>JAUAMA010000003.1:31307500-31742500 GCA_030819835.1 Acmispon strigosus | reverse complement strand
AAATTAAAGATGAAAATATGTTGTTGGTTTTAGAGCAAGCAAGAACAATAGCATAAAATAAAGAGAAGATGAATATGATGAGAATTAAGTTCTTGGGTTGGTTTACATAGAATATAAAATATGCTAGCAAGTATCTACTTAATTTCTGAATTTTAAATCCAAGTTCAAGATGCTATAGCCTATTATATCTACAAGTTAATCTCTTACACATTGTAGAACTTTCTTTTTAATAACTTGATAGTGAAATCGCAAGTGTACGATTGACTATCGCGTAGTAAAAAGATCGAACCCACAGGGATAGGTGTCTTATTATTAATTTATTTAGTACTTAAGCAGAAAAATAAAAAGGTATTTTGTTGGTTTGATAAGGACAAGAACAATATATAGCATAAAATAAAATAGAGAAAAGATGATGATAAGACTTAAGCACTTGGGTTGAATTATATAGCTTATAAAATATGCTAGCAACTCCTACTTAATTTCTGAATTCTAGAACCAAGTTCATGATGTTATAGCCTAGTATATCTACAAGTTAATCTCTTACACATTGTAGAACTTTCTTTCTAATTACTAAACTCAATTTCTTGCAATTTAGTTAATTAAAGAAGAAGATGAAGATGAAGTTCAGGCCAACATAAAGCTACGTCTATCCTAATTTCTTAGCGATATATACTTATAGCCTTTTTTAAATCCTATTTCCCTTACTACTTACCAATTCTCATTCGTATAAGCAATAAGCAAGAACTCTTGTGTACTTTAAGAGGAAATGAAGAACAAGGAAATAAAACATAAACTGGAAATATTATTCAGAAATGTAGAAATAAACTAAGACATAAAATATAAACTATAACAACCCAAGATACTTAAAAGAATTAGCCAAGCATGGCTAAAAGAGGCATCGAATTACCCTGGATAGGAGCTCAAGTTTGGCTTCCCACAATTCCTAGGAACAATGCTCTTAAGGAGGAAAGAAGAATACTTGTTGTATTCTGAATAGGTATGTCTTACAAGTGAAGAAAAGGGTCCTATTTATAGTAAAAATCTAGCCTCCAACGCTTCAGCGCTAGAATTCCCACTACCAGACCGAGGCCCAGCGCTGCAGCGCTGGGTGCTGCTTCTTCAACTTCAAGCTTTTCTTCCTTCTTCATGGTAGTGGGTTTTGAATGCCATAAAAAGCCACTACTCAGCCCTTGTTTAATTCTGAAACTTCTCCTCCACTATCATCAATTCCTTCAAGCTTTTTCCCATGTGCTAATTTGAAGAGAGCTGCTTCATATTCTTCTTTTTCATTTTTAGCCCTCTCTTTACTAGCACTTCAATTCTAACCCTTTTATTCTCTCAATCTACACTTTAGTCCTCCACTCTTGAAATTTCACATTTTGGTCCCTGTTTTCCTGAAACTTTACACATTGGTCCCTGGACAAAAATGATAACTAAACCAGCTTTTTCTAAAAATATAAAATAACTAGAAAAATTCCTAAAAATATAAAATAAAGCTAGAAAAAAAAAATCTAATCTACATGCAAAATGCAAAATAAATAGAAAATCTATATAAAAAGAATAAAAAACCTATATGTGACTCAAAAATAATAAAATAAAAAGACTAAAAACACCCTAAAAATATCATATAAAATCCACTCATCACACCACTATACCCAACGGCAGCTTGTCCTCAAGCGACTAAACTTAAAGAAAAACTCGTCCCTGAGTTTTGAGAAAGTTTATCTGATTAAAACTTGAAGCACAAAAACCTTTCAAAGAAAGCTTAGCAGAAAAGGAAGACATACATGTTTTATAGACAAAGAATCAAGAAAGTTAGGCTTGGCTTTTAACATGTTTGAGTTCATCAATTAAGCTCACAAAATGATATTCTTCATGAAAAACAAGAAAGCTCAATAATTCTGCCTATCATTCAAATCAAAACTGAAATAAAGAAACCTAGTGATTTTGAAGAGATTTTTAAGGTTGTAACTTGGCAAAAGGGTTGAACAATTTTAAGGTGTGGATTTCAAGAAATTGGCAACTCTAGTGGCTGACTCAGAAACTTGTTGTTAAGTGATTTTTCTTGACTTAAGAGCTCCAACAAATACAAAAAAGGGTCCTCTCAATTTTTCTCTTTTCCTTTTTTTTTTGAACAAAGTAGTGGAATGTATGGGATGAATGACTTGAATTTTACTCCCCACATACTCTTTCTCACCCCACCACTTCACTATTTTTTTTTCCTAAGGCACATACCTTATTATTTTTTTTTAAATTTTTTTCTTCTTCCTTTTTTTTTTAGAGAGAAACCCACAAACATAGCTCTAACAATTGTAGCACATGAATAACAACTTTAAGAATTATCACACAAAGTAGGCTCCAAAGAATGACTCTTTTAAGGCTCAAAAGGGGCTACTAGTGGATTTAACATTTCAAGCAAGAATCTGAGTTTTCAAAAATGCCTATAATCTCTTCTCAACTCACAAAGTATACAAAATCCCAATCAACGTGCAACACAAGGCAGAAAAATTTTACAATCAAGAATTCAGAGACCTCAGCTCTCAGAAAAAGATAGGGTAAGTGGTACCCTTTTTAGAACTCAGAAAAAGACTTTGCCAACAACCAAAACAATCAAGAAATCAAAAAATTCTTTCTACAGCATGCAATCCTAACCGCTTCAAAACATAAAACCTTTTCAACAAGCAGTTCAATCAGATAAAGCATTTCACAAAGCTATAGCAATATTCAGACTGGATAATATACTCAAGACTCATGCAAAAATAAAACAGAAAAACTAAACTAAAAATAAAACTAAAAACTATAAAAACTAAAAACTATAAAAACTAAAAAGCTGGCATAATTACAAATTTTCCACAAAAGTCCAAGGGAACCTCAATGCAAAAATCAAATTTGAACACTTAAGTTCAAGAGGACTCTTCCTCCTTCTGGTACCTATCATGTAACATTGAACAAACAAAAGTCTCACAAGCAGAAACTTGCTTGACTTGTTAGTCCCAAAAACAGCACACTTAAGATCATGGGTTGAAAAATTGTGTCCACCTTAAAAACAAGAATTCTTGAGTTCCCAAAAATCAAAACCATTGTAGAAGCAAGGGAAAACTCACAGAATCTAAAACTTTTCAAGAAATGGTGAACACAAAATTATTTATAAACAAAGAAAACATAAAATAAAATAAAAACATAAAAGCTTGCCCGAGCTCCAGCGCTTGAGTGTTGGGTTTGCCAACGCTTGGGCGCTGGAATAAAAAAAACTGGGTGGATTCCAAGGGCCTAGCGCATGAGTACTAGCCCTCCAACGCTGGAGCGTTGGACAAAACTGGAATCAGGGGAAACTGGCAGGGGCTCAACGCTTGAGCGTTGGCCTCCAGCGCCTGAGCGCTGTCCCCTCCTGCAGCAAAACATAGAATTTTTTTCTTTTATTTATTTACAAGAATAGTGCAGAAAATTAAATGACAGGAATTTTAAACTAGTCCTAAGTGGGGTTGTCTCCCAACCAGCTCATTGTTAAGGTCCGAGATAGACCCTTCCACTAATCATTTTTCAACCGGGGTCTATTACAAAATTCATTAGACCCCGCAAATCATGCATATTTTGGCACAAGTACAACATGGTGCCCAATGAATTTTCAGCTTTCAAAGCAACATCAATCAAATTACAAATGGAAGGGATAAGAAAAACTTCCCCTTCTTGTTTCTTGCCTTGATCTTCTGAACCTATAACATAGGCCCTTTGAGGTTCTTCTTCCTCCATCTCCAATTTATCTTCAAAGACAAATTCTTCAATGAAGGTTGTTTTCACCTCCTCTCTTTGAACCACGGGTTCACTTTCATGAACAGGCGGTTGTTGTTCATCCCCGGGCTGCCTCCTCAGAATGCCTTACATTCTTGCTCCTCCATGGCCTTACATTCTTGCTCAGGAGTTGGCAAAAATCCCGCATTTCGCTTACACTTTGAATTAAAATAAAATTCGTCAACAAGAGTGAAAGCTTCCTGCTTCTTTTTTTCATATTCTATCTCAAGTTTAGCTCAGATTTTTGCCTCCCTTTGCTCAAATGTTTCAGCCATTGTACCTGACAATACTTAGCAAACAAAATTAGCAGCACCAGTTCATCACAATTCATATTTTTTTATTTTTCTATTTTTTTATATAAACAAAAAGCACTAAATAAAATAATAACAAGAACTGAACCTATCCCCGGCAACGGCGCCAAAAACTTGATAGCGAAATCGCAAGTGTACGATTGACTATCGCGTAGTAAAAAGTTCGAACCCACAGGGATAGGTGTCTTATTATTAATTTATTTAGTACTTAAGCAGAAAAATAAAAAGGTATTTTGTTGGTTTGATAAGGACAAGAACAATATATAGCATAAAATAAAATAGAGAAAAGATGATGATAAGACTTAAGCACTTGGGTTGAATTATATAGCTTATAAAATATGCTAGCAACTCCTACTTAATTTCTGAATTCTAGAACCAAGTTCATGATGTTATAGCCTAGTATATCTACAAGTTAATCTCTTACACATTGTAGAACTTTCTTTCTAATTACTAAACTCAATTTCTTGCAATTTAGTTAATTAAAGAAGAAGATGAAGATGAAGTTCAGGCCAACATAAAGCTACGTCTATCCTAATTTCTTAGCGATATATACTTATAGCCCTTTTTAAATCCTATTTCCCTTACTACTTACCAATTCTCATTCGTATAAGCAATAAGCAAGAACTCTTGTGTACTTTAAGAGGAAATGAAGAACAAGGAAATAAAACATAAACTGGAAATATTATTCAGAAATGTAGAAATAAACTAAGACATAAAATATAAACTATAACAACCCAAGATACTTAAAAGAATTAGCCAAGCATGGCTAAAAGAGGCATCGAATTACCCTAGATAGGAGCTCAAGTTTGGCTTCCCACAATTCCTAGGAACAATGCTCTTAAGGAGGAAAGAAGAATACTTGTTGTATTCTGAATAGGTATGTTTTACAAGTGCAAGTTGCCTCCCTATTTATAGCAAAAATCTGGCCTTAGCAATTAAATCCCACTTCCAGACCGAGGCCCAGCGCTTGAGTGCTGGGTTCCCAGCGCTGCAGCGCTGGGTGCTGCTTCTTCAACTTCAAGCTTTTCTTCCTTCTTTATGGTAGTGGGTTTTGAATGCCATAAAAAGCCACTACTCAGCCCTTGTTTAATTCTGAAACTTCTCCTCCACTATCATCAATTCCTTCAAGCTTTTTCCCATGTGCTAATTTGAAGAGAGTTGCTTCATATTCTTCTTTTTCATTTTTAGCCCTCTCTTTACTAGCACTTCAATTCTAACCCTTTTATTCTCTCAATCTTCACTTTTAGTCCTCCACTCTTGAACTTTCACATTTTGGTCCCTGTTTTCCTGAAACTTTACACATTGGTCCCTGGACAAAAATGATAACTAAACCAGCTTTTTCTAAAAATATAAAATAACTAGAAAAATTCCTAAAAATATAAAATAAAGCTAGAAAAACAAATAAAATCTAATCTACATGCAAAATGCAAAATAAATAGAAAATCTATATAAAAAGAATAAAAAACCTATATGTGACTCAAAAATAATAAAATAAAAAGACTAAAAACACCCTAAAAATATCATATAAAATCCACTCATCATTACTAAACCCAATTTCTTGCAATCTAGTTAACTAAAGAAGAAGATGAAGATAGAATACCGGCCAACATAAAGCTACGTCTATCCTAATCTCTTAGCGATATATACTTATAGCCTTTTTTAATCCTAAGTCCCTTACTACTTACCAATTCTCATTCGTATAAGTAATAAGCAAGAACACTTGTGATCATCAAGATAGAATTAAGAATAAGGAATTAAAACAAGAACTGGAAATAATATTTAGAAAGGTAGAAACAAAACTAAAACATAAATTTTTAAACTACTACAACCCAAGAAACTTAAAGAAGAAGTTAGCCAAGCATGGCTAAAGGAGTCATTGAATTACCCTGGATAGGAGCTCAAGTTTGGCTTCCCACAATTCCTAGGAACAATGCTCTTAAGGAGGAAAGAAGAATATTTGTTGTATTCTGAATAGGTATGTCTTACAAGTGAAGAAAAGGGTCCTATTTATAGTAAAAATCTAGCCTCCAACGCTTCAGCGCTAGAATTCCCAACGCCTGGGCGCTGGAAGCATTAAAAATCCACTGCCAGACCGAGGGCCAGCGCTTGAGCGCTGGCTTCCCAGCGCTGCAGTGCTGGGCACTGCTTCTTCATCTTCAAGTTTTTCTTCCTTCTTCATGGTAGTGGGTTTTGAATGCCATAAAAAGCCACTACTCAGCCCTTAATCAATTCTGAAACCTTCTTCCCACTACCATCAATCCTTCAACATTATTTTCCATGTGCTAATTTGAAGAGAGTTGCTTCATATTCCTCTTTTTCACTTTTAGTCCTCTCTTGGTTAGCACTCCAATTCAAGCCCTTTTATTCTCTCAATCTTCACTTTTAGCCCTCTACTCTTGAACTTTCACATTTTGGTCCCTGATTTCCTGAAACTTTACAAATTGGTCCCTGGACAAAAATGATAACTATACCAGATTTTCGTAAAAATATAAAATAGCTATAAAAATTCCTAAAAATATAAAATAAAGCTAGAAAAACAAATAAAATCTAATCTACATGCAAAATGCAAAATAAATATAAAATCTACATAAAAATAACAAAAATCCTATATGTGACTCAAAAATAATAAAATAAAAAGACTAAAAACTACCTAAAAACATCATATAATATCCACTCATCACACCACTATACCCAACGACAGCTTGTCCTCAAGCGACAAAACTTAAAGAAAAACTCGTCCCTGAGTTTTGAGAAAGTTTATCTGATTAAAACTTAAAGCACAAAAACCTTTCCAAAAAAGCTTAGCAGATAAGGAAGACATGCATGTTTTATAGATAAAGAATCAAGAAAGCTAGGCTTGGCTTTTAACATGTTTGAGTGCATCAATTAAGCTCACAAAATGATATTCTCCATGAAAAACAAGAAAGCTCAATAATTCTGCCTATAATTCAAATCAAAACTGAAATAAAGCAACCAAGTGATTTTGAAGAGATTTTTGAAGGTTGTAACTTGGCCAAAGAGTTGAACATTTCAAGGTGTGGATTTCAAGAAATTGGCAACTCTAGTGGTTGACTCAGAAACTTGTTGTTAAGTGATTTTTCTTTGACTTAAGAGCTTCAACAATTCACACAAGGGTCCTCTCAATTTTTCTCTCTTTTTTTTGAACAAAGTTGTGGAATGTATAGGATGAATGACTTGAATTTTACTCCCCTCATACTCTTTCTCACCCCACTACCTCATTATTTTTTCTAAGGCACATACCTTATTTTTTCAACTTTTTTTTTTCTTCATCTTTTTAGAGAGAAACCCACAAACATAGCTCTAACAATTCAGCACATGAATCACAATAACAACTTTAAGAATTATCACACAAAGTAGGCTCCAAAGAATGACTCTTTTAAGGCTCAAAAGGGGCTACTAGTGGATACATCATTTCAAGCAAAAATCCGAGTTTTCAAAAATGCCTATAATCTCTTCTCAACTCACAAAGTGTACAAAACTCCAATCAACATGCAACACAAGGTAGAAAAATTTTGCAATCATGCATTCAGAGTCCTCAGCTCTCAGAAAAAGATAGGGTAAGTGGTACCCTTTTTAGAACTCAGAAAAAGACTTTGCCAACAACCAAAAACAATCAAGATATCAAAATCCTTCGTACAGCATGCAATCCTAACTGCTTCAAAACATATAACCTTTTCACAAAGCAGTTCAATCAGATAAAGCATTTCACAAAGCTATAGCAATATTCAGAATGGATAAAATACTCAAGACTCATGCAAAAACAAAATTAAACTAAAAAATAAAGCTACTAAAAATAAAGCTAAAAACTATAAAAAAGAAAAACTAAAAAGCTAAGAAGCTGGCACAGTACAAATTTTCCACAAAAGTCCAAGGGAACCTCAATGCAAAAATCAAATTTGAACTCTTAAGTTCAAGAGGGCTCTTTTCTCCTTCTGGTACCTATCCTGTAACATTGAACAAACAAAAGTCTCACAAGCACAAGCTTGCTTGACTTGTTAGTTCCAAAAACAGCACAAATAAGATCATGGGTTGAAAAATTGTGTCCACCTTAAAAACAAGAATTCTTGAGTTCCCCAAAAATTAAAACTAGTGTAGAAACAAGGGAAAACTCATAGAATCTAAAACCTTTCAGAAAATGGTGAACACAAAATTTTATTAAAAACTAAAAACAGCAAACAAAAACAAAACAGCAAGACTGCCCGAGCTCCAGCGCTTGAGCGTTGGGGATACCAACGCTTGGGCGCTGGAATTAAAAACAAATACTGGGCATCAGAGGTCCCAGCGCCTGAGCGCTGGGTTTCCAACGCTATGGCGCTGGAAATTGGAAAAATAAAACTGGGGATTCCAGGGGCCTAGCGCATGAGCGCTAGCCCTCCAGCGCTGGAGCGCTGGAATTAACTAGAATCAGAGGTGATAAGCAGGGGCCTAACGCTTGAGCGTTGGCCTCCAGCGCTTGAGCGCTGGCCTCTCCTGCAGCAAAAAACATAGAATTTCTTTCTTTTATTTATTTACAAGGATAGTGCAGAAATTTAAAAAGACTGAAAAATTAAACTATCCTAAGTTGGGTTGTCTCCCAACCAACTCATTGTTAAGGTCCGAGATAGACCCTTCCACTAATCACTTTTCAACCGGGGTCTATTACAAAATTCATTAGACCCCGCAAATCATGCATATTTTGGCACAAGTACAACATAGTGCCCAATGAATTTTCAGCTTTCAAGGTGATAGCGGAAATCGCAAGTGTACGATTTACTATCGCGTAATATAAAAAGATCGAACCCAAGGGATAGGTGTTCTTATTATTACAATATTTAGTACTTAAACAGAAATTTAAAAGATGAGAAAATATGTTGATGTTTTTAGAACAAGAAATAGCATAAAATGATAGGAGAAAAGATGATAAGAATTTAAGTTCTTGGGTTGGTTTACATAGTCTATAAAACATGCTAGAAATCTCCTACTTAATTTCTGAATTCTAAATTCAGATTCATGGTGCTATAGCCTAAATTTCTACATCCTAATAGCCTTAAGAAATGTAGAACTATCTTACCTAATTACTAACTCCATAGCCTTGGTTATTAGTTAATTAGAGAAGAAGATGAAGAAAGAATCCGAGCCAACACAAAGTTACGTACATCCTTATAGCCTTAAGTAATGCAAACATATAACCTTTTTTATTTCCTATTTCCCTTACTACTCACCAAATGGCCTTATGCATAAGTAGAAAGCATGAAATCTTTTGTACACAAGATTAATGAAGAACAAAGAAATAAAACATGATTTGAAAGTATTATTCAGAAATGTAGAAGAAACTAGAATATGAATTATAAACTAAAACAACCCAAAAACTTAAAGAAGAATTTAGCCAAGCATGGCTAAAAGAAGCATTGAATTACCCTGGACTAGGAGCTCAAATATGGCTTCCCACAATTCCTAGGGACAATGTTCTTGAGGGAGAAAGAGAGAATACTTGTTGTATTCTAAGATGGTGTGTCTTACAAGTGAAGAAAAGGGCCCCTATTTATAGTAAAATTCCAGCCTCCAGCGCGTGAGCGCTGGCATTCCCAACGCATGGGCGCTAGGATGCATTAAAAATCCACTTTCTGTCCGAGGCCCAGCGCTTGAGCGCTGGCTTTCCAACGCTTGGGCGCTGGGTCACCATCTGACTCATCATCTAGTCAGAACCCCAGCGCTGGAGCGCTGGGATCCCAACGCTGGAGCGTTGGGATGCTGCTTCTTCATCTTCTTGCTTGTTCTTCCTTCTTCATTCATGGTAGTGGGTTTTGATGGCCATAAAAAGCCACTAACCAGCCTTGATCAATTCTGAAACCCTTCATCAATTCTTTAAACATTTTTTCCATGTGCTAAATTGGAGAGTGATTCTTCATATTCTTCTTTTTCACTTTGGTCCTCCCTTGTTTAGCACTTCAATTCAAGCCCTCATATTCTCTCAATCTCCACTTTAAGTCCTCCACTCTTGAACTTTTACAGTTTGGTCCCTGACTTCTTGAAACTTTACATATTGGTCCCTGGACAAAAATGATAACTAAACCAGCTTTTCCTAAAAATATAAAATAACTAGAAAAATCCCTAAAAATATAAAATAAAGATAGAAAAACACAAAAAATCTAATCTACATGCAAAATGCAAAATAAATATAAAATCTACATAAAAACAATAAAAAACCTACATGTGACTCAAAAATAATAAAATAAAAAGACTAAAAAGACCCTAAAAACATCATATAAAATCCACTCATCACACCACTATACCCAACGACAGCTTGTCCTCAAGCGACAAAACTTAAAGAAAAACTCGTCCCTGGGTTTTGAGAAAGTTTTATCTGATTACAACTTGAAGCACAGAAACCTTTCAAAGAAAGCTTAGCAGAAAAGGAAGACATGCATGTTTTATAGACAAAGAATCAAGAAAGTTTAGGCTTGGCTTTTAACATGTTTGAGTTCAACAATTAAGCTCACCAAAAATAATGTTCTCCATGAAAACAAGAAAGCTCAATAATCCTGCCTATAATTCAAATCAAAACTGAAGTAAAGCAACCAAGTGATTTTGAAGAGATTCTTGAAGGTTGTAACTTGGCCAAAGGGTTGAACAATTTAAGGTATGGATTTCAAAACTTGGCAACTCTATTGGCTGACTCAGAATTTGTTGTTAAGTGATTTTCTTGACTAAGAGCTTAAACAATTCAACACAAGGGTTCTCTCAATTTTTTTCCTTTTCTCTTTTTTTTTTTTTTTTTTTTTTTTTGAACAAAGTAGTGGAATGTATGGGATGAATGACTTGAATTTTACTCCCCTCATACTCTTTCTCACCCCACTACTTCATTATTTTTTCTAAGGCACATACCTTATTTTTTTCAACTTTTCCTTCTCTTTTTTTTTAGAGAGAAACCCAACAAACATAGCTCTACAATTTAGCACATGAATCACAATAACAACTCAAGATTTATCACACAAAGTAGGCTCCAAAGAATGACTCTTTTAAGGCTCAAAAAGGGGCTACTAGTGGATATAACATTTCAAGCAAAAATCTGAGTTTTCAAAAATGCCTATAATCTCTTCTCAACTCACAAAGTGTACAAAACTCCAATCAACATGCAACACAAGGCAGAAAAATATCACAATCATGCATCAGAGATCTCAGCTCTCAGAAAAAGATAGGGTAAGTGGTACCCTTTTAGAACTCAGAAAAAGGCTTTGCCAACAACCAAAACAATCAAGATATCAAAAATCCTTTCTACAGCATGCAATCCTAACTGCTTAAAAACATAGAACTTTTCACAAAGCAGTTCAATCAGATAAAGCATTTCACAAAGCTATAGCAACATCAGAATGGATAATATACTCAAAGACTCATGCAAAAAGAAAACAGAAAAACAACTAAACTAAAAATAAAACTAAAAACTATAAAAAGAAAGACAAAAATAAAAACTAACAAGCTGGTATAGTAACAAATTTCCACAAAGGTCCAAGGGAACCTCAATGTAAGAATCAATTTGAACACTTAAGTTCAAGAGGGCTCTTCCTCCTTCTGGTACTTATCCTGTAACATTTGAACAAACAAAAGTCTCACAAGTAGAAGCTTGCTTGACTTGTTAGTTCCAAAATCAGCACAAATAAGATCATGGGTTAAAAAAAAAATTGTGTCCACCTAAAAACAAGAATTCTTGAGTTCCCAAAAATTAAAACCAGTGTAGAAACAAGGGAAAACTCAAAGAATCTAAAACCTTTCAGAAAATGGTGAACACAAAATTTTATTAAAAACAAAAAAAAAAACAGCAAATAAAAACAAAATAGCAACACTGCCCGAGCTCCAGCGCTTGAGCGTTGGGGATGCCAACGCTTGGGCGCTGGATTAAAACAGAAACTGGGCAATCAGAGGTGATAAGCAGGGGCCTAACGCTTGAGCGTTGGCCTCCAGCGCTTGAGCGCTGGCCTCTCCTGCAGCAAAAACATAGAATTTCTTTTCTTTTATTTATGTACAAGAGTAGTGCAAAAATTAAAATGACAAAAATTTAAACTATCCTAAGTTGGGTTGTCTCCAAACCAGCTCAATGTTTAGGTCCGAGATAGACCCTTCCACTAATTACTTTCAACCGGGGTCTATTACAAAATCCATTAGACCCCGCAAATCATGCATATTTTGGCACAAAAGCAACATGGTGCCACATGAATTTTCAGCTAACAAGGTAACAACATTTAAATTAAAAATGGAAGGAATAAATAAATTTTCCCTTCCCTGTTCTGCTCCTTGCTTTTCTGAACCTATAGCATAGGTTCCTTGAGGTTCTTCTTCCTCCATTTCCAATTTGTCTTCAAAGACAAATTCTACAATGAAGGTTTCTTTTACCTCCTCTTTTTGTACCACAAGTTCACCTTCATGAACATGTGGTTGTTGTTCATCCTTGGGCCGCCTCCTTAGAATGCTTTGTATTTTCCCTTGTAATTCTTCCATGGCCTTACATTCTTGCTCAGGGGTTGGCAAAAATCCCGCATTTCGCTTACACTTTAAATCAGAACAGAATTCGTCAACTAAAGTGAAAACATCTTGGTTTTTCTTCTCATATTCTATTTCAAGTTTAGCTCGGAATTTTGCCTCCCTTTGCTCAAATGTTTCAGCCATTGCTATACCTGCCAATACTCAGCAAACCAAATTAGCAGCACCAGTTCATCACACAAATAATAATTTTTTTATATATTTTTTTTTAATAAAAAGCACTAAACAAAATAATAACAAGAACTTGAAAGAACCTATCCCCGGCAACGGCGCCAAAAACTTGATAGCGGAAATCGCAAGTGTACGATTTACTATCGCGTAATATAAAAAGATCGAACCCAAGGGATAGGTGTTCTTATTATTACAATATTTAGTACTTAAACAGAAATTTAAAAGATGAGAAAATATGTTGATGTTTTTAGAACAAGAAATAGCATAAAATGATAGGAGAAAAGATGATAAGAATTTAAGTTCTTGGGTTGGTTTACATAGTCTATAAAACATGCTAGAAATCTCCTACTTAATTTCTGAATTCTAAATTCAGATTCATGGTGCTATAGCCTAAATTTCTACATCCTAATAGCCTTAAGAAATGTAGAACTTTCTTACCTAATTACTAACTCCATAGCCTTGGTTATTAGTTAATTAGAGAAGAAGATGAAGAAAGAATCCGAGCCAACACAAAGTTACGTACATCCTTATAGCCTTAAGTAATGCAAACATATAACCTTTTTTATTTCCTATTTCCCTTACTACTCACCAAATGGCCTTATGCATAAGTAGAAAGCATGAAATCTTTTGTACACAAGATTAATGAAGAACAAAGAAATAAAACATGATTTGAAAGTATTATTCAGAAATGTAGAAGAAACTAGAATATGAATTATAAACTAAAACAACCCAAAAACTTAAAGAAGAATTTAGCCAAGCATGGCTAAAAGAAGCATTGAATTACCCTGGACTAGGAGCTCAAATATGGCTTCCCACAATTCCTAGGAACAATGTTCTTGAGGGAGAAAGAGAGAATACTTGTTGTATTCTAAGATGGTGTGTCTTACAAGTGAAGAAAAGGGCCCTATTTATAGTAAAATTCCAGCCTCCAGCGCGTGAGCGCTGGCATTCCCAACGCATGGGCGCTAGGATGCATTAAAAATCCACTTTCTGTCCGAGGCCCAGCGCTTGAGCGCTGGCTTTCCAACGCTTGGGCGCTGGGTCACCATCTGACTCATCATCTAGTCAGAACCCCAGCGCTGGAGCGCTGGGATCCCAACGCTGGAGCGTTGGGATGCTGCTTCTTCATCTTCTTGCTTGTTCTTCCTTCTTCATTCATGGTAGTGGGTTTTGATGGCCATAAAAAGCCACTAACCAGCCTTGATCAATTCTGAAACCCTTCATCAATTCTTTAAACATTTTTTCCATGTGCTAAATTGGAGAGTGATTCTTCATATTCTTCTTTTTCACTTTGGTCCTCCCTTGTTTAGCACTTCAATTCAAGCCCTCATATTCTCTCAATCTCCACTTTAAGTCCTCCACTCTTGAACTTTTACAGTTTGGTCCCTGACTTCCTGAAACTTTACATATTGGTCCCTGGACAAAAATGATAACTAAACCAGCTTTTCCTAAAAATATAAAATAACTAGAAAAATCCCTAAAAATATAAAATAAAGATAGAAAAACACAAAAAATCTAATCTACATGCAAAATGCAAAATAAATATAAAATCTACATAAAAACAATAAAAAACCTACATGTGACTCAAAAATAATAAAATAAAAAGACTAAAAAGACCCTAAAAACATCATATAAAATCCACTCATCACAAGGCAACATCAATCAAATTACAAATGCAAGGGATAAGGAAAACTTCCCCTTTTTGTTTCTTGCCTTGATCTTCTGAACCTATAACATAGGTCCTTTGAGGTTCTTCTTCCTCCATCTCCAATTTGTCTTCAAAGACAAATTCTACAGTGAAGGTCTCTTTTACCTCCTCTTGTTGAACAACAAGTTCACTTTCATGAACTGGTTGTTGTTCTTTGCTGGGCTGCCTCCTCATAATGCTTTGTATTTTCACTTGTAAATCTTCCATGGCCTTACATTCTTGCTCAGGGGTTGGCAAAAATCCCGCATTCCGCTTGCACTCTAAATTAGAATAGAATTCGTTAATAAGAGTGAAAGCTTCCTGCTTCTTTTTCTCATATTCCTTTTCAAGTCTAGCCCGGATTTTTACCTCCCGTTGTTCGAATGTATCAGTCATAATTCCTGACAATACTTAACAAACAAAATTAGCAGCACCAGTTCATCACTGATGACAGGATAATATATGATGTTTTTAGGTTGTTTTTAGTATTCTTATTTTATTATTTTTGAGTCACATATAGGATTTTTAGTATTTTTACATAGATTTTATATTTATTTTGCATTCTGCATATAGATTAGCTTTTATTTGTTTTTCTAACTTTATTTTATATTTTTAGGAATTTTTATAGCTATTTTATATTTTTAGGAAAAGCTGGTATAGTTATCATTTTTGTCCAAGGACCGATTTGTAAAGTTTCAGGAATTGAAGGATCAAAGTGTAAAGGTTCAAGAGTGGAGGATGAAAAGTGAAGTTTGAAGGAGTCAAAGGGCCAGAATTGAAGTTCTAACAAAGAGAGGACTTGAAGTGAAATTGAAGAACGTGAAGCAACTCTCTTTTATTTGAGCACATGTAAAATAAGGTTGGAAGATTAATGGTGGTAAAGGGGAGGTTTCAGAACTTATTAGGGGCTGAATGAGCCTAATTAAGCCAATCAATTCCACCATTGAAGAAGAAAGGAATCCAAGAAGAAGCTGCCAGTGTTCGTCCCAGCGCTGCAGCGTTGGAATTCCCAACGCTCAAGCGCTGGACCTCTGACTAGGATGTGAGTCAGAGGCTGCACCCAGCGCTGCAGCGTTGGAAGCCAGCGCTCAAGCGCTGGGCCCATTTCTGCCCGTTGGTTTTTAATGCATCCCAACGCCCAAGCGTTGGGAATGCCAGCGCCCAAGCGCTGGAAGGCTGATTTTCACTATAAATAGGGAGCTTTTCTTCACTTGTAAGACACACCTACTCAGAATACAACAAGTGTTCTTCTTTCTTCCTCAAAGATCATTGTTCCTAGGAATTGTGGGAAGCCATACTTGAGCTCCTATCCAGGGTAATTCGATGACTCTTTTAGCCATGCTTGGCTAATTCTTTTTAAGTTTCTTGGGTTGTAGTAATTTATAATTTTATGCTTTAGTATTGTTTTTACCTTTCTGAATAATATATCCATTTTATGTTTCATTTCCTTGTTCTTCATTAATCTTGTGTACAAAAGATTTCATGCTTTCTACTTATGTCATAAGGCCATTTGGTAAGTAGTAAGGGAAATAGGAAATAAAAAAGGTTATAAGTATACATTTCTTAAGGCAATTAGGATGGACGTAACTTTGTGTTGGCCTGAATTCCTTCTTCATCTTCTTTTCTAATTAACTAATAACCAAGGCTATGGAGTTAGTAATTAGGTAAGAAAGTTCTACATGACTTAAGGCAATTAGCTTGTAAAAATTCTAGGCTATAGCACCATGGAATTGGACTTAAAATTCAGAAAATAAGTAATAACTTGCTAGCATATTTATAGATTATGTAAATCAACCCAAGAGCTTAATTCTCATCATCTTATTTCTTTATTATTTTATGCTATTGTTCTTGCTTGCTATAAAAACCAACATCAAATATTCATCTTTTAAATTTTCTGCACAAGTACTAAATAATATAATAATAGGAAACCTATCCCTTGGGTTCGATCTTTTTATTACGCGATATTGAATCGTGCACTTGCGATTTGGGTATCAATCACAATGATAATATTTATTTTCTTTTTTTTATATATAAAAAAAATACTAAACAAAATAATAACAAGAACAAAACCTATCCCCGGCAACGGCGCCAAAAACTTGATAGCGAAATCGCAAGTGTACGATTAACTATCGCGTAGTAAAAAGATCGAACCCAAGGGATAGGTGTTCTTATTAATATAAAATTTAGTACTTGTGCAGAAAATTAAAGATGAAAATATGTTGTTGGTTTTAGAGCAAGCAAGAACAATAGCATAAAATAAAGAGAAGATGAATATGATGAGAATTAAGTTCTTGGGTTGGTTTACATAGAATATAAAATATGCTAGCAAGTATCTACTTATTTTCTGAATTTTAAATCCAAGTTCAAGATGCTATAGCCTATTATATCTACAAGTTAATCTCTTACATATTGTAGAACTTTCTTTTTAATTACTAAACCCAATTTCTTGCAATCTAGTTAACTAAAGAAGAAGATGAAGATAGAGTTCCGGCCAACATAAAGCTACGTCTATCCTAATCTCTTAGCGATATATACTTATAGCCTTTTTTAATCCTAAGTCCCTTACTACTTACCAATTCTCATTCGTATAAGTAATAAGCAAGAACACTTGTGATCATCAAGATAGAATTAAGAATAAGGAATTAAAACAAGAACTGGAAATAATATTCAGAAAGGTAGAAACAAAACTAAAACATAAATTTATAAACTACTACAACCCAAAAAACTGAAAGAAGAAGTTAGCCAAGCATGGCTAAAGGAGTCATTGAATTACCCTGGATAGGAGCTCAAGTTTGGCTTCCCACAATTCCTAGGAACAATGCTCTTAAGGAGGAAAGAAGAATATTTGTTGTATTCTGAATAGGTGTGTCTTACAAGTGAAGAAAAGGGTCCTATTTATAGTAAAAATCCAGCCTCCAACGCTTCAGCGCTAGAATTCCCAACGCCTGGGCGCTGGAAGCATTAAAAATCCACTGCCAGACCGAGGGCCAGCGCTTGAGCGCTGGCTTCCCAACGCTGCAGCGCTGGGCACTGCTTCTTCATCTTCAAGTTTTTCTTCCTTCTTCATGGTAGTGGGTTTTGAATGCCATAAAAAGCCACTACTCAGCCCTTAATCAATTCTGAAACCTTCTTCCCACTACCATCAATCCTTCAACATTATTTTCCATGTGCTAATTTGAAGAGAGTTGCTTCATATTCCTCTTTTTCACTTTTAGTCCTCTCTTGGTTAGCACTCCAATTCAAGCCCTTTTATTCTCTCAATCTTCACTTTTAGCCCTCCACTCTTGAACTTTCACATTTTGGTCCCTGATTTCCTGAAACTTTACAAATTGGTCCCTGGACAAAAATGATAACTATACCAGCTTTTCCTAAAAATATAAAATAGCTATAAAAATTCCTAAAAATATAAAATAAAGCTAGAAAAACAAATAAAATCTAATCTACATGCAAAATGCAAAATTAATATAAAATCTACATAAAAATAACAAAAATCCTATATGTGACTCAAAAATAATAAAATAAAAAGACTAAAAACTACCTAAAAACATCATATAATATCCACTCATCAAGCAGCCACTATCAAGATACCATAAGTACCTTGCTGCTTTCATGCACACCTACAAAACAAAGTTTAGACTTGGGGGTTAGGTACCCAATTTGCTTTGTGTCCTTCTTTGTTAGTAACTTTCTTAACCCATATATATTCTTTATTTGGTACTCCTACATTCTTGTAATAACATCTATCTGGAGTATGTCCTACTTTGTTACAATAAGTACATGAATATTTATTGTAACCTAATGTTTGCCTAGGAGTAGGATTGAACTTCTTAGGAGGTCTATGATAATTATTCTTCCTATTGTTCATACTCCTGAAAGAACTAGTCTTAGTATTTTCATAAGATCCTTCCTCTTTGTTTGATTTCACAAAGATGGTTTTCTTAACTTCTTTTGTCTTTGGATGAGATGTATATCCTAGACCAACCTTACTATTTGATTGTTTTTGTATACTTAGGATATCATCTAACTTCTGTTTTCCTTTGTTGAAGATTATCTATCTTCTCTTCTAAAGAACTACACTTTGTACATTCATGTGGAATGTCTAATTTGGATTTCACTATGTCTAGTTCTTCCTGTAGGGATCTACACTTAATTTCTAATGAGGAAATTATAGCATTTTGCTTACTACTTACTTTAGAGAAACTTTGACGTAATTTAAACACATTATCTATAGCAAACTCTAAATCATGAAATGAAATAACATTGCTACTAACCTGGATATCCTCAGCATCTGAGTCATGTAAAGCCATTAATGCAACTTGTGCTTCTTCATTTTCAGAGTTGGATGATGAACTCACTTCATTTTCATCCCAAGCAATGTATGCTCTTCGAGTAGGTTTATCTTTCTTTTCAAACTTATCCTTCAAATCATGTTTCTTCTTTTGAAGGTTTGGACATTTCAACTTGATATGTCCCGGTTTTCCACATTCAAAGCATGCGAATTTCTGAGAAGAGGAGGGCTCACTATTCCTTTGGAAAGATCTGTTATTGTTAAATTTCATACCTTTCCTTTTGAATAGCTTTCCAATATTCGTTACCAGAAGATTCATATTTTCATTCACGTCCTCTTCAGAATCTGCATCATAATCATCTTTGATGCTTTCCTTTGCTTTTAGAGAAATGGATCGATATTTCTTCTCATGTTGTTCATGTTCCTCCAAACGATTCAACTCCAATTCATGTTTTTGGAGTTTTCCAAAAAGAGTTGCAAGAGTCATATTAGACAAACTCTTCTTTTCAGAAATTGCCGTAAACTTTGGTTGCCATGCTCTTTTAAGTGATCTTAAAACCTTCATGTTTAAGTCACTCCTGGAAAATTCTTTACCAAGTGCAATCAAATGGTTAGTCAAATGAGTTAAGCGTTTTTGCATATCCAATACCTTTTCTCCAGGAAGCATTCTGAACATTTCATATTCTTGAGATAGGGTATTGATCTTTGATCTCTTGACTTCATCTGTTCCTTCATGAGTTACCATCAATGTATCCCATATTTCTTTTGAAGCTGTGCACATTGAAACTCTAAAGAATTCATCCATGTCAAGAGCAGATGTAAGGATATTCATTCCTTTAAGATCATACTGAACCTTCTTCTTTTCTTCTTAACTCCATGTGTTTTCTAGTTTCGGTTGTCTGCTATCACCCACTTCCTTCATAGGTATAAACGGACCTTCTTCAATGGCTATCCATATTTCCACGTCCAATGACCTTATTGATGACTGGATTTTGTATGATAATTTTAGGGTCTTTTTAGTCTTTTTATTTTGTTATTTTTTAGTCTCATATAGGTTTTTTGTTGTTTTTATGTAGATTTTCTATTTATTTTGCATTTGGCATATAGATTAGTTTTTATTTCGTTTTTAAACTTTATTTTATATTTTTAGAAATTTTTATAGGTATTTTTTTATTCTTAGGAAAGCTGGTACAAATTATCATTTTTGTCCAGGGGCCTATTTGTAAAGTTCAAGAAATGAAGGACCAAAGTCTAAAGGTTCAAAAGTTGGGGGCTGAAAATTGAAGTTGCAAGAAGTAAAAGGGCCAGAATTGAAGTGCTAACCAAGAGAGGACCAAAAGTGGAAAAGAAGAATATGAAGAATCATTCTCTAAATTAGCACATGGGAAATAGGGTTGAAGGATTGATGATAGTGGGAAGAAGGTTTCAGAAATGATCAAGGGCTGAATGAAGGCCATTGAAGACATTAAAAACCCACTACCATGAAGGAAAGAAAAGCTTGAAGATGAAGCAGCAACGACCCAACGCTCAAGCGTTGGGATCCCAGCGCTCAAGCGCTGGGACTCTGACTAGGACCTGAGCTGGAAATCACACCCAGCGCTGCAGCGCTGGGAAGCCCGCGCTCAAGCGCTGGCCCTCGATCTGAAAGTGGGATTTAAATGCTTTCCAGCGCCCAAGCGCTGGGAAAGCCAGCGCTCAAGCGCTGGAGCCCAGAATTTTGCTATAAATAGGGAGGCAATTTGCACTTGTAAAGGACACCTTTCTTAGAACACAACAAGTGTTCCTCTTTCTCCCTCAAGAACATTGTTCCTAGGAATTGTGGGAAGCCATATTTGAGCTCCTAGTCCAGGGTAATTCAATGCTTCTTTTAGCCATGCTTGGCTAATTCTCTTTAAGTATTCTGGGTTGTGTTAGCTTATTAGTTTATGTTTTAGTTTTCTTTTATTTGTTTCTGAATAATATTCAAAGTTCATGTTTTATTTCCTTTTTCTTCATTCATTTTGGTGCACACAAGATCTCTTGCTTATTGCTTATTACATAAGGCCATTTGGTAAGTAGTAAGGGACCTAGGATTTAAAAAAGGTTATAAGTATACTTCGCTAAGGAATTAGGAAGGACGTAACTTTATGTTGGCCTGAACATCTTCTTCATCTTCTTCTTTAGTTAACTAGGTGCCAAGGAATTGGGTTTAGTAATTAAAAAGAAAGATCTACAATGCTTAAGGAATTATCTTGTAGTTACACTAGGCTATAGCATCATGAATCTTTGTTTGGAATTCAGAAATAAAATAGAAGTTTGCTAGCATAAATTATAAGTTATACAATGCAACCCAAATGATTATTTTATTTTTATCATCATCTCTTCTTTTATATTTTATGCTTTTTATGTTCTTATTCCAGAAATCAAAATGCAAAATATATCTTTTTATTTTTCTGCTTAAGCTCTAAACAAATTAGTAATTAGACACCTATTCCTGTGGGATCGACAATCTTTTATATTACGCGATAATCAATCGTGCACTTGCGATTTGGCTATCACTTATAAAGATCTTCATCTTAATCTTCCAGAAGTCATAGTGGTCTCCATTGAAGTATGGTGGCCTGTTTATGTTGAATCCCTCACTAGTTCCATGACTAGAAGAGGATGCCATCTTTTCCCGGATCTTAGGAGCAAATTACCTAAACTTACGCTCTGATACCAATTGTAAGTATAGATAGCAACCTAAGAGGGGGGGTGAATCAGGTTTACCCAATTTTCGCCTTAACACACCTTCTTACTTTCAAGATAAAGGTGATCACAATCGAGGGCAGCGGAAATAAACGTTGCTTGAAAGTAAAGATGAAGATTAGGAGAATGCACACACAAAATTTATTCTGGTTCACCTTCAATCCACCGAAGGCTACGTCGAGTCCCTCAAAAAACACCTTGAGGATTTTTCCACTATTGATAAAAATCTCTTACAAGTGCTTACACCAAGTACCTTAAGAATTTCTATCAACAACCCCTGAAAGAAAACCACTTTCAGTCCCTGAAAGCAAACCACTTCCAGAATAATCAACCTTCACCGAACCCTACGGTGAATATTCACTCAACCAGAATGAAGATGAAGAAGAGTTTACAACTGGCTGAATCAATCCTTTAATACACAAGTGGATTGATCATGAGAGTTATGCTTTAAGGCTCTTAGCATAAGAAGGCTCTTTCAATTATGAGTTCTTCAATATATGAACAGCAAGAGTGTTCTTTAAACAATGAAGAATATGAACTCAAAATCTAGACTCTTTGAAAGTTGTAGAGCAAAAGGTTAAATGAACATGAAAGAGCAATTCAAGAAGGTTTTAAGCCTAATTCGTGTATGTTCAAGTATCTCTCATGTGTGTTTCGATTCTGGACTCAAATGGACTATTTATAGGCATAAGGGATTATTCATGAACCAACACAACCCTTCCCAAACGTTTTGAGACACAATGGTTCATGAAATAATGCAACTTGTCGAGCATGTAATCGATTAAAAAAAAAAGTTGTGGTGAACTGGTGCTGCTAATTTTGTCTGCTGATTTTTGTAAGGAATTATGGCTGGAATATTTGAAGAATGGCTGGCAAAGATCCGGGCATGTCTTAAAAAAGAAAATGAAAAAAAGAAGTGTGATGCTCTCAATTTAATTGATGAGTATTACTCTGAATTGGATTGCAAGCATGCTTCGGGGTCTTTGCCCAACCGAGTGCAGGAATGGAAGGCCAGAATGATCTTGCAAGGGAGGCTGAATGACATTATGTGGAGGAAGCCCAGGGATGAACAACAACCACTTGTTCATGAAAATGAACTCGTGGTGGTTCAAAGAGAGGAGGTGAAAGAAACTTCCATTGTAAAATTTGTCCCTAAAGACAAATTGGAAATGGAGGAAGAAGAACCTCAAGGAACCTATGCTATAGGTTCAGAAAAGAAAGGAGCAGAACAAGGAAGGGAAAATTTATTGATTCCTTCCATTTTTAAATTGAATGTTGTTACCTTGTTAACTGAAAAATCATGTGGCACCATGCTGCTTTTGTGCCAAAATATACATGATTTGCGGGGTCTAAAGAATTTTGTAATAGACCCCGGCTGAAAAGTGATTATTGAAAAAGTCTATCAAAGACTATAAAATTGAGCTGGTTGGGAGACAACCCAACTTAGGATTAGATTAATTTTTCTGCTTTATTTTCTGTTTTAAATAAAAAAAATAAAAAAAAAATAATATAATAACTTGCAGGGGGACCCAACGCCAAGGCGTTGGTGGCTCAACGCTCATGCGTTGAGCCCCTGCCTAAAAGTCCCAGTTTCCAGTTTTCACCAACGCTGAAGCGTTGGGGGCCAGCGCTCATGCGCTAGGCCCTTGGAAGCAACTGGTTTGTTTCACTTACCAGCGCTCAAGCGTTGGCCAACCCAACGCTCAAGCGCTGGGGCTCGGGTAGGGGCCTTTTAAGTTCAAATTTCTTTTTACTTTTTCACTTTTTATCTTATCTACTCCTAAACCCTTTCTTACCCACGAACCCAGCTCTTCTCCTTCACCTCTCCTTCTCACATTTTTCTTCTCTCAACTACAAACCACTTCCCTCAAGTACTTGTTCGAAACAATCTCAGCTTCTTCCTCTTGTTTGTGTGCAATTTTTGGAACTTCAAGGTCTGTTTCTGTTTTTTATCAAAGTTTCTTCTTTTACCTTGATGTTTAAATTTGCACATATTATAATAGGATGTAGTTGCTATGGTTCTTGGGTTGTAGTTATTTGCTGGGTCTTGGTAGATGTTCTGTTTTTGCATGTTTCTTTTGCCCATGATCTTTGCTGTTTTTAGCTTGCCCACCAAGTGTTCGGTAAAATGTCTGAATGAAGTTCTTGTTTCGTTTCTGTTTTTTAAGCTTTGATTCTTGCTTTGCGTGATTAAGGGAAGACTCAAGGATGGTTTTTATAAACTTGGTGGTCAATTTGCTATTTTTGGTTGTAATTTTGGATGGTGTTCAAAGAGAGGATGTTGGATTTGTATTTGAACTAACATTTTAACAAAATGCTTGCTTGTGGAGTTGTTTGCTTATTTTGCAGATTATGGCACCCAAAAGAAGGGCAGTAGAGGAAGTCCTTGAAGAGGAGGAGGAGCAGTTTGATTATAACCGCTTCCTCTCCCTTGAAAAGGAGAAATTTTTCAAGGGGAAGCTATTACGGAAGGAGCTGGTCCGGGAGAGGGCTCTCCGTTTTGATCGGATGGACCCATGGGGGATCCAAGAGGCCGTGCTCGAGAGGAAGTGGGAGCAACTCTGTGCTCCAATCCATGATGCTTGTCAAACTCTCGTGAGGGAGTTTTATGCTAATGCCCACTATGATTCTGATGAAGAGATCCCCGCCATTCCTACCTATAAATCATGGTACTGGGGAACCACAATCAACTATAGTGAGGAAGTGATTAGGAGGCTTCTGAAGCTTCCAACTGAGGCCCAAGATCGGGCTAAGTTTGGACCGAATGGGGCCAGCTTCAATGAGATGCTGAACAACTACCCTCACGCTGAGATTTTGGAAGCTCTTGCTGTACCAGGAGCTAAATGGGAGACTGAAGCAGATGGGGTCACTCCAAGCTTCATTTACAGGAAATTTGTGAAGCCAGAGGTCCGAGTTTGGGACCATTTATTGGGAGACACTCTCTTCCCTAGTTCTAACAAATCAGAATTAAGGAGGCAGAGTGCTCTCTGCATTTACTGCTTGCTGAACAAAAGACCTATTGATACTGCAAGGATCATTGCTTGGAGGATCCACTATTCTGTTAACTTGGACAAAAAGGGTAAGAGGTTTGGTTATCCTTCATTGATTACTAAGCTTGTGCAGGCTAAGCTTGGGGTGGCTGCCATGCCCCCTATTGAGATCTACATCCATCCTCTTCCCGTCATGTCCATTGATGGTGCTGATAGGATCTACAGAAAGCATGCTGCTTCCCTTGAGAGGCAAGGGGACCCTTCTGAAGCCCGTTATGCAGAGCCCAGGCCCAGAACCAACACTAGAGCCCGATCCAGGAATGCAGGGGAATCATCTCAGTCCTCCACCAACACTTGGCAGGAGGAAGCTTTTGGAACCATGTTCCAGCATATGCACAGGATATCTCATAACCAGCAGCTGATGTGGGATTATGCAGGCTATAGTGATCCCAGCTGGCAGAGGTGTCCTGCCCCGACTGATCTGGAGAGGAGATTGATGGGTTTACACATCACTGAACAGGCTGAAGGTTCAGGAGCTGCTGCAGAAGAAGAGGCCCCGATGCACTTTGATTAAATTTGACTAATTTTTACCAGCTTGTAGATTTTTGGATAATTTTTGTTTTTATTTTTCTGCTTTTATTTTTGCTTTTAGGATTTTTAAACTGCATGGTTGAGTACTTGATCCAGTTAACATTTTGCTATTGCTGATTGCTTGTGGGGTTTTATCCATTGAACTAATATTGCTTTCAAAAAGATAATATGTTTTTCAATGCGGTTTAGGATTGCATGTTGTTAGGATTAACTGAAATCTTGATTGGAAAGTTTTGGCAAAGTTTTTCTGAGTTCGAAAAGGAGTACCACTTACTCCAATCTTTTTGAGTGCTGAGAACTCTGATGCATGACTTGTAAAATTATTCTGCCTTGTGTTGCATGTTGGTTGAATCGTGTTAACTTTTGTGAATTTGTGAAGAGATTTTAGGCTTTCTTTGAAAACTCAGATTCTTGATTGAAAAGGAAAAATCCATTAGTAGCCCCTTTGAGCCTTAAAAGAGTCATTTTTGGAGCCTACTTTTGTGTGATATTATAAGGTGTTAGTGTGATTCAATAAAATGGAAAATTCTAGAGCTACGTATGTTTAGGTTTCTCTCTCAAAATAAATAAATAAAAAAAAAAGAAAAAATAATAATAATAATAATAATAATAATAATAATAATAATAATAATATAAGGTATGTGCCTTAGAGAAAAAAAAAGAAAAGGAAAAATTGAGAGAACCTATGTTTGTAATTGTTAAAGCTCTTAGTCAAAAGAATCACCTAGCAAAAATTCTGAGTCAAGCCAATAGAGTTGCCAAGCTTTTCTGAATCCATACCTTGTTTGAACCTTGGCCAAAAGTTTCAACCTTCAAGAATCTCTTCTTAAGTTGCATAGTGCATGATTTCAACTTTGATTTGAATGATAGGCAGAATTTTTGAGCTTTCATGATTTCATTGAGGATATCTTTTTGTGAGCTGAAGTTGATGAACTCAATATGTTACAGGTGCCAAGCTTAACTCTCTTGATCAAGTTCTTTTGAAACATGTTTGCTTTCCGAATCTGCCATGCTTTCTTGAAAATTATCATTTCTTTTTGGATAAAACTTTATCTAAACTCGAGGACAAGTTTTTCTTTAAAGTTTTGTACCTTGAGGACAAGCTGTCGTTGGGTATAGTGGTGTGATGACTGGATTTTGTATGATAATTTTAGGGTCTTTTTAGTCTTTTTATTTTGTTATTTTTGAGTCTCATATAGGTTTTTTGTTGTTTTTATGTAGATTTTATATTTATTTTGCATTTGGCATATAGATTAGTTTTTATTTGGTTTTTAAACTTTATTTTATATTTTTAGAAATTTTTATAGGTATTTTTTTATTCTTAGGAAAGCTGGTACAAATTATCATTTTTGTCCAGGGGCCTATTTGTAAAGTTCAAGAAATGAAGGACCAAAGTCTAAAGGTTCAAAAGTTAGGGGCTGAAAATTGAAGTTGCAAGAAGTAAAAGGGCCAGAATTGAAGTGCTAACCAAGAGAGGACCAAAAGTGGAAAAGAAGAATATGAAGAATCATTCTCTAAATTAGCACATGGGAAATAGGGTTGAAGGATTGATGATAGTGGGAAGAAGGTTTCAGAAATGATCAAGGGTTGAATGAAGGCCATTGAAGACATTAAAAACCCACTACCATGAAGGAAAGAAAAGCTTGAAGATGAAGCAGCAACGACCCAGCGCTCAAGCGTTGGGATCCCAGCGCTCAAGCGCTGGGACTCTGACTAGGACCTGAGCTGGAAATCACACCCAGCGCTGCAGCGCTGGGAAGCCCGCGCTCAAGCGCTGGCCCTCGATCTGAAAGTGGGATTTAAATGCTTTCCAGCGCCCAAGCGCTGGGAAAGCCAGCGCTCAAGCGCTGGAGCCCAGAATTTTGCTATAAATAGGGAGGCAATTTGCACTTGTAAATGACACCTTTCTTAGAACACAACAAGTGTTCCTCTTTCTCCCTCAAGAACATTGTTCCTAGGAATTGTGGGAAGCAATATTTGAGCTCCTAGTCCAGGGTAATTCAATGCTTCTTTTAGCCATGCTTGGCTAATTCTCTTTAAGTATTCTGGGTTGTGTTAGCTTATTAGTTTATGTTTTAGTTTTCTTTTATTTGTTTCTGAATAATATTCAAAGTTCATGTTTTATTTCCTTTTTCTTCATTCATTTTGGTGCACACAAGATCTCTTGCTTATTGCTTATTACATAAGGCCATTTGGTAAGTAGTAAGGGACCTAGGATTTAAAAAAGGTTATAAGTATACTTCGCTAAGGAATTAGGAAGGACGTAACTTTATGTTGGCCTGAACATCTTCTTCATCTTCTTCTTTAGTTAACTAGGTGCCAAGGAATTGGGTTTAGTAATTAAAAAGAAAGATCTACAATGCTTAAGGAACTATCTTGTAGTTACACTAGGCTATAGCATCATGAATCTTTGTTTGGAATTCAGAAATAAAATAGAAGTTTGCTAGCATAAATTATAAGTTATACAATGCAACCCAAATGCTTATTTTATTTTTATCATCATCTCTTCTTTTATATTTTATGCTTTTTATGTTCTTATTCCAGAAATCAAAATGCAAAATATATCTTTTTATTTTTCTGCTTAAGCTCTAAACAAATTAGTAATTAGACACCTATCCCTGTGGGATCGACAATCTTTTATATTACGCGATAATCAATCGTGCACTTGCGATTTGGCTATCACTTATAAAGATCTTCATCTTAATCTTCCAGAAGTCATAGTGGTCTCCATTGAAGTATGGTGGCCTGTTTATGTTGAATCCCTCACTAGTTCCATGACTAGAAGAGGATGCCATCTTTTCCCGGATCTTAGGAGCAAATTACCTAAACTTACGCTCTGATACCAATTGTAAGTATAGATAGCAACCTAAGAGGGGGGGGGGTGAATCAGGTTTACCCAATTTTCGCCTTATCACACCTTCTTACTTTCAAGATAAAGATGATCACAATCGAGGGCAGCGGAAATAAACGTTGCTTGAAAGTAAAGATGAAGATTAGGAGAATGCACACACAAAATTTATTCTGGTTCACCTTGAGGATTTTTCCACTATTGATAAAAATCTCTTACAAGTTCTTACACCAAGTACCTTAAGAATTTCTATCAACAACCCCTGAAAGAAAACCACTTTCAGTCCCTGAAAGCAAACCACTTCCAGAATAATCAACCTTCACCGAACCCTACGGTGAATATTCACTCAACCAGAATGAAGATGAAGAAGAGTTTACAACTGGCTGAATCAATCCTTTAATACACAAGTGGATTGATCATGAGAGTTATGCTTTAAGGCTCTTAGCATAAGAACGCTCTTTCAATTATGAGTTCTTCAATATATGAACAGCAAGAGTGTTCTTTAAACAATGAAGAATATGAACTCAGAATCTAGACTCTTTGAAAGTTGTAGAGCAAAAGGTTAAATGAACATGAAAGAGCAATTCAAGAAGGTTTTAAGCCTAATT
The DNA here is from genome assembly GCA_030819835.1 of Acmispon strigosus. Lineage (NCBI taxonomy): Eukaryota > Viridiplantae > Streptophyta > Magnoliopsida > Fabales > Fabaceae > Acmispon > Acmispon strigosus. Next base: position 31,713,955 of record JAUAMA010000003.1, on the reverse strand, counting down.
CGTGTATGTTCAAGTATCTCTCATGTGTGTTTCGATTCTGGACTCAAATGGACTATTTATAGGCATAAGGGATTATTCATGAACCAACACAACCCTTCCCAAACGTTTTGAGACACAATGGTTCATGAAATAATGCAACTTGTCGAGCATGTAATCGATTACAGTACTTAGGTAATCGATTACGCTATGTGACCGTTGCTGTTTGAATTTGAAATTCAAATGTGTAATCGATTACAAGCAAGTTGTAATCGATTACTTTCCTATGTGTAATCGATTACACTCAAGTCCAATTTCCCAAAAATGAAACCTTTAAGAACGGCTTGAGTTTTTCTACCTCTTTTAATTTATGAAAAGGTTAAACTCAATTCCAATGAAGGGTCTTCACGGGGGGGAGCATTCCATGCCAACCGTTTCCAGAAAGGATGAATAACCAGAAGAGGGACTGATGTGTACTTCGACAACTCACAGGCACAAGGAATGCCATATACAATTCTAAACCGACAACCACAATGATCTGGATTAGTGCCAACTGTTCTTGATCGTACCTTTTCTTTGGCGATCAGTTCAAGAGCCTTCCTTGACACATACCCCCTCATGTTCACATAGGCCACACCAGCAAAACGATGATCCACGATGTTCAGACTCCTTGGGAAGGATGCTTTGACGTTGTTATGCTGCAGTATAGTCAAGGAGTTCATTGCATCCCAACAAGCACACAGGTCACCCTTGCTATCCCGAAGCAACATCTTCAGTTTTGCATGAGCACCCTCCACCCTACATAAGTTTCGCAATATCGTCAATTTAAGGGTACACAATCAATTCTGAAGTTATAAATATTCAATTAAAAAGATGAAATTACCTATTGGTTGTTGTGGTTCCAATATGCATTATTGTGTCTATCCATGCACTCACAAACTTCTCCTTGTGCGGCAACCAAACTTTGGCAATATAAGACAGTAACTCGGTATACTCACTGCAGAACATCCAAAATCCAGTAAGTCGGGACTCATATATTTCTACAGTAGGAGATTCAACCAACTATTTCCAATTCTCAAACACAGTTTCAATCTCCTCCTTATCAGGCACGTACATCTTGCACCGGGCCTTGACATTCTTCATAATGTGGAACTGACACAAAATGTGTTTAGCCTCGGGGAAGACTTTATTAACAGCACTCATCAATGCTTCGTCCTTATCGGTAACAATTACATGAGGCATGTTTTCTTTCCTTTCAATCATCCCCATCAATTTGTCCAATGCCCAGACATAGTCATGTTGCTTCTCCTCAATCATATAAGCAAAAGCGATAGAGAATGTCAAATCAGTAGATGTAATACCAACCATTTCTACAAGTGAAATTTTGTACTTGTTTGTTTTGTACGTGCTATCAATCACCACAACAGCGGGAAATGTATTGAAAAGGCTAATTGCATCAGGGTGTGTCCAAAAAATATCTCTGAAGATATCAGTACCTTCCTAAAGCCGGTGCCAGTGCACGTATTTGTCAATGGTCAACAATTTCATCAAGTGCTGCATCTCTGTAAGTGGACCTCTCTTCGAGCTGCGAATCTTTTTACATATGCTATACACCTGGGAAATGGTTGTCAAGTTGGCGGGATTGTGCTCATTCAAAGATAGAAGCATGTTCCTTGGAGGCACCATGTTGTTTGTCATGCCTTCTACCATTTCCTTTTCTTCATTCGCCAGACGACCCACATAAGCGTGGCCAACTAATGTCTCAGCTGGTTCGTGGTTATGTATTCCACACATTAATTTCAGCCACCACCCTCCTTCAGCCTTCCTAGGCCTCCCCTTAAGTCTGAAAGGACACTCGGATTTTCTGGTACCAGTTGTCTTGTATTTAAACAATCCTGGGTCTTTATAGGGCTTATATTTTCCACTCTTTTGGCACCCAAGAGTAATAAACTCCTTTTTGTTAAGACCTCCAAGATCAGACCTTGTGATCACAACAACGAAGCCATTCTGTCTCCCGACCCCTCTAGCCCAGGCATAGAGATCATCACGAGTCTCAAAAATCTGTTATTTCGGAAGAACCAATGTATTTAGTACATTTCCAAAAAAAATTCAGTTTAAATTCCAAATCAACAGCCGCATTACATATTACATTACCTGATTAGTGGTGAACATATATGTGCAGTCCACACTAACACAAGGAACCGGACCGTTCCCGTTTTCACCCTCCGCGTCGTTTTTTCCACCGTAATCCGGGTCATCTTCCGGGGCTAAATCGTACGGTAACATGTCAACCTCCTCGGATATTTGATCTGCCATATCTCTTCAATAACCATGTTTTAAACGTCTAAAATAAACACAACTGTATGTATTCTGAGTTTTAAAACATGGAATACATATTTCCTTTCCGAGATGTACAATCCGGAAATAATATGCCTTGAATCTTCATTTTGGAATTCCGGATTTTACAAACCGGAAAAACAAATATTTCAAACTGTAAGACCCTCTATTTTTAGTATTTATATTCCCTTAGTTTGGATTAATTATGTTTTGATCCTTGAACTACTTAGTAGTTTCAATTTGGCTTTTGGTTGACCGTTTCATTGACTTTATTATTATTGGAATGAGCTTTGTGTTAGTTGAATTGTTTTGTATTCATCATGAAAATTTTGGAAGAATATATATGAATTATTTTCTATTAAACTGTTAGAAATATATTTTCTAGTGTGAGTATTTTGGGTTAAACTATTTTAGGAACCTATATTAAATATATATATTATATTAAAGAAATGTTTTATTATATATATACATGTAAATACGTATTATAAATGACTATTTATTTAAAAAGGAAAAAGGAAAAAGGACAAAGAAAATGGTATTAATAAACTTAAATTACGGCAGTACACATATATCAAATGTTGATATATATATTTATATATACTAAATTCTGATTTATTATATACTGGTTATTTGATTTATGAACCTAGTTAAATTATTGTAGATTGTGTTTTATCCTATTAAGATTGAACATGAATTTTAAAATTAAGATATGCATTTTGGTGAAGAGATAGAGAATAAAAACTGAAATAACATATTCCCTCTTAAATAACAAATTCAACTATCTCTCTACTCACCACTAAAACCCCTATCATCTTTCTCTCAACAGCAATGAATTCCCTCTCCTCCCAAGTGTAGCCGCTTCTGTGTTTTATCCTCTCACGCCGCCAACGACGCTCAACTTCTTCCTTCTTTCAACCGAAACCACAAGCAGCAGCAGCACCCAACTCCAAACCTCGACCTGCTCTTCTTCTCATCCCTGCCTAAAACGTGCTGCCAAGCCTCTTCTTCCTCCTTATCGCGCGCTCCCTTCCTCCACTCACTGCACCGTTTGAGCGTCGCCGCCACTAGTTCCTCCGGCGTTGTCGCTGCGCCACCGCTCATCTCTCTCTACCGCTCGTCGCCTCTGTTCCTTCCTTGGTTCCGAGCACGCGCCACCACACCGTCCAAGCTCGCGCCGTCGCCAAGCTCGCACTGCTGCTGTTCGTTTCTCTCCTCACGCCGCTGTCACTTCCTCAAAGCGCGCCCCATTCCTTTGCTGCCGTTCGTTCTCTGCCGCTGTCGCCGCTGCTGTTTTCTTTCCACCCGAGGCCGGCCGCTGCTGCTACTTTGTTCGAGGTTCGTTGCCACTGCTATTCCGACAGTTGTAGTTCCGTCACCAAAGGTCTCGTCTTCTTTTTCCCTTTTCTTGGTTGGTTCATCTTCTCTCTTTGCTGCGATGAATCACTGCTTCTCTGTTCATGTTTTGGTCTCCTAAGCATGTTTGTTTTTTTTCTGTTTTGATTCAATACTCATGAAAAAAAAATGCACTTTTATTCATTGTGACTACTCCATATGGTTTTGGTTCCTTTAGTTACTACGACAGTTTTGTGCTTGTTTGATCTTCCTATGTTCATGATGCGTGCCTTCTTCTTGCCTCTGCCGGTTCCAACAGTACGAAGGCTTTCTGAAATGCTTTATTGATTTTCTTAGGTTCGGTCCTGTGGCTGGTAATTATTATGATCTTTTGTGCTGGGTTTGCTTCCCTCTTTTATTATCAATTCTGTTTCTCCTGATTCTGGGTCTCTTGCTCTTGGTAATAAAATCAGCTTTTTAATCATAAAAATTGAATCTTGCTTCATGGGAAAAAAGAAAAGTTGTATGCGGAACTTGTTACTCTTTTACTGAAAATTATTTGATAAGTTTATTGATATTTATTTGATAAGTTTTCTTTGGTCTTAAAAGTTTACTTGTCTCCACTATCTTGCTGCCATGTTTGAATAGTTGTTGTTAAGAGTTATCATTTCGGAATTTAAACCCCAGTCTATGAATGAGTTCTTGGTGTTCTTTTCTTAGCAGTAATCGTAAAGAACTTCCCTATCTCAAAAACATTTTAATTGGGTTTAGTTTACTTCTAGACTATAAGTTGGAACTGTGATCTTAGACCTAAACCTTATTGTTCTTCCTTTTCTGTCTCTGTGACTGTGTTGAGCCTCTACAAATTTCTTATGTTTCTTTCGGTTGTTTTCTATCTCTGCCATGTGGATGCCTTGAAATCTACGTGTTCTAATGTCAGCCTTTGGTGATGATAAAGATGGTTTCAGCTCCTTCCTCATTAACTTGATTGGACGCGGAGTCGATGCGATTCTACGTTCGAAGGTAAGGGTAACTCGGTCTTAGTGTCTCGAGACATGCATGCCTTGTGATAAATTGCTTGTGTTTGATATATGTTCTTGCCTTGAATGATGTGATTGGAATATAATACCTTATTTGATCTTGTTTATAATATGATTGTTACTCGATGATACGTTTATGTTCATATTGTAGATGTTATTATGGTTCTTGTCATAATGAGAAATACATGATGATAAACTCTGAGAAATTGATTATGGTTATAAATGACAAGATTAATCCCAGTGGAATCTACCCTGAGACATGCGGGTGATAGGATGGGTTGATTTTATGAGTTTAATCCCAGTGGAATCTGCCCTGAGACCTGCGGGTGATAGGATGGGTTAAATATTTGAGAGGAGTTTAATCCCTGTGGAATCGGCCCTGAGACGTGCGGGTGATAGGATGGGTTAAACCTCCAATGAAACTGCCCTGGGATTGAGGGTGTTTGATTGAGGGACTAACAAACTTGTTGAGGAATTTAGCTTGAGATGAATGGTTACGCTTGATATTCACTTTTGATGTTGTACTTGCTATAATTATATCTATTCCCAATATAATAATCTTCTGCGGCTAAGTTTAGTGAAATTTCTTATGTTTTGGTATATTTATGCATGCTGCTTGATGTTGCTTATGATGTTTGTTTTATGAGTTAACCCTTTCTGTTTGCTATTTGTTGTTTGGGCGCTTAACGCCAGAGACTGACAGGACGAGGAGTTTCATCTCTTAAAGAGCGTTATGGAGTCAGAGTGCGCAGCAGAAGTGTTGGAGAAATCTGAAGAAGATTATTAATGCTTGGAGGACTTCCGCTGTTTATATATTTTTTTAGTCTGTTGAGGAGTATTTAACGTTGTTGTATTATTATTCGTTTCCGCTTCCGCGTAGTTATTATTATTGTATGGGATTATTATCATGTTAAATAATAATTATTGAGCGTCGAAAATCCTTTTTAAAAATTGAGTTAATTGGAGAGAGATTTATTAAATTCCGCTTAATTACTATGTGACCCTCAACCTAAAATTGGGGCGTTACACAAACACTGCATCATTTCCGGTTTATAAAACTCGGAAGACATGCATTTTCCGGGATTTACTACTCGGAAACTAATTCATGTAATACCGGGAAATAAAAACCGGAAGGCAAACAGAATAACTTTCTTACCGGGAAATAGAATCCAGAAAGGGGAAAACTTCGAACAACACGAAACTGAAATCAACCAGATCGTGCGTAAACAGTACTTGATGGTGGTGCTAGCTTCAAGGGTTGATGAATGGTGGACACAAGGATCACAACAGTGGTATCTAGAGTTAGAAACTAGTGGTGGGTAATGGAGGTGGTGTGGTGGGAGCAGAAGCACAATGAAGCTGGAGGAAGAACGAAGAAGAAATGGGTAAGAATGGTGGAGAAAACGAAGTTCAGGATTATATATAGTGCAGTTACACTTCTGGGTTTTAAATCCCGGAAGGCCACCCACGTTCCGGGATATATATCCCGGAAAAAATGTTACAGTCAAGTTAATTACCGAGTTTTAAATCCCGATAGTTCTATTGGACGAACTACATTCTGGGATTTAAAACCCAGAAAGGGGTATTATTGGTAATTTTTACAAATACCCTGGGGTTTAGAATTGGGTGACGGGAGTCCCCGTTCTAACCCCGATCAACATTTTCATATCAGTTTAGTCCATTTACTTTTTTTTTTCAGTGGCAAATCTAATCCTTCGTATTCTTCCCCTACCATCTTCATCCTCTTCCATCTTCTTCCCTAAATCTTATCCAAATCAAAAACCCATATTTCATCTTCTTCCCTAAAATTAATCCACGTACCATTAACTCATTTCTCCATGCTCCAACCTCTCCAAATCAAAAAAAATCAAAAACCCATAAAAATCAGAAAAGAATCCATCACCAAGGCCACATCAGAAAAACAACCAACCCTTCCTTTAAACCCCAAACTTCACATTTCAAACCCAAACCCACAAGTGTTCTCCGCCGGACAAGTACCGAACCATGGTAAGCAACCTGTAAAACCCCCAGTTTCTTCTCTACTATTCCATGAGTATGAGTAAATATGTCAAGAATTTGTGGGTTTAAATAATCATGAATTTTGGAGCATGTTGTTTGCTAATCCATTGAGAAGCGTATGAAATCAATGCTTTGATTTTTGTTTTTTTCGCCTAAATTTTTAGTTGTTAAAATGGCACTTTGAAGAGTGTCTGTATTTCATGGTATCACCTTGTTTTTCTACCATGTTGTTATATATAATTTATATGATAATCTTCTTCAATAAACTGAATCAAATTAGAATTCTTGTTGCAGCTATTATATTGAGTATGTCATATTGGGCGAGATTAATTAAGCCTTTATTATGTCTTAATGAGCGAGATTAAGCCTTGATTACGAATTTTACTCTGCTCTAGTTTCTATAGAACTAAGACCAAAAGTTCTGTATTTTTTTTTCTCTGTTTTGTAATGGCAGAGGAATGGAAATGATGATTGGTTTGGAGCCATTGAAGCAATTAAAGCTGCATATGGTAGTCTAGTGCAAGTTCTTGATCCTCCAAGGGATGGCTTTAACCTGACATTGAAAATAAATCTGTCAAAGATTACTGCAAATCAAGGTACAACTAGGTTTCTGTATAAGGAACTTTCCATTCCCCTTTCAACGAGAAGTTTTCCTCTTAAGCTGAATTTGCTAGCTGCTGTGTTTTCTATGCATTTAAACAATTCATTACTAATTCATTTCCATTAATATTGTAAGTTCTTTGCAGTTTGCACCATTTTGGTTTCAGAAATTTATGTTTATTTATTATATATAATAGATAGGAATTTTAAAATAAACTAATAATTGGAATTTGAAACACTAGGTTGAGTGTAGCAATAAGTTGAAAATTGAACTGAAATACCGTTTCACTGCTTGTGAAGAAGACTCACGATGTAAGTTCTATGTTCTCAGAGCCAATTTTGTATTCTGAAGATTTGAATTATAGCTCTTAAGGGAGACTTGCGGGGATTCTTTTCTTTTAGTTAGAGGCTTAGAGCTTATAATAGTTAAAAGAGGTTAATGCTTTCACTTTTATCATTCATTTTTCTTTCCTATTTAATTTCAGTGGAAATATTGCTGATTGATGATGCACAGTAGTGGGTTGTTCCATCATCCATGAACTGGTTTAGTTGCTGAATGGCAAAGCAAATATCAGGCCTAGTGGTACTCAAATAAAGGAGGCGCCCAACTAATCTGCTATTGGCAGTAGCATCAATGAAAGAAGCAGTGTCACCAGAAATGAGCCTCACTCCATAATCAAGAGGAGTGGTGACAGGTTTACAGCCAGTGAGCCCTGAATCTTGGAGTAAATCTAAGCAATATTTCCTCTGACAAAGTATGAGTTGGAGTCCTAGATTGGTTCAATATGGGTGAAGTGTAGATTTATAAGAGATGCGACCCATATATCAATGTCTTGCGGTTTTAGGTAAAAATGTGACTTCACGTTCTCTTGGTGTCTTGTTTCCTTAGCCCATAAGCTCTCTCTGTCTCCCCTACAAATAGTTGCCCGAAAATTAGCTGTCAAATATCGCAGCAATTTGGTAGCAGTGTTTACATTTACCACCCTAATTGATGGTGGACGCTAGACAACCCCATAGCCTAATTATTGCAGTGTTGAGCTTCCAAATTGTTGGTATGCTTGTGTTGATTCCTGTTTAGGATCCAAAATGGAGTGTAGTTTCTCTCTTTGTAGAAATCCACCACTCATGTTCCTCACCAATCCTCCATTAACACCAAGCATGTCCAAAGTCAACTTATCAGATCCTCCAAAGCACACACCACACAGATTTTGTGACAAGCTTTTAGGCTCCTCCATGTTGTGAAACTGAGCAACATTGTTTTCATTCCCTTTCACATTGCCAAATATCGAAGTGTTTCCATTGGCAAGAGAGTTCATCAACCTATGTAGATTATGGTGATGGTCATTTTCCGCGCTTGATCTCACACCTTCCCTTACTATCACTTCCAAAAGTGGCAGCAAGATTGTTGAGTTCAGATTCTGAACCATTGGTGGAGGAGCTTCCCACTGGTCTTAGTCGAGAGGAACCATTGTTGGTGGTGGTTATGGATGAACCCATTTGAGAAACTTTCTGAAGCAATGCAGTTGCAGACATATGTGGGGGCATGTTGTTCTCTTGTTGCACTGAAGAATTTGCGAAGAGTGAAGACAAAGCTGAACCAACTTGGTGATTATCACTGCCAGGGCTATTAGTACTGTAGAGTGTTGTTCCTCTTAAAAATAAACTTTAGCACTAATTAGAAAATAAAGTTTGAATAGCTCCAAAGGTGAATAGTTCTGAGTTAAAACAAACATAGACTTAGCTAGGGGTAGTTTCTATGTACATATAAATGCTTTTAAGAATCAAATAATTATTGATGAATGCAGAGCTACTTTCATGGTGTTCCATGATGATGATTCCTCCTTTTCTTTTGAGGAACTACAGGTGGAGCAGCAGCAGTTGATGAAGAGGATTGGTGTTGTCTGATTTCCAAGAACGGTGTGGAAGAAGCTGCCATGTTTGTTTTGTAAAATTGAGATGAAAACCTGGCTGGGATTTCCTTAATTTGTCACAACCTGTTATAGAATGTTATGAAATTCCTTAGCAAAAAGAAAAATTCAATTTCATGCTTTCTTGTCTCTTGGAAACCATAAAATAAAAAGGGAAACAAATTTAAAGAAATAGAAGGACATGAAATCTATATATGTTTGCTTTCTTGTCTCTTTGAAAGCTTTTCAGATGAAACCCAGAAAACACCAAGGAGTATTTATCTGATTAGGAGACAGCAACAATCCTGGGAAAAAAAACAATCACTCTATAGACCCACTCATCTTCTTTGTATTGAATCAACAATCCTGGGCTAAAAGTGTTGTCGCACGTTCTGCTCAGAGTTGGTCAAAGATATGGTTGAGCATTTCACTAAGCTTGAGAGATGATCCAGAGATATTTCCAGTAGTACTAGCCAGGCACTGCAAGAGGTTCATCCTGGCTATGTCGTGGATCTTGAAGGTCAACCAGTAGAAGATTGAGCCTCTCGACCACAACGTCGTCGCTTTTAGGATTTCTTCTCATTTTATATATTAATTTTTATTCATTTTCCATTTTATTTTATATCCATTTATAAACAGTACTATATTTTTTTTTTGGTTACATGTGGAAAGAGAAAACAAATAAAGCAAACTAAACTAGCACATCTGTGCAAAGCAAATGAATCACACTAGACGGCGGAGAGCGCCAAATCTAGAGAGGAGGCCCTCCCTCCGCGACATCACGGGCTAAAACATCTGCAAACAAATTGTGTTCCCTCGGAATCAAGGATATGGTCACCACCCAATACCAACTCAGCATAGCTTTAATGCGAAGAATTACATGTCTCTCCCAAAAGCTAGCAACATCAATATTATTACTAAGCACATGCAAGGCATCACTACAATTTGAGTAGCACACAACTTCTCTAATCTTCAAGTTTCTAGCATGTTGTAAACCATTCTCCACCACTAGAAGCTCTGCAAGGAAATCACTCCCCGACCCTTTGTTGCCAGAAACGCTAGACCTCCGGTTACTTAAAATATCACATATAACCATTCCTATCCCCATACTATTGCTAATGGGGTTCCAACTCCCATCCTCATGCATAAACATGACAGTGAGAGGAACCATGATAAACTAAACCAACACCTTGTCGTAGAGCTAGAATTTGATTTATTATTATTGGTTACCATTTTTAATATTTTTATGACCGGTTTATAATTATTTGCTCTATAAAATATATTTCAATAATAGAGCATCTTTAAAATGGCTACACAAAGCAAATGAAAATATATATCAAAGTCTACAATCAAAGATGGTTGAATAAAAATATATTTTAAAGTGTTAGACTCAAACGATTTCATTTTTTATTATATTTTGATGAATAACAATTTCACTTAAGGTTTAATGTTGATAGATAAAGAATTCCTAACACTTTGAGTATTTCATATTTCAGGAAACGTCTGCCTACTCTTTGAAATCATATAAAAGGCAGCATGAAAGTATATGGCGAAAAAGAATACGTCGGGTGACTCTCTGAAGAGTATGTCTGTTGAAGAGTACGTCTGGTGACTCTCAAAGAGAACATCCGTAGAGTTCGTCCGATTAAAGGATAAAGAGAACGTCCGGCACAATGCTTCAAGAAATAAAGGCAAACCTTGTCGAAGCATTTAATGAAGCACTGAAAACAACAGAATGAAGAAAATGACATAATAAATATATTATTCCTCGTATCTGCACGCCCTCTAACATTCCTTAAATCAAGCATTACTTTTCAGAATCAACGACGCTAATTACTGAACATCGTATCACCTCAACGGTCGAAATCAAATCTTTTGTTGAGAAGAAGGAAATTCTCTTTGCTGTTTTCCTCTTGCATTTAATGCTCAGACGAGCATATAAGGAAACTGCATTGAAGAACCAGACGATGGCTACAAGAGCATTTAATGCTGCATTAAATGCTGCAATTAATGCTTATCAGGTTGCATTCAATGCTGCTCAAGAGCTGCTAGAAGTATCCGTTGCAACAACAGTGAAGAAGAAATTCAAACGGAACTCTCAATCTTCATCAACGTGAATCCTGTAACACCCCAATTTTGGGTTGAGGGTCACATAGTAATTACGCGGAAATATATTTTGAAACCTCTCAAAACACTCAAGTTCCAAGAAATCAACGTCGCTCATTATTCATAATTAATAAATATCCCATAATAAAGTTATAATTATCTCGACGCGATAAGTTCCAAAATAAGTAAAGTGGCACCGACATGTGCAAATACCCAAAATAAAATACGGTTCTAAAATTTCTCAATGTTCTTTAATCCTCGAGTCTCCTTCATCTAAGGTCTTCACTTCCAAATGCAATTATCTTCCACAACACAACATCAATTAAGATGTTCAAATGCTCTGTACATCTATATGTTTATAGTTATAATTATATGGCCATTACGTCACCCTTCTCGGGCCAAAACATCACCCTTCTCGGGCCAAAACATCACCCTTCACAGGCCAAAACATCACACTTCACGGGCCAAGACAATCACGTGGGACAACGATCCACCACATTGCCCTCGGTTGATTACCATCTGTTAGAGAAAAATACCCAAATAAATTAACCTATTTTGATAAATAACAATTTCGTTAGAGTCACTAATTTTCTTTGAAGAATTTTATATTCAGGGACTCTTATAAACAGAAGGGACGCTGCGATCATTATCAAAAAGCAAAGGAAAAGTCCGTCCGGCTATGAGAACTAAAGCTTCTCTCAAAGAAAACTTCGTCCGCCTAAAGGGTCTGTCCGGTTCACTCCAAGTCAAACAGAGAGGTTGACTAAGAAGTAATAATTAAAGACTGACACGAAAAGAATCTGCTCAGCAGAGATCGTTTGTCTAAACAAAGATAAGTTGTCAAGAACCTCCTGTGGATCAGAGCATTAAATACGAAAGAGACAGATTTAAGCGCCATATACCTTGAAGATTCAAATTCTCCGACAATCCTTGATTCAAGTTGCTTTTTACTGAATTTATGGTGAAATCCTCTGATCATCGTATCTCCTCAACGGTAAAATTCAAATCCTCTGGTCAGAAGCATTAATTGCTGTCTCTGGAAACCAGAAGCAAAAGCATTGCCAGACGAACTCACTCTCTACCAGTTAAAGGAATGTTCATCACTACGGCAAACCTTCTTTAGCAACAAGTTGCAGAAGTATACGTTACTCACAATCCAGCAAATCTCCAACGGAACTATTTTTGAAGATCTTCATCAGTCCATACAGTTGACATCCTACTGAAGATATAAATAGTGACCTCTGCATCACTTTAAACTTGGCGACTTATACAATATCTAAGCATTCAAATTCTTCAATTCAATTCACAACTTAGATGAGATTTTGCCAAGAACACTCAGCAACATTAGAATTTCTATCCTTCTGAGTTAAGTCGCCAATCAGTGTGAAATTTCCATAGAGTGAAAACTCTCATTCTTCTCACACTATCCCTTCAGAGAACCAAACTTAACAATCATCTCTGATCCTAGAACCTCATATTTTCTACCCACTCTTTGTGAAGAGATCCTTGTAGAAAACCAACCTTCTTGTAAAAGAATTGGGAGAAGTCCTGTCGAATACTTGAGAGACAAAGGAGAAGTCCTGAGAAAACTTGTAAAGGAGTAGTCCTCAGAATACTGGGAGAAGTCCCTGAGAACACTTGTACTATTCAGTCGAAATAGTGGAAAATCTTGGTACTGCCAAGGACTGGATGTAGCCCTATCGATTTTGGGGGTGAACCAGGATAAATATCTTGTGTGCTTTACTATTTATGTTCTAAGTATATTTCCGCTGCACGTTTATTTAAACGATTTCAAACTTATAAATAGTATTCTGTGAAAAACTTTCAAAAGTCACACACACAATTCAAACCCCCCCTTTCTTGTGTGATTTTATTACTATCACTATCAACCTAAGAATCCTCAGTTGATCCCGCGGGACAAAGTGCCGCCACATCAACCCAATATATATATATATATGATGCATATGCTATGATCAAATAAATAGCTCAATTCCTCATGGACAAACAATCCACATAAAATAAACTCCTCAGTCATAGACTAATATAGGCATCATTTAAACATCATCTCTTCGCAAAGTTTTTCATCATGTTATGAACAATAACACTAAATCACAACTTCCAAGTCATCCACATTTAAGCATAATTAATATGTCACAAAATTCCACACTATTAACATAGGAGCATCTACCTTAATATAATTTTTAGAACAAAAACAGTATAGTTTTCAAAACAGCAAACAGCAATAATTCCAATACAGAAAACAGCAGAGATTTTTAAAATACAGAACACAGCAGTAATTAAAAATACAGCAACCAGTAGTTATTTTAATACAGAAACAGCAGCACTTAAAAATACAGAAAACAATGGCTATATATATACAGAAACAACAGCACTTAAAAAAAACATAAAACAGTGTCTTTTAATACAGAAACAGCAGCACTTTAAAAAACAGAAAATAGTAGCAATTCTTCCAAAATACAGGACAGCAGATTTTTTCTTTACAAAAACAGAATACATCAGTGTTTTTAAAATACAAATACAGCAGAGTTAAAATATAGAAATAGCTTTTATACAAAGCAGAAACAGCAGCAAAAAAAGACAGAATACAGTGTTATAAACAAACAGAAACAACACTATTTGTTTTGCCACGAAGAGGGCTCGATTATCACCACTTTACAGCATACTAATATGCCAACAGTTCCTCAGAACAATGCTCAAGAGAATCACCCAAAAACAGATTCCAAATACCGCATACAAAACAATCACAACCGACATAGAAACCTAAGAAAAACGAGTTACCCTTACCACCGAGAGGGTTGCATGCAAGTGTTTCCAAACCTTGAAAGACAAACAAACATACATACACTTCATCAACAAACATGGGAAAGGTCGGAAAACAGCTCATAAAAATTTTAGACCAAAGAAGCAAAAACAACAATTTGCTGTCAGGGTCAGTTCAAAAAAAAAAAAAAAAACAATTTGCTGTCAGGGGCCTAGCGCCCAAGTGTTGGGTTCCAACGCTCAAGCGTTGGGTCCTTGTCTGGCAACACATACTGGGCAAAATTCCAACGCCCAGGCGTTGGGAGTCCAGCGCTCATGCGTTGGCTCCCTGCCAGAAACCCTAGAAATCAAGTTTTTCACCCGAAACTCCATTTTTAACCAATTCCTTTCAAAACTAAAATTCTTCCATATTCAGAACCTATATTACAACCTAATCAATGAGTTTTCTATCCAAAAGACCAAAGTTTTCTAATTTCCTAAAATCATTTGTTCAAGGGAGATAACTACGTGTTGAACCGAAAGAACGAAAATAGAATACCAACCTTGTTTGAGAGAGTTGATCAAGCTTGAGTGTAGCATGAACCTAGCCTCTTCCTGAATGTAGTGGACTCGAGCTTGATGAAAATCAAAGGTTGGAATCAAAAACCAAATAGCTCTAGAGGAAGGCAAGAATTGTTACTAGGAAAACTCAAAATTTGGAAGTTTTGGTCTCTTACCGTTTGAGCTATCACCTGGACAATTGAGAGAAACTTAAGAGCCAAGAGTAAGGACCACAATAGAAGAAGGTAAAACAATCCACAAAGGCCCCAAGGTTTAGCATCTCTTCAAGGAAACAGCACAAGAGTTCTAGGTATTTTGGCAAAGTTCTTTGAGTGAAAGTGCAAGAGATTGATGACAATTATTTAAAACCTAGTGTTTCAGCTATGAGAGGGTGAGAGGAGGTGAAGAGGCACGACCATAACCTCCTTCATTCAGCATAATTTCTCTTCATGGCACATTAAGGCAAAGGACAAAGAATTAACTCCCTTAATGGCCCATAACTCACTTGTTGGTTTTGAATTTCAAAAGGAGGAGTTTTAGCACATGTTAAATTCAGGTTTTCAGCTCCAAAGGGAAGGAGAGGAGCCACCCATCATCATCCTTTTCAGCCTTTATTCTCATTTAAACTCCTTAAAACCTAGACAAAACCATTAACCACCATTATCTCTCCTCAAACTCCATAACTCCCTCTTTAAACCTGATTTTAATGCTCTAATAACCCTCACCATTCAAATTTCGAATTTGAGTTATAAAAACCATAAGCCACACAAAAATCTAAAATAAAAATAAAACCTTCCTCATCAAGGTTCGAACCTAAGACTTGCCAACCAAATGCTTAAGCCTGAACCGCTAAGCCACAACTCTTCTTGTTGCAATTTAAGCAAGGTAATTCAAATATTCCTCAAGGTAAGCGTTCATGCTCTAAATAAGATTAAATGACTCAAGACTAACATCACATTAATTAACTCAAGGGTTAATTTACAAACAAAAGAAGTCTGAGGACTAGAAAACAATTACAAACAAGTTCAGGGACTAAAATGTAATTACAATAAATTAGGGGTCTTACAAATCCTACTGAAGATATAAATAGAGGACTTAGACACTGGAATCAGTGGCGACTTTCAACGAACAAAATTCACAAGCTTTCTAAGTCATTCTCTAGCAAACAGCTAAACAACAAACTCAGAAACTCAAATTTATTCTTTTCCCGAGTTAAGTCGTCTGCCCTCAGTGTGAAACATTCATAGAGTGAAAACTATCATCTTTCTCACACAATCAAAACAGAGAACTTACAGTCATACCCTCTCTGAAATTTGAACTTAACCTTTCTACCCTACTCTTGTTGAAGAGACCCTGTAGAAAACAAAACCTTCTTTGTAAAAGAACTTGGAGTAGTCCTGTCCAATACTAGTGAGGAGAAGTCCTGTAGAAAACTTGTAAGGAGAAGTCCTTCGAATATTGGGAGAAGTCCTGCATAATACTTGTACTATTTGGAGTAAATAGTGGAAAATCTTGGTGAAGCCAAGGATTGGACGTAGCCCTGTCGATTAAGGGGTGAACCAGGATAAATACTCTGTGTGCTTTACTTTTCATCTCTGATTAATTTTCCGCTGTACTAGTCTTTGAAAAGTATTTGAAACTTATACTTGTTTATAAGATAAGATTTTAAAAATTACACACACAATTTAAACCCCTCATTTCTTGTGTTGTTTTACTATTATCAATTGGTAGCAGAGCTTAACGGCTCTGAGAATACTAACATCTTAACAGGTGTAGAGTTAAAGGATCCATGGAAAACAACGCTTTCCCTACTGGCACGGCTACTAACAAACCACCTTTCTTCGACGACTCCAACTAACCCTACTGGAAGAAGCACATGTAGCTCTTCATAGAATCATCTGACTGGAAACTATGAGATGTTGTGGCCAAAGGTGACTATGTGCCAAAGGATGACGCGAATAAAGCTATTCCTAAGGAAAAATGGACAGACGAGCACCGCACTGAGAATCAGCGCAACACAAAAGCCAAACTGTTCCTCATATGTGCTCTAAGCAAAAATGAGCATGACAAAGTCGACAGTCTGAGCACTGCAAAGGAGATATGGGACACATTGGCTGTAGCCCATGAAGGAACCTCAGGTGTGCAAGAGACCAAAGTAAGTATGCTAACTGCACAATATGAAGCCTTCAAAATGAAGGAAAATGAGTCCATAGATGATATGTACTCCAGGATTCAAATCATTCTCAATGGTTTGAGAAATATTGGAAGATCTTTTACCAGTAAGGAGCAAGTAACAAAGATCCTCAGAAGCCTCCCACCAAACATGGAGATCTTTTGTAACAGCTCAAAGAGCTGCCAAGAATCTCTCTACCTTGCAAGTCGAAGATCTTTTGGGAGAATTAAAATCCATGAGATGGAACTTGCAGAAGATGCTGAGGTCGAACGAAGCAAGTCTACGGCCAACAAATCTATGGCCTTCAAATCCAGCTCCTCCAAGGCTCTAAAGGCTGTGGAATCGTCTAACGAAGCTGAAGCATCGACTGACAACACAGACGAAGAACAAGCCTTCTTCAACATAAGGTTTAAAAAGATGTTGGCCAAAAGAAAACAGTCCAAGCATGAGCCTAGAAGAGATCAAGCTAAAGGAAAACTCACTTCCAACTCTAGGAGAGAGAAACTCAAGCAAAGTATCAATCGTCTGCTTTGAATGCAAAAAGCCTGGCCACGTCAAGGCTGATTGCCCTCGTCTGTCAAAGAGACCAACTTAGAAGAACCACAATAAAAAGAAGGCCCTTTCAAGCCAAAATGAAGAATCTGAAGAACATTCTGAGCATGAAGAAGAAGAAGAAGATGATGATGAAGAGTCATACTATGCATTCATGATATCCATAGACTTGTCTGATGATGAAGCAGAAAAAGGAGATGAAGTCATGATGGTGACCGTAGACTCGTCTGACAACGAGACAGACGAAGGAGATTAGGTAACTTCTAAAATATCTAAAGATGATTATAATGAATTACTTGACTATTCTCATTCATTATCTGCTAAGTATAGTAGCTTAAAGAAAAAGTTTACTAAACTTCAAAAAGAACTGCATGCATCAAAAGAAGTAACCTTTATGTTGATGAAGAAAAACAAAGCTTTACAAGAATAACATTCAAGTGAGGAAGTTAAAATCCTCAAACAAAGAGTTAAGGGTTTGATAAATGATCTTTCTACCTTCACCATAGGTCATGATAACCTAGTCAAGCTATGTGGTGATAATAGAACAATGTATGTCAAAAGTGGTATAGGTTTCGATGAAAATGATGATAATACAACAACTGGTAATAATGCATCGTCTGACAAATCACATTCATCATCTAAGCATGACACATCTGAAATAAAGTTTATATCGTCTGATTCTAAATTATCCAAACCTAAGACATTTGTTGTTAAAAGAAAGGAGAAACAAGTTCCATGTAAACTGTTTATAGGAGGAAAGTCTTACCTAGGGCTGAAACTAACAAGAAAGGACCCAAGAAAATTTGGGTACCTAAAACAATGATTGTTCCCCTTGCAGATGTGCTTAACAACACAAAACCAAAAATAACAATGGTACCTGGATAGTGGGTGCTCACGACACATGACGGGAAGAAAGTCTTTGTTCCCAAAGATCCATGCTGAAAAGAACGGTGTGACAGTTACCTTCGGAGGTAACCAAAAGGGCTTCATCATCAGAGAAGGAGATGTTGGTGATACCCAAATCGCAAGTGCACGATTCAATATCGCGTAATAAAAAGATCGAACCCAAGGGATAGGTTTCCTATTATTATAATATTTAGTACTTGTGCAGAAAATTTAAGATATGAATATTTGATGTTGGTTTTTAGAGCAAGCAAGAACAATAGCATAAAATAATAAAGAGATAAGATGATGAGAAATAAGTTCTTGGGTTGAATTACATAGTCTACAAATATGCTAGCAAGTTCCTACTTAATTTCTGAATTTTTAAGTCCATTTTCATGATGCTATAGCCTAGTATATCTACAAGTTAATTCCTTACACATTGTAGAACTTTCTTTCTAATTACTAAATTCAATTCCTTGCAACTTAGTTAACTAGAGAAGAAGATGAAGAAGAAATTCAGGCCAACATAGAGTTACGTCCATCCTAATTCCTTAGTGATGTATACTTATAACCTTTTTAAATCCTAGGTCCCTTACTACTTACCAATTTCCATTCGTATAAGTAATAAGCAAGAATTCTCATGCGCATTAAGAAGAGTGAAGAACAAGGAAATAAAACATGAAAAAGGAAATATTATTCAGAAAGGTAGAAGCAAACTAAAACATAGATATAAACTATAACAACCCAAGAAACTTAAAAAGAATTAGCCAAGCATGGCTAAAAGAGTCATCGAATTACCCTGGATAGGAGCTCAAGTATGGCTTCCCACAATTCCTAGGAACAATGACCTTTAAGGAGGAAAGAAGAACACTTGTTGTATTCTGAAAAGGTGTGTCCTACAAGTGAAGAAAAGCTCCCTATTTATAGCAAAAACCTGACTTCCAGCGCTTGGGCGCTGGAATCCGTAACGCTTGGGCGCTGGGAAGCATTAAAATCCAACGTGCAGAAATAGGCCCAGCGCTTGAGCGCTGGCTTCCAACGCTGCAGCGCTGGGTGCAACCTCTGACTCACATCCTAGTCAGAGGTCCAGCGCTTGAGCGTTGGGTCTTCCAACGCTGCAGCGCTGGCACGAACACTGGCAGCTTTTTCTTGGATTCCTTTCTTCTTCAATGGTGGAATTGATTGGCTTAATTAGGCTCATTCAGCCCCTAATAAGTTCTGAAACCTCCCCTTTACCACCATTAATCTTCCAGCCTTATTTTACATGTGCTCAAATCAAAGGGAGTTGCTTCACATTCTTCAATTTCACTTCAAGTCCTCTCTTTGTTAGAACTTCAATTCTGGCCCTTTGACTCCTTCAAACTTCACTTTTCATCCTCCACTCTTGAACCTTTACACTTTGATCCTTTAATTCCTGAAACTTTACAAATCGGTCCCTGGACAAAAATGATAACTATACCAGCTTTTCCTAAAAATATAAAATAGCTATAAAAATTCCTAAAAGTATAAAATAAAGTTAGAAAAACAAATAAAAGCTAATCTATATGCAGAATGCAAAATAAATATAAAATCTATGTAAAAATAATAAAAATCCTATATGTGACTCAAAAATAATAAAATAAAAAGACTAAAAATAACCTAAAAACATCATATAATATCCTGTCATCAGTTGGTAAGGCCCCTCTTCCTGTAATACAGAATCTTCTTTTGGTTGAAGGATTAAAACACATTATGCTTAGCATAAGTAAAATATGTGATAGTGGGTTCACTGTTACCTTCAAGAAAGTGAAGTGTAAAGTCACAGATGACGATGAAAATTTGATCTTTGAAGCTCAGAGACAAGGGAATTTATATAAGACGAACTTGGAAAACCTTTCAAGTCAAAATGTAACGTGTCTAGTGTCAGCAAAATATGATAAATGGATATGGCACAGGAAGCTAGGGCATGCATCCTTAAGGACCATTACAAAGATGGTCAAACATGACCTAGTACGTGGTTTGCCAAATCTATCTTTCAACTCGGATGTCACATGCTCAACATGTCTTCAAGGAAAGTAATTAAAAAGCTCTTTTTTATCTAAGAGCGTTGTGAGTACGGATAGACCCCTGGAGATGTTGCACATGGACTTGTTTGGACCTGCTAGAATGACTAGTTATTCTGGAAAATGATACTGTCTTGTCATTGTCGATGACTACACAAGATTTACATGGGTTCAGTTCCTGACTACCAAGGACGAAGCGTTCAAGGCATTTGCCATCATTGCCAAGAGAATTCAGAATGAAAAAGGCTACTACATTACCACCATTCGTAGTGACAGAGGAGGAGAATTCATCAATGAAGATTTCAACAACTACTGTGAAGAAAACGGTATCTTTCATCAAATTTCAGCTCCTCGAACTCCACAACAAAATGGCGTAGCTGAAAGGAAGAACAAGTCACTTCAAGAGATGGCCAGAACCATGTTGAGTGAAACTTCATTGCCTAAGTATTTTTGGGCTGAAGCTGTTCACACTGCTTGTTACATTCAGAATAGGATCTTGATGCGCCCAATTCTGAAGAAGACAGCATATGAGTTATGGAAAGGAAGAAAGCCAAATATCTCTTATTTCCATCCCTTTAGATGTCCATGCTTCCTACTCAACACCAAAGATGATCTCGAAAAGTTTGATGCCAAGTCTCACAAAGGAATATTCTTAGGATGTTCACCCAACTCAAAGGCTTTCTGTGTGTACAACTCAAGAACTATGGTGATTGAAGAATCCATTCACGTAAAAATTAAAACATGCAGGAAGGAATTGATTATACTGAAACTTTTTCCCCTGTTGCTCGTATTGAAGCCATCCGCATACTTCTAGCTTTTGCATGTCAACATTCAATCAAGTTATATCAAATGGATGTGAAAAGTGCATTCTTAAATGGCTACATTAAAGAAGAAGTATACGTCAAACAGCCCCCTGGCTTTGAAGAACCAACTTTACCAGATCACGTGTTCAAATTAAGAAAAGCCCTATATGGACTAAAGCAAGCTCCATGAGCTTGGTATGATCACTTGAGCTCATTCCTAATGACAAACGGGTTCTCAAGGGGTAAAGTAGACAACACATTAGTTAGACGCAAGTCATCGAATGATTTTATCTTAGTTCGATTATATGTTGATGACATTATATTCGGTGCTACTAATGAATCTCTGTGCAAAGAATTTTCTAAGCTTATACAGAGTGAATTCGAAATGAGCATGTTGGGAGAACTGAAGTTCTTCGTAGGTTTGAAAATTCGTCAGGAACAAGGAATGACCTATATCCACGAGACTAAGTACATTAAAGACCTCTTAAGGAAATACAACATGGACAAATCAAAAAAGATGAGCACTCCAATGCACCCTGGCGTAACACTAGATAAAAGTGATGAATCTGCACCCGTAGATTCAACCAAGTATAGAGGCATGATTGGATCACTGCTCTACCTCACATCTAGCAGGCCAGACATTATGTTTAGTGTGTGCCTATGTGCTAGATTTTAGGGAAACCCTCAGGAATCTCATCTTAGTGTTGTAAAACGTATATTTAGATATCTCGTAGGTATTACTAATCTTGGTCTAGTATACGAGAAAGGTGATGATTTTAGGCTAAAATGATTTTGTGATGTGGACTATGTTGGAGACCGCATAGAAAGAAGGAGCACAAGTGGTGGATTCCACTTCTTAGGACAATGCCTAATCTCTTGGGCCAGCAAAAGACAAAGCAGAATCTCATTGTCAACTGCTGAAGCTGAATATATTGCTGCAGGTTCATACTGCACCCAACTCTTATGGGTAAAGCATCAATTAGAAGATTATAGCATTTTTGAACATAATATTCCTCTATTGTGTGATAATACAAGTGCTATTAATATTACAAAGAATCCTGTTCATCACTCTAGAACTAAACATATTGAAATTAAACATCATTTCATTCATGATCATGTTGCAAAAGGTAATATTGACATATCATATGTGCATATTGATGATCAGTTAGCCGATATTTGTACCAAACCTCTCATTGAAAGTAGATTCACATATCTTAGAGAGAGCATTGGAATGTTTCCTGCATTATAGTATGCCTCGTCTGTTCTAACCATTTTGCAGAAAGCAGTAGAAAAGCCAGACGACCACATCTCTGTCCTCGTCTGAATAGGTACTCGTCCGGTTTAACACTGGAGAAGGCCAAACGACCACATTTGAGTCCTATTCTGGCTAGGTGGTCGTCCGGTTCAACATTGTAAGATTCAAACGGACCTAGTCTGGTGACAACGGTCCTCGTCCGTGGTTGACGGCTCATGTTCATGCACGTGCCTACATCGTGTGAATAGTGGTTTCTTTTCAGTTCCTAGCTTCTCAAACACGCCTTAAATATTTAACTAATTTGTCTACAGCATTAACCACATCGCATTTAATGTGTGTGGGGTTTCATCTTTTCTCTCACCTCAGAATTCAACTGCAATCATTTCATTTACGAAAACCAAGAAACCCCATTTTCATTCCATGCACATTAAACAAAAATAGTTTATGAAACGTTCTCCTCTCACTCACATCACTTCTCTGCAAACACAAACCCTAGCACTCGTATACTCTGTTTTCTTGCTCTCTAGCCATTGCTGCAGAACTAGCTTCCATGTCACCAAAGAAACAAACCCCCGCTCGATCTTAGCTCACTGATGCTTAGAAAGAAGTTATCAACTTGAGGAACAATTGCATTGCTCAAAATAGAAAGGAGCAAGAAGAGAGGATTGGCAAACCCAAGACTGAAAATCTTGGTGATAGAGCTCTTGCTTCGCCCATATATCTGGATCTAAATCTGTTCCAGTACGTCAAGGTGGCTGGAATCAACATGATGTTGTTTCAAGACTGGGGAACTCTCTTCAAAGTTTCTGAAACCCCTGCATTCATTCCTATTGTGAAGGAGTTCTTTGATTGTGCTGTGAAAATTGGTAACAATGTTGGTATTAAAACAAGATTTCAGAGGAAGATAGCAGAAATCTTAGCAACTGACATAGCAATCACTCTAAAAGTGAGTGCTAGAGAAGGAGCTCGCTACACCCCAAAGTGGCAGGACACTACTATTGACGCTTACTGCATTTGGAAAGAAGACCCCAAGACGAGTGGATACACTGTTAACAACTTGGTTGAAGAATGTTTCTTTCCTCATGCCATTATCAGCAAGATAATGGTTCCTAAAGAAGGATCAAGAGACTTGGTCAACAAGTCTGCCCAGTTTGCCATTTACAAGATGATGAAGGGAATCAAAATCAATACTCCACATCTTATTTTTCAACACATGCTGCAAACTCTGGAGAATTCCACCAATAACCTGCCCTATGGTTCTCTCATAACTGCTATGGTGGGAGAAAAGTTGTGGTTAACAGAGGATAAGGAGGAAAACCAATTCATCTCTCACGATTACTTGTACTAAACTCCAATCAGGCTTGGAGATGTTAAGAGAATGAAGTTGGCTATTGATGCTTCTTCTGTGCCCCCAGAAATGTTGGGGAAATAGACTAAGAAACAACTTGCTAAAGAAGAAGCCTCGTCCCCACGGAAAACAGTCAAAGCTCTGCCCATTCCTACTGTAAGAAAGACTAGGGCAAAACAGCCCTCGTCCGATGTTGTTCCTTCGTTTGATCAACAGCCCTCGTCCGCGCCTGCACCAAAGAGGCGCCGTCTAGTTAAGGGTCCAAAGACGAGACCTTCGTCTGACGAAGTTACTAATGCTAAACCTATTTCATCCATTCCACCAACTGGTAAAGCTCAACTTGCCTCTATTGTTGAGGTATCTGCTCAAGTTGAAGCCGCTTCATAGGAAGAAGGAGAGATTCCAGTTGCTGCCAAAGCTGAAGATATGCCCAAGCAAGATGATCTTTTCTCAGCTGCTCATTCTTACTACCTCAGGTATCTACCAACAAACTTCCACAACTTTATTGTAGATGTCTTTGATGTAAAAGATGATGGTAACTGCGGTTACCGTTGCACCGTTGAGTGGTTAGGCCACGGGGAAGAATATTGGCCCTACATTTGCAGAAGGATGATTACAGAACTCCTTGATAGAAGAGCTGTTCACTCAAGGATTCTGTGTTTTGAAGCTGAAGTTGATTATGTTTTAATGGCTTTAAAACTGGAACAAGGGGAGATTGCTTATGAACCTAAGTGGTTCTCAGTGCCAAATATGGGCTTACTGGCAGCGACTACTTTCAACATCATCTTAATAACTTTGCCACCAAAGGGCAGCTGCACTTATTTTCCTCTGTTTCGGCTAGTACCACCCTCACCCAACATTGTTTTTCTTGCGAACATCAATGATCGACACTGGGTTCGGGTTAAGTTACAGGAAAACTCTCCTTTACCTAAAGTGACTCCACAATGGAGACACCACTGCTCACCTGAAGCTAAGGCCTGGGGGAATCCACTCATTCCTCGTGTGAGGATGTTCAAGCAAATCCTTGAGGCTGAAAGCAGTGAATTCATTGATAATCTTTTCAAGGTGCCCAAGGTGGTTTATGAAATTAAAGATGATGATGCTGAGGAGCAAACTCAAGAGATGGCTTCTCCACCAAAGCAAACTCATCAAGAGCCTAGTCCGGTTGTGACTGATGACCCTCGTCCGACTGTTGATGAAGATCCTCGTCCGACTACTCCAGAATCTAGTCCGGTGAATAGAGCATCTAGTCCGGCCAAGGAAGATGGATCCAGTCCGATGCAGGAAGATCATCCCCGTCCGATGTAGGAAGGCTCAAGTCTGAATGATGTAGGATCAAATATGGTTGATGATGAACCTTGTGATGATCCGGAAGAACCAAAGATTGACTCTCTTCCAACCACTGACAAAGATTTGCCTTCATCAAAACTACCTTCTTCAGAAGTGCCTACTCAAGAGGCTACATAGACGAAACCTGCAAATGAAACTGCTTCTCAGGATTCTGCTGCTCCTAAGGATGCCTAAGTGCTTGCTCCAAGATTTTCAAGATCCTTAAGCTTACCGAGCTCATTGAAGAAGATAAAGATGACTAAGGCAGAAAATTCCAGCCTCAATACTGCCATTCTCATACAATTACTTGGACACCCATTCTGCTACAAAGCAAGGCTTTGGAAACCAGTTGGTTGTGCACTTACTTCCTTCAAATTCTTGGATAGAAAGCTAGATGATCTATACCACTTTGATTGGGTGGTTTGGAAGTTCCGAGGCCATGTTGGCTATGTATCTGTTCTCCTAATTGCGCATAACGGAGCTCTTGCAATCAAATTAGGCAACTGGGTCCTAATTCTATTGCCTGCCTGATCCCTGTAATCAATCTGCCTGCACTTCCATGCAAAATCTGCAAATGACGCTTCCTTGAAATGAAAGTTGAAGATGTTCTGCTCGCAGACGTGGCCCCATTTATTTGTAGAACTCTTGCCCTGTGACCTAATCTTCAGAAGTATGGTATGGTTGACATGTATTATGATGCAAATTACAGTGTTGAGTCACCTCTTACTCCTATTTCTATGGAGTTTCCTGCAGATCCAAGTATGGCGGTTGACGAACTCAAAGAGAAAATCACCTTCTTCAAAGATGAAGTACGAGGCAACATGAAGGCCCTGGCTGAGGAGACAAACAAGAAGATTGATGAAATGGATACAAAAAATTAGCAACGCATAGATGAGCTGAAAGAGGAGATGAAACAAGAATTCAATGCAAGATTTGGCAACTTGGAGAACATGATGGGCCAGCTCTTGAGAAAATTCAAATGAAGAATCCCTTCACTTCCTTAACCCTATTTTTTATCTTCTTGCTAAACAATTACTTTTGCTAATGCATATATATTTCAGTTTAGTTGCATTTAGTGTTTTTGCTCTAAGTTCCTATTTATTGCCTTGATACCTTTTGCTATTTGCTCTGATACCTTTGCATGTTTTTTTTCTAATGCCAAAGGGGGAGAAAATTAGAGAAAAAGGTGTTAAGATTAGGATTTAAAATTAGAGAAAACGGAGGAGTTAAATAACTCAGGGGGAGTGCGATATAGAAAAATGCTTAAAAACCCTAAGTGTTTAGATATTTAGAGATATATCGTATGTTGAGGGGGAGCAACGAAAGAAAAGAAATAACCTTAATATTAATTCTAGAACGCTTGTATATATCATGATTTCAAGCCTTTCTCTATTACCATGCTTTCCTGTTACAACATATAAGAAACGCTCATGTTTTTGTAGCTCTGAAAAGGAAAAGCTCTAAAAAATGTAAATACTTTGCATGCTCCGATACTACCTTTTTTGAAAATAAACAAATTAAACCTTTTTCTCAAATGAAAACTGTCATTATAAAAAAGGGGGAGACTGTTAGATTCAAATGATTTCATCTTTTATTATATTTTGATGAATAACAATTTTACCTTAGGTTTAATGTTGATAGATAAAGAATTTCTAACACTTTGAGTATTTCATATTTCAGGAAACGTCTGCCTACTCTTTGAAATCATATCAAAGGCAGCATGAAAGTATATAGCAAAAAAGAATACGTCTGGTGACTCTCTGAAAAGTACGTCTAATGAAGAGTGTTTGTTGAAGAGTACGTCTGGTGACTTTCAAAGAGAACATCCGTAGAGTTTGTCTGGTCAAAGGATAAAGAGAACATCCGGCACAATGCTTCAAGAAATAAAGGCAAACCTCATCGAAGCATTTAATGAAGCACTGAAGAAAAGGACATAATAAATAAATTATTCCTCGTATCTGCACGCCCTCTGATATTCCTTAAATCAAGCATTACTTTTCTGAATCAACGATGCTAATTACTAAACATCGCATCACCTCAACGATCGAAATCAAATCTTTTGTTCAGAAGAAGGAAATTCTCTTTGCTGTTTTCCTCTTGCATTTAATGCTCAGACGAGCATATAAGGAAACTGCATTGAAGAACCAGACGACGACTGCATGAGAATTTAATGCTGCAATTAATGCTTAGCAGGTTGCATTCAATGCTGCTTCAGAGCTGCCAGAAGTATCCGTTGCAACAACAGTGAAGAAGAAATTCAAATGGAACTCTCAATCTTCCTCAACGTGAATCCTACTGAAGATATTAATAGATGACTTAGACACTGGAATCAGTGGCGACCTTCAACAAACAAAATTCACAAGATTTCTAAGACATTCTCTAGCAAACAGCTAAATAGCAAACTCAGAAACTCAAAGTTATTCTTTTCCTGAGTTACGTCATCTGCCCTTAGTGTGAAACATTCATAGAGTGAAAGCTCTCATCTTTCTCACACAATCAAAATAGAGAACTTACAGTCACACCCTCTCTTTAATTTGAACTTAATCTTTCTACCCTACTATTGTTGAAGAGACCTTGTAGAAAACAAAACCTTCTTTGTAAAAGAACTGTGAGTAGTCCTATCCAATACTAGTGATGAGAAGTCTTGTAGAAAACATGTAAGGAGAAGTCCTTCGAATACTAGGAGAAGTTCTGCATAATACTTGTAGTATTTGGAGTAAATTGTGGAAAATATTGGTGAAGCCAAGGACTGGACGTAGCCTTGTCGATTAAGGGGGTGAACCAGGATAAATACTCTGTGTGCTTTACTTTTCAGCTCTGATTAATTTTCCGCTGCACTAGTCTTTGAAAAGTATGTGAAACTTATACTTGTTTATAAGAAAAGAATTTAAAAATCGCACACACTTCAAACCCCTGCTTTCTTGTGTTGTTTAGCTATTATCACAAAGATTAACGTCAACTGACTCTAATGTAAAGAGACAAAGTGTCGAATAGGTTGAAGCAAATTTCCTACATTAGCGTTGGTCAAATTGGCATTAAGTTCTAAACTTTAGTGTTGGAAGAGGCTGACACTATGCTAGAGTTAAAAAAATATTTCATTTTTATTCCTTCGTGTCGACTAAGTCAGTGGTAATTAATGTTGACCCATCCGATGCTAAACCACAACAAAAAAAACTACAAATTGTGAGAGTTTTTTATCGCTAATATATAGAGCAAAATCGATAATTGTACTAGTTAATGATTGTACTAATTTGGCGCCAAATTTAGTGACTGCTTTGGGGACTGATTTAGTGACTGATTTATAGACTGAAATATCGGTCACTAAATCAGTCATGGACAAATAAATAACCAATAATGTTGAACTCTATTTTAGCCTTCTCTTGACCTCATGCATTTACCAACAGAAGTATGTTTTCCCTTCCAAAATCAACTAAACAAGAATTCCAAAAGGAAAATAATCTAAAATTAAACAATAAACAACAAAGTAACCGTAATTAAAAATTAAATAGTGTCAGCCAAGTTGGTTCTAAGTAGCATCGATCATACCCATACCTAACTGACGATAAACATAGCATTGGTTAAACCGACACTAAGTGCAGTGTCGGTCTCTCTTTATAAAACAATTGGGTCGACAGTTGACACTATTTAGCCTAGCCTTTTGAGTCGATATTTTTTTTTATACTTTTAGTGAGTTAGCATCAAACGTGTGGGTGCTCTTACGCCGATGCTAATGTTTACTTAGCACTAGGTAAACGGGCCTAAGCCCGCGACTATTAAAAGGTTTTTTACGTCTTTTAATTAAAACCTATACCTGCGCTGCGTTCAAACCTCTTTTAAGATTTAATTGCAGTATAGTACGGGTATTATCGATCCACAGAGAGAAATATGAGTATGAGTGCCGTTCTTTAGTCAAGAAATTAAGCAGAAAGAAAATTGAAGATGTTTGTTTAGAAACTTATGGTGAAAAGCATGAAATTAAATAGCAAAGGTTGGAGGGTTTAACAGATTAAGAAAGCAGTTGTATTATGGTTTCGCACTTCAATATTCAGGATTATTCTTGTTCTTGAATACAATCACTTAAAACCTTTGATTCACCCCCACTAGATCTTAACTAACACACCTATTCCTAGTATGAGAAGTTGATTCAGTTACTTTCCTAATTGTCGCTTCCACAGGCAATTAATCAAAGCAAACTGTAAACACGTCGGCGTTAAGGGACTAGGTGATCTAATGCTATTCCTAGAAAATTAGCTTCGTCTAGATGGAACTGTTTATATCAGATTAACAGAGTAGCTTCCACATACAAGATTAATCTTAAATCAAGTGATAGGCGATCAAACTAACACAAGCATAAAGAACAAAACTGTTTAATTGTAATCAAAGATAGAAAGTAAACATAGAATCAATCATAATCCCCTCAAGACGAAGTACTACGCCAAAATCCAACTAAAGAGAGAGCTTAGTTATCCATCGAATGGATACTAGCTAGTTTACAAGGAGAATCAATGAAAACAAGGATGATAGCGACGTCGCGGGGTGTAACCCACGACTCCGGCGAGGCTCCGAGGTTCCATTGGTGGATCTCCTCTTCTTCTTCTCACTCTCGAGCTCTCTCTCTCGTCCTTGGTCTGTTTCAAGGTGGCTAGGGTTGAAGAAGTTCCCAAAACATGAAAAATCTGCGTTTAAATAGCTTCTGGGCGTCGCAGGGGCGCTTAGCGCCCTCGACTGGCGCTTAGCGCCCAAAATAATGCTTCCTGGCTACTAAGCGGCTCACTGGGGCGGTTAGCGCCATCTCCTCTGGATCTGGGCGCTTAGCGCCCTGGAGCGGCGCTTAGAGCCCAGAGTCTTCAAAACTCCACTTTGCTAGGCGCTTAGCGCCCTGTAGCGGCACTTAGCGCCCAGAACTTGGCTTCCTCATATTTTCTTCAATTCTTTGCATCTTTTATGTCCTGAAGCATGTGAAAAACACATCAAAAGCACAAGAAACATGTTTTAAATCTTAGGATTTCCTTGTTCTTTCATCAAACCAAAAACCTTATAAAACAAGGGTGTTTTACAATGAAAAACCATGATAAGTGCCACTAAAATCATATTAAAACTAATTAAAAATTGGCACTTATCAAACTCCCCCCAACTTAGGACTTTGTTTGTCCTCAAACAAAAGGTAAGGCTTCCCGCAAAACAACTAAAGAACACAGAAGGAAAGACCCAAAATGAATTTAAAATTGATACACATTCCTTCGCAAAAGTGTTCAAGAGACACAAGGTTTTCAAAGAGGTTAAATGAGATCCCCACAATTGATCATAATTAAGAGACATCAACAAAAATCACACAAGTTCTAGAACAATTAAGCTTTCCACCTTCAAAATCAAGGATTTGAGAAACTCATAGACAAAGTTCAGAGGCAAGTGTTTGTGAAGAAGGTCTCATCCTTGGACTCGGCTGAGGTTTTGATGAAGACAAAAACATCACATAAAGAAGAAAGACTTCAGAAAAAAGAAAAGGAAGACTTCAAGAAAGAAAGGAACAAAAAGAAGAAAGACTTCAAGAAGACTTTAGAAAAGGAAGGAAGACTTCAAGAAGACTTCAGAAAAGAAAGGAAAGACTTCAAGAACCAGGCTCAGAACGTCAAGATCAAACATGAAGGTTCTTGCTTTAAGTAAGTCTTGTCAACTTAGTGTGCTATGCTTTATTAAGGTTAAATTGCACTTGAAGG
Source organism: Acmispon strigosus (assembly GCA_030819835.1). Taxonomy (NCBI): domain Eukaryota; kingdom Viridiplantae; phylum Streptophyta; class Magnoliopsida; order Fabales; family Fabaceae; genus Acmispon; species Acmispon strigosus. The sequence continues at coordinate 31,683,213 of JAUAMA010000003.1, read as the reverse complement.
CTCATAAAAGATCAAATAATTGAGTATAATATGTTCTCACAAGTAAAACTTGGTAGGAACACTCAATTAGGGCTTGAGATGGTTAAAACTGAGTTACAGACTTGCAGTAATAGATTACTAGGCAGTCAGTAATCTATTACCTGTCAGTCAGGCATAGCGTAATCGATTACCAGTTTTCAGTAATCGATTACCAGACAGTCAGTAATCGATTACCAGATTTCAGTAATCGATTACCTGTCAGGAAATGGCACTCAGATCATAACGGCTATAGCGTAATCGATTACCAGAATGCTGTAATCGATTACCAGGTCGACAAATGTGTTTTTTCATGAACCATTGTGTCTCAAAACGGTTGGGAAGCCTTGTGATGGTTCATAGACGACCTCTAGTGCCTATATAAAGGCCATAGACGCTCAGAAACATCAATGACTTGGTCCATAACTTTCATATTCATTAAAGTCATAATTCTGAGTTTATGTTCTCTCATTTTCATAAAAACACACAAGCTGTTCATCTTTTGAGAAACTCAGAATTAGAGAGCCTTCATTGTAATTGCCTGGAGCATACAAACTAAGATCAATCCATCTTGTCTAAAGGATTGAATCAGCCATTGTAAAGGCATCTTCTTCTTAATCTCTTGAATCGGTTTGATTCATTCACCGTGGTTTTCGGTGGTTGTAAAAAGGTCCATCGTGGTGCTCGATGGTTGTGAAAAGGTTCTTTGAATCGGGTTTGATTCAAAGTCCGTGTAGGGTTCGGCGTCTGTGAAAAGGTCCTTTGAATCGGGTTTGATTCAAAGTCCACCGTAGGGTTCGGTGTTTGTGGAAAAGGTTCTTTGAATCGGGTTTGATTCAAAGTCCGTCGTAGGGTTCGGTGATAGTGGAAAAGGTCCTTTGAATCGGGTTTGATTCAAAGTCCGCCGTAGGGTTCGGCGTCATCCGTTAGTGGTTTGCCATCTGAGGTTTGACAAGAGTTCTTAAGGTTCTTGGTGTAAGTACTTGTAAGAAATCTTGATCATAGTCGAAAAATCTTCAAAGGGTTTCTTGAGGGACTGGACGTAGCCTTCGGTGGATAGAAGGTGAACCAGGATAAAATCTCGTGTGTGATTTCCTCTTCCCTTCATCTTTTACTTTCAAGCAATCCTTAATTCTGCTGCAATCACAACTATCGTTTCGTGATCATCATTATCTTGAAAGTAATAATTTCGATAAGGCGAAAATTGTGCAACTCTGATTCACCCCCCCTCTCAGGTTGCTATCTAGGCTAACAGTGTTTTCACTCAAAATCGTCAATTGAATCACAGGAATCAATTTTGCTACCTGTCTCACAAACTAATCAAATTGCATGGTAAATCTAGGATCTCAAAGGTCTTTTTACAGGTTGAAATGGGGCTAGGCTACAAAGAACTGGGTTTTTCAGGATCAAAAACTTTCACAACTAAGAGAGAACACAAAATACAACTTGGTTATTCGCTCTCCGCCCCCTTGTTCTTGCTTCAAAAATTTACTTTCTTGCCCCCTTTTTCTATTGTTCTCCCTTATTTTTCAAGTTTTGATTTTTCTCATCTTTTCTACTTCTCAATTCCTCAATTTTTTAATGCTTTTCCTCTTGCTTTTTATTTTTCTTCCTTTCTTTCATTTTTTTCTTATTTAACTCTAGGAATTGAGAAGTTTGTGAACCTGTACAACAAATTTGGTTTTCCCCCCAACTGTTTTCCGCTCAGTAATTAATCTTGCATGCTCTCCTAAATTGAGAAAGTAAGGGTGGGAACTGTTTTCAATTTAAGGTTCATGGTTGTAACCAAGAAACGATCATTCATTAAGGCTCAAGAAGGTTCACAAGGGATGTTTCTAATCAAGGTAAGCTTTTTGGCCAACAAGGGTCAATCTAATGATACGAATGCCAAAGATCATTTCCTTTCATTAACCATGCAATCCACAGATTAGAGACTCAAGCAAAACCGACTTTGCAAAAACAACGACGATTCACTCAACTCACAAGCAGTGTTTGGCTTACTCCTCACTCGGTTAGGGTCATTTATTTCAAAAAGTTTTAACAACTGCCTAGGAACCAAGTGAAATTTGTTTTCTGAATCTTATAAATGGTACAATGCGAGTACCCTCACATTAACCCAAATATTTCTAAAATAGCAACAGGACTATGCAATTCATAATTCACCAAGGGTCTATACCAAATCACCCAAAAGGGAAACAACATAACATAGAAAAACAAAGAACGAAAAGGAAAATACAATTGTTCAACAAAACTTAAAATAGAACAGAACAGTTAATACTTAAAAACAAAATAAAAACAAATGATGGCAGCAGCTTCAACATCAATCCTCTTCATCTGAACCAGCTTGTCCTCCTGGTCCTGATGATCCTGCACCAGGTGCACCCGCCCCCTCATCAGGAAATAGCCTGTCCTCCGGCCAACCATGCTGAAATCGGAATTGGTCCGAAGGAACACCTACAAATCCAGGTTGCATGCCATGGATGCTATGTAAATCAAGTCTCGTCCTTGGACTCGACTGAGGTTTTGATGAAGACAAACACATCACAAAAAGAAGAAAGACTTCAAGAAAGAAAGGAACAAAAACAAGAAGACTTCAAGAAAACTTCAAGAAGACTTAAGAGAAGAAAGACTTCAAAAACCAGGCTCAGAACGTCAAGAACAAAACATGAAGGTTCTAGTTTTAAGTAAGTCTTGTCAACTTAGTGTGCTATGCTTTATTAAGGTTTAATTGCATTAGAAGGCTCACAAAAGATCAACTAATTGAGTACGATATGTTCTCACAAGTAAAACTTGGTAGGAACACTCAATTAGGGTTTAAACAGTCGAAAACTGAGTTCTGGACTGTCAGTAATCGATTACAGAAGTGTGTAATCGATTACAGGATGAGTGTAATCGATTACCACAAGGGTGTAATCGATTACCAAGTTTGAAATTCAAATTCAAACTTCAACGGCATGATGTAATCGATTACACCAACTGTGGTAATCGATTACCAGGTCGATAAGTATGATTTTTCATGAACCATTGTGTCTCTAACCGTTTGGGAAAGGTTGTGTTGGTTCATGGACGACCTCTAGTGCCTATATAAAGTCCTTGGACACTCAGAAACAGACATGACTTGGTCCATAACTTTCATATCCATTAAAGTCATCATTCTGAGTTTCGGTTCTCTCATTTTCACAAGAACACTCATGATGTTCAACATTTGAGAAACTCAGAATGGAAGAGCCTTCATTGTAATTGCCTGGAGCATACAAACTAAGATCAATCCTTCTTGTCAAAAGGATTGAATCATGCATAGAAAAGGCATCTTCTTCTTCTTCTATTTGAATCATGTTGATTCTTTCACCGTAGTTTTCGGTGGTTGTAAAAAGGCCCTTTGAATCAAGTTTGATTCAAAGTCCACCGTGGTAATGCGGTGTCATCAGAAAGTGGTTTGCTTTCTGAGGCATGATGGGTTCTCTTAGGGTCCTTGGCACAAGCATTCGTTAAGAAGACTTGATCAATCAGAAGTGGGTTGCTTCAGGAAGATTGATAAGATATCTTAGGGTTCTTGGTGCAAGCATTCGTTAAGAGTACTCGATCATGGAAAATCTTCACTGTGGAATTCAGTGGAGTGATTCTTCAGAAAGTGGTAATCTTTCTGAGGGGTTCTAACTTTACTGTGGTTTTCAGTAAAGGGTTTGACTCAGACAGGGTAATCTGTTCTGAGGGTTGTAATCAGTTCACTGAGTGATTCAGTGAGCGGTGATTTTCAAAAAGCGGTTTGCTTTCTGGTATAGTGGAAATCTCTGCGTGGTCAGAGGACTGGACGTAGCCTTCTAGGTTTGAAGGTGAACCAGGATAAATTCCCTGTGTGTTCTTCTACTCCTTCATCTTTTACTTTCAAGCAATTACAATATTCCGCTGCAACAACGCTCTTACGTTACAACTCTAATTGCGCTGAAAGTCGTTTGGTACTATTACGCGAAAATCGGGGCAACTCTGATTCACCCCCCCTCTCAGGTTGCTATCTGTACTAACATGCTATGCACAGTGCGGTAAAGGTCATTGATAGCGCGGTAGCAAGCCATGTTCTGGCGCCTCTGATTGGCCTCATTGACGGTCATCCGGTGCATGAGCTGCTCCAGAAGCTGACTGTCAGTGAGCTGTGGATCAACCGGGGCATCCTCCTCATTGCCTGAGTCATAATTTGGTGGAGGCGGAGGGGCAACACCCAGCTGACTGAGCACCTTCTGCAAAGGGGTCTCCTTACAGAATAGCTGGATGTAGCTCTGATCAAAGAGCTTAAGGGCGACCTCTTGCTCCTGACTGTGTACCTGGTAAGCCTCACACATGATACATAAGTTAGTAATGAGAGAGGGGAGTACCATGGATGCAGCCTGCTTATTCATGGAGTCGGCAATGGCATCAGAAAGCAGGGCGGCCACATTGATTGAATCCCTCTTAAGGATAGACCATAGGATGCGGAATCACAGAGCTGAGACATCGGAGACATGGGTGGTGGGATAGATGTTGGCAATGATTAATGCAAGCCAGATTTTTGGAATCCGGCGAAGACAGAACCGCTTCACGGGGCCCACTATGGCAGATACAGGCAGGCTAGAAATGACAATGAGCTTCCGAATTTCAAGTTCATCATAAGACTCATCGCGCAACATGCTCTGATGTGTGCAAAGGGTATCGCCCCCAGTCCAGGGATTGCCATCTAATCCTTGGGTTGCCTCCCAGAAAGCGCTTCTTTAACGTCACTAGCTTGACGTGTGATTGATTGGTCACTTTAGTGCCAAATAAGCAACATTCAGCATGGCCGTGTGAACATCCTCTCCTCTGTAAGGTTTCAACCTCTGTCCATTCACCACCCAAGTTCTCTTTGATTCTGGGTCCTCCAACTGAATGGCCCATAAGGCTTAACTTCTTTGATGAGAAATCGGCCTGACCACTTGGTTTTGAGCTTGCCCGGAAAGAGCCTCAACCTAGAATTAAACAATAGTACCTGCTGGCTAGCCCTGAATTCCCTCTTGACAATCCTATTATCATGGTATTTCTTCATTTTCTCTTTGTAAAGTTTGGATGATTCATAGGCTTGCAACCTCATATCCTCAAGCTGGTGTAACTCATCCACCCTCTTTTTACCTGCAGCACCACAATCAAAATTAAGAAGTTTAAGAGCCCAATAGGCTTTATGTTCCAATTCAACCAGTAAGTGACATGATTTGCCATAAACCAATTGAAATGGGGTAAAACAAATTGGAGCTTTGAAGGCAGTTCTATAAGCCCAGAGTGCATCATCCAGTTTTTGTGACCAATCCTTTCGGGAACTAGAAACAGTTTTCTCTAAGATCTTCTTGATTTCCCTGTTAGAAACTTCCGCTTGGCCATTGGTCTGTGGATGGTATGGAGATGCAACCTTATGATTTACACCATACTGCTGTAGAGCCTTACCCAGCTGAGCATTAACAAAGTGTGAGCCCCCATCACTAATTATAACTCTCGGGGCTCCAAAACGGTTGAAAATGTTTTTCTTCAAGAATTTAAGAACAGTTTTACCGTCAGCCTTAGAAGTTGCCAATGCTTCCACCCATTTGGAGACATATTCCACAACTACCAAGATATACTCATTACCAAATGATGGTGGAAAAGGTCCCATGAAATCCATTCCCCAACAGTCAAAGACTTCCACTTCCTGGATATTCTGAAGAGGCATCTCATCCCTCTTTGAAATTCCGCCTGACCTCTGACAGGCATCACAACTCTTCACATGATCATAAGCCTGTTTGAACAAATTGGGCCAATAGAATCCTGATTGAAGGACTTTCACTGCGGTTCGTTCGCCATTGAAATGACCACCATAAGGTGAATTGTGGCACTGTTGGAGGATAGAACTAGCTTCCTCAGCATCAACACATCTGCGCAGTAAGCCATCAACACCTTGTTTGAACAGGTATGGGTCATCCCACACAAATTGAGTGGCATCACGTAGGAACTTCTTCCGCTGTTGAAAGGTGAAATCCTTAGAGTGTGTTTGGATGGAGTATTATTTGAGGGTAATGTATTTTTTGAGGGGATTTAAAATACTTCCCTTCAAAATACCCTGTTTGGATATCACTAATGAAGAATTCTTCAAATTCTAGGAAGTTAAAGAGAGTATTTTGATTGGCTAAAAGTGAGGTAATTAGAATCCTCTCATAACTGTAGGAATTCTGAAAATCCCTCGTTCTCTCTCGCTCGTTCTCTCACTCGTTCTCTCTCTGCGCCTCTCGCTCGTGTCTCGCTCTTCACCTTCCTCCGTCTCTGATCTCTGCCGCCGTCGTCACCGCTCCAAGCCGCCGCTGGTCCTCTCCGATTTGAGGCCCCATCGTCGTTGTCACTCCTCCCCTTTCGTCCGAGGCTCTACCGCCATCGATTCTCCCTCTCCGTTTAGGGTTCTGCCGTCGCCGCTGCTCCTCCCTCTCCGCTCGACACCAGTGCCGCCGTCGTTGTCTCGCTTCACCGCCGCCGTCGTATGTACCACTACTTCGGTTGGTCCCTCCTTTCTTCTCCCCCCTCTAATGTTTTAGGCATGTATGTTGTATGTTCTGGTGTATGTTCTAGTTCCTGAATCAATTTACTGGGATGTTTTCCCCTTCCTTATGTGCTGTTGTTTTGCTACGTTTCCTGAATCAATTTACAGTGTGTTTGGTGTGATTTGTGGGTGTTTCTTTTTGGTCCCAAGTCTATTCTCATTGTGGGTTTGATTTATGGTTTTTATGGGCCCTTGTGACTGAATGATGAACATTAACTACATTGGTGACTGCGAATTTGTGAATGTGATGTAGGTTGAGTGCTTATAGAGATTTGCCTACTTTTGGATAGTGAAATTCCCACAGCAGGTGTTGGCTACACATTATAAATTTGTTCAAGTGGATGTAGTTTGTAAGCTGGAATGTAAGCCATATATCTTTTTGTTATTGTTCTGTTTTGCCATTGTGAGCGTGAGTTAGCACTGTTCTTCTCATGGACTAAGATAACACTGAGTGGCTTTCTTCTCATGCCACAATGGATTTAGCAGTGTTCTTTATAGCACATCAAAATCAAATAAATATCTCTTATATTATTGAGTCTTTATATTTTCTTTTCCTTCTTTCCCTACTTCAATCCTTGTAATTTCAACAACTGAATATCCAGTATCCTGTACTTGCTACTAGTTTGAATTTTTAATGGAATACTAATTTGTTTGCAGATACTAATTTGAGTATAGAAAGAAAATTTCATATTTCATTGGTTGCTTTATGCATCATTCATGGACCATTTTCCTCATTAAAATAAACTCATCCTGATTAAAATAAACTCACCTTGTTGGATCATTTTTAAGAGCAATGGCAAATTTAAGTTAGTCTTAAATCTGTCAATGCCAGAATTAAGATTGATATGCCAAAACCATATGCAGAAATTGATATTAAGATTGATATTAGAACTTCTACTTCATGATATTAAGTCGCCATCAATATATATATATATCCATTTGATATGACTAATCTTCCCTCAATCGTCACTACCTTGGCTAGTTCATTATTGATGATCATTCAGATGAGTCTAGTAGCAAGAAGCCAAAGAAGATCACCAAAAGCTCTAATGCTCTCTTTTGAGTTTGGCAGGATTTACATTACAATTTGTTTTAATGCTCTCTTTTCAGTTCCTTATTTATTTGTTGTTCTGTGTCTCATATAAATTCCACATTTACAGTTTGTGATCTTTTATACAGTCATCTGATGCTCACAATTTCATCACTGTGATTGCCATTTGAGCATTTGGCATTCATTATTTGTTTTTGAAAAAACATTCTTGGCTCATAAAATTCAATGATAGACCTTGTATTAATCATCTTGGTAGAACTTCATAAAATTCCTGTATGAGAGATTGTTTATTGCAATATCATTATTAACTTTCTTGTTATTCCTACTGTGAGGTTATATTTGCTGAATTCATGAGTCCCTCTGCTTAGACTTCATGCGCTTTCTGTTTTGCTGCCTGTGGCTGGGCCCCTTGGTCAATGCATAGGGATTTTATTTTTACTATCATCTGTCTATGTTGGCTTCTCTTTTTGGCCAAGCTTTCTATCTTTATCATGTTTTTTGGCACTTTCATCAAATCTGTTTCCTTAGGCTGTTCAGATTTTGATTTCTTCTGTGTAAGGGCTGGTCCTTGTTGTTACTTCAATATTGATATATATATTTTTTCTTTTCAAAAAAAAAACTTTCTTGTTATTCCTAATTGTCAAATGCTTCTACTATTGTGCACCTAATGCTTTGATATTCCTTCTTTGTTTAATAAGAAAGACATTGATGGGTCATGGATTAAAAAGAATAGCTTGTCTTTGAAAGAAGCTTGGTAGGATTGGAATAGTTTGAAGGTTCTTTTGCTTTTCCTTTGAAAGAAGCTTTTCTTTTCCTAGAATTGTCTGTGGGAATTGGAGGTTCAGCTCTTGGGCCACAGTTTGTTGCAGAGGCATTGGCTCCTGATATTACTCCACTCTTGTATCCATATTCATATGATGTATGCTGCTTCTGCTGAATAGTAAGAATAAGACCCTTTTTGGATTAGTCTCTAATTTATAGAAACTTTTCAATTGAGATAAATTTTTGGTTCATAACTTAGGAAAAAATACTCTTTAGTTTATAGGTGCTTAAAGAAGTGCTTGTTGAGACTTGAGAAGCTGATCTAAACTCACTCTAAGAAGGACTAAGCAAATTTTATTTTTTAGTTAGTTTAAGTTAAACTGAAATCGATGGGGGGAACCCTTTTCACATTTAGCACATTCAATAGCAAATTTGGCTTTACTTTGCAAAAAATGGAAGTTTAACTGGAAAATAACATGCTACGAGGAGTTAATACAAAGTGCATGTGAACTTAACCTCAAAATTTTGTTTTTTGCAAAATTATATAGCAGCTAGTTTTGTTAAGTATGGACATGAATTTTTGTTGGGGCCTCAAGGAATGGTTTTGGTCTTTTGACAGATAAGATTTATTGACAACACAAATCCTGCTGGAATTGATCATCAGATTGCACAACTTGGCCCTGAGCTCGCAACAACACTTGTGATTGTGATTTCAAAGGTCTGCATGCGGATTTTTTTTATTACAATGTGCATAGAGGATTTTTTTTATTACTTTGCATAAAGGTAGAAATAATGCATGATATAGCTCAAAGTGATTCATTTTAGTTATTGACTTGCTTTTTTAGTTTTTTTTAGTTGCAATATATACTTGGAAATGCTGGTCTTTATAGCAATACTATATTAATTGTCTACTTGTTGTTGATTCTTTGAGTGCAGATTCTTTACTTGGAACTTGTAGATGAGGGGAAAAAGGAAAATGGAAGAAGCTAATAATGAGGATAAGAAAGATGATAGCAGGGCTTACTTTACTTGGAACTTGGAGATGGAGCGTGCTCTTGCTGATATACTTAAGAGATCAAAGAAGCTTGGGAAATAAGAGTGATGGAGGTTGGAAAGCAGTGGCATATAACACTGCGGCTCAAGTGTTGTCTTCACAGTTCAAAGTGCAACTTATTGGAGAGAATGTTAAGAACCGCATCAAGCTGTGGAGATCATGGTATGGAATTGTTAGTGACATCCTTAGTCAAAGTGGATTTGATTGGGATGGTGGGAAATTCATGATTACAGTTGAAAATGAAGCTGCATGGAATGAATATGTTAAGGTAGTCATTTTTAATGTTGTTACTATTCAATAAAATTGATGTTTGTTTTATTGTTAATATGCTTCCTATTTTCTTTGTAGTCACATGATGAAGCTAAGAGGTTTCGATTTAAGGTCATTCCTAATTGGGATGATATTGTAGACCTATGTGCTAAGGATAAAGCAACAGGAACTGGAGCGGAGACACCATTGGATGCCGATGACATCATGAGCAAAGAAGCAAATGATGAGAAAAGAGCTCACATTGTGGATATTGATGATGATGATGATGATGATGAAAGAAGCTCTGCAGCAAGGAAAAGGGGACCATCGACTAGTATGCAAGCCAGAAAAGGAAAAAGTGGAGAAAAGGATGGGATAATTGGTTCAATGAATAGAGTGGCTGACTCGCTGAGTGAGTTTGTGCAAGCAACTACACAAAGGGTGAAAAATGTTCAAGAAGTGGTTAAGGATGCGATGAATGAGCTGGAGAACATTCAGGACCTTAATGCCACTTAATGGCTAAAAGCAGTTGATTGGCTTGCAGAAAATCCAAATAAGTTAGAGATTTTGAAAGCTCTTCCAATGGAGAGGAAGAAAGACTACATTGTGACTTTTATGCAATGATTGTGACTATTATTTTCTATTTTTTTTATTTGTATAGCTTATTTGTCAAGCTATTGATATGAAATATTTGAATGTAAAATTATTTTAAGCATATGAAACTCATTGCTCTATATAGTTAGTTTGCTATTCTTGGTTGGAAAAAATTTACTTTTGAATTTACGATGTAAGTTAAGTTAATTATTTCTAATTATGTTTTATAATTTTTCATTTTATGATCATTTTTTAATAAATGAAAAAATAAAAAATTTATTAAAAAATTTATTATTTAGATTTTGTAAATAAAGTTTTTCATTATTTCATTATTTCATTAAAAACAACTTAAAGAAAGGAAATTCTATTTACACTACCCAAACAAAGAATTTTACAATTGATGTAATTTAAATATTTTATCCAAACAATGGATTTTGAAAATCAAGGGAATTCAATTGAATCAATTGAATTCCCTTGCATTTAAAATTCCTTGTATTTCCACATTTCTCCATCCAAACACACTCTTAGGTATTACCCCAGCAGCTTTGTAGTTAGCCATGTCAGCAAACCATGGCCTGGTCTGTATTGCAAATAGTTGCTCATCTGGAAACTCTTCCACTATTTCTTTCTCCATTTGTGTCACTTCAGCATTGGTAAGCCTGGATAGGTGGTCTGCAACCAAGTTCTCCTTTCCACTCTTGTCTCTGACTTCCAGATCAAATTCCTGCAATAGCAAAATCCAACGAAGCAGCCTGGGTTTGGAGTCAGGTTTGGTCAAAAGGAACTTGATGGCTGCATGTTCAGTATAAATAATGACCTTGGAACCAATCAAGTAACTTCTAAACTTCTCCAATGCATACACTATGGCTAGTAACTCTTTTTCAGTAGTGGCATAATTAACCTGCGCGTCATTTAAAACTTTACTGGCATAGTGTATGGCATGGAACACCTTCTCCTTTCTCTGACCCAAGACCACCCCCACTGCATAATCACTAGCATCACACATTAGTTCAAAATCACAGTTCCAATCAAGTACAATGATAATAGGTGCAGAAATTAAACTGGATTTCAATTTTTCAAAAGCATGCAAACATGATGAATCAAAGATAAAGGGAGAATCCTAATTGAGTAAGTTGGAAAGTGGTTTTGCAGTTTTGGAGAATTCCTTGATGAATCTCCTGTAGAAACCTGCATGTCCAAGAAAACTCCTGACTCCTTTGACATTGACTGGAACTGGTAGCTTTTCAATTACCTCCACTTTGGCTTGATCTACTCTAATCCCTTTTGAAGAAATCTGGTGTACAAGAACTATACCATCTGTCACCATGAAGTGACATTTCTCCCAATTTAACACCAAGTTTGTTTCCACACACCGCTTCAGTACGGTGTCCAAAGTTTGCAAGCAATCATGGAATGAATCCCCAAAGACTGAGAAACCATCCATAAATACCTCCATACATTTCTCCACCAAATCTGAAAAAATGGCTAACATGCATCGCTGGAAGGTGGCAGGGGCGTTACATAACCCAAAGGGCATCTTCCTATAAGCAAAGACACCAAAGGGGCAAGTGAACGCTGTCTTCTCCTGATCATAAGGATCCACTGTAATCTGATTGTATCCTGAATAACCATCCAAGAAACAATAGTAAGCTTTCCCTGACAATCTCTCCAACATCTGATCCATGAAAGGCAATGGAAAGTGATCCTTTCTGGTGGCTTTGTTAAGTTTCCTGTAATCAACACACATTCTCCAAGAAGTGGTGGTCCTAACTAGAATTAACTCATTCTTTTCACTCTTAACAACTGTCAGCCCTCCTTTCTTTGGAACTACCTGAACTGGGTTGACCCATGAACTGTCTGAAATGGGATAGATCATTCCAGCATCTAAGAGCTTCATAACCTCTTTCCTCACTACCTCTTTCATGGAGGGGTTCAACCTTCTCTGTGGCTGAGTGACTGGTTTATAATCTTCCTCCATGAAAATCTTATGCATGCAATAAGAAGGACTAATTCCTTTAAGATCTTCCAGTTTCCAACCAATAGCCTGTTGGTTGGCTTCCAATACTTCCAGAACCTGTTTTTCTTCCCGTGGTGAAAGAGTGCTACTGATAATAACTGGCTTGTCAGTTTTTTCTTGCAAAAACACATATTTAAGGTTAGTGGGAAACGGCTTCAGCTCCGGCCGTTGCTCAGTTTTCTCATCCGCATTTTTCTTCTTGATTTCTTCCACCTCAGTGGCCTTTAGAACTATGAGAGACGAATCAAGTACATCCAGGAATTTTTGCACTGTGGAATCATCTTCAGCTGTAACATCTGCATAAGGATCAATGAAGGCTAATTCCGAAGGATCAGTAGCTTGTGGTTTCCTTTCGACTTGCCTAATGACCTCATCAAGCACGTCTACTCGGAAGCACTGGCCCTTTTCCTTTGGGAATTTCATAGCCTCAAAAATATCAAACTGGACTTCATCATCATGGACTCGAATTTTCAGCTTGCCGGCATCCATATCAATCCCCATTCTTGCAGTTCTCATGAATGGCCTTCCCATAATCAAAGGAACCTCTATATCCTCTGCAATGTCAATCACAACAAAATCAACAGGAATAAGGAATTTATCAACTCTTACCAATACGTCCTCAGTTATGCCAAGTGGATATTTAATTGATCGATCCGCAAGCTGAAGGGACATCCTGGTTGGTTTCAGGTCCAATCCACGAATCCTTTGCATCAAGGATAGTGGCATCAAACTTACACTGGCTCCAATGTCAACAAGACCCTTGCCGACCGGTACCTCCCCAATGGTAAGGGGAATGGTGACACTTCCAGGATCTGCCAGCTTCGGTGGAATGCCATTAGTGATGATGGCACTACAAGTTGCTCCAAGCTGCACTGTTTCTTCTTCCTGGTACTTCCGCTTCTTTGTTAGCAAGTCCTTCATGAATTTTGCATAGGTAGGCATCTGTTCAAGAGCTTCTTCAAAAGGAATGTTAATCTGCAGACTTTTAAAAATATCCATAAACCTAGCAAATTGTCGCCCTCTGTCAAGTTTAGAAGGGGTCTTTGGATAAGGTAGGGTCTTCACTATCTTTTCCTTAATATTTTGAACTCCCTCCTTATTTTTCTCACCTTTCTCTTTCTCAACCTCTTTTTCTCTTTCTTTATCTGTAGTTTCCTCAAGAGCTACACTCTCAATATTATTCTTTTCAACTTCTACCCCAGTGTTCTCTCCATTCTGCTCTTTTTCTACCTCCTCATCTTCCTCATCATTGTTTTGCTCTCCAATACCTCTACCTACTACCTTCCCACTACGAGTGTATATGGCCTTACAGTGTTCTCTTGGGTTGGTTTCAATATTAGCATTAAAAGGTCCCTTCTGCATCCCAGCAAGTTGGTTAGCTAGTTGCCCCACCTGAGTTTCCAAGTTCTTTATAGAAGCTCTCTGGTTCTTTTGACCTTCCATGGTTGCCTGCATAAATTGGGTTAGTGTATCACTCATTTTGGAAAACTTATCTTCCAATGACTGCTCCTATTGATTTTGGAATTGCTGAGGTTGCTGGAACTGTTGATTCTGATAAGGCTGCCTTGGTGGTCTATTGGAAGAAGGACCTGTGTCTTGTCTCCAGGGCTGGTTGCTGTACCGATTGTTACCACGGCTTTGAAAGTTGTCCCTTGAGTAATTGTTTTGGAAGGGCCTCTGCTGACTGTTCAAATAATGAATCTCTTCCTCTGAGGGTTGTTGGTAAAAATCAGATTGTTGCCCTGGTATCTCAGCATCACACCTGTTCACCTTTTTCATCTCCCTTATGCTTTTGGGCAAATCATCCAATTTCTTGGTCAGGTCATCAAGCTGTTGTTGAAGAAGCTTGTTTTGAGCCAATATAGCATCATTGACCCCAAGTTCCAGGACTCCTGGTTTCCGTACTGGTCCTCTGAAATATTGGCTTTGTTGGTCATTCAAAGCCATAGCCTCTATGATGTTCATCGCCTCTGTTGGAGTCTTTGACATCAATGATCCACCAGCAGTGGCATCCAGGATAAGTTTACTTTGTTGATGCAGCCCGTTCCTAAAGATGTGAACTTGGGTCCTTGCATCAAAACCATGATTTGGGCACTTCCGGCACAAGGACTTGTATCGCTCCCAAGCCTCACATAGGCTTTCACCTACAGCTTGAGAAAAGGTAGAAATAGTAGTCTTATAATCCATAAATTTGGAATCAGGGAAATACCTTGCCATGAATTTGCGTTCAAGCTGATTCCAATCATCCAGAGTCTAAGAACCACTCTTTTGCATGACCAATTAAGGTCAATGGAAAAAGTCTAAGGAACACTGCTTCCTCCTCAGTGGGCCTCATTCCTGCTGTGCCACAGAGTTCATACAACTTGGTGAGATGATTGTAAGGATTCTCATGGTCTAACCCTGCGAAAGGGTTAGCATACATCAACTGCACCAGTCCTGTCTTCATCTCTGGGGCTCTCTCATTATCAGCACCTCTACCAATCCTGATCATGTTTCTGGGTGTGAAATTAACGAATCCAGGATTGGTATCTTCACCACCACCATTTCCATTTTGATTTGCCATTTCTAGCTGAGTTTGGACTGGTGAAGACACTGATAGGGTGGAAGTATCCTGCTCTTGTCTTAACTTAGCTAGCTGCTTCCTTTTCTTTGTCTTGCTGTTATTCCGCCTTACTGTAGCTTCGATTTCTGGATCGAAAGCAAGTTGTTCAACTGGTATTTTACCTCGCATAAACAAAGATCAAGTGCAACCTAACCAGAAGTGTTAGACCGCAGATAAAAGGAAAATAAAAACAAAAATATTAACAATATTCACAATTTCTTAAACAAACAGAACTAAAGCAATGCAATCTCAAACAACGCTGCTCCCCGACAACGCCGCCATTTTGTTAAAAGGGTTTTTACGTCTTTTAATAAAAACCTATACCTGCGCTGCGTTCAAACCTCTTTTAAGATTCAATTGCAGTATAGTACGGGTATTATCGATCCACAGAGAGCAATATGAGTATGAGTGTCGTTCTTTAGTCAAGAAATTAAGCAGAAAGAAAATTGAAGATGTTTGTTTAGAAACTTATGGTGAAAAGCATGGAATTAAATAGCAAAGGTTGGAGGGTTTAACAGATTAAGAAAGCAGTTGGATTATGGTTTCGCAATTCGCTATTCAGGATTATTCTTGTTCTTGAATACAATCACTTAAAACCTTTGATTCACCCCCACTAGATCTTAACTAACTCACCTATTCCTAGTATGATAAGTTGATTCAGTTACTTTCCTAATTGTCGCTTCCACAGGCAATTAATCAAAGCAAATTGTAAACACGCTGGCGTTAAGGGACTAGGTGATCTAACGCTATTCCTAGCAAATTAGCTTCGCCTAGATGAAACGATTTATGTCAGATTAACAAGGTAGCTTCCACATACAAGATTAATCTTAAATCAAGTGATAGGCGATCAAACTAACACAAGCATAAAGAACAAAACTGTTTAATTGTAATCGAAGATAGAAAGTAAACATAGAATCAATCATAACCCCTTCAAGATGAAGTACTACGCCAAAATCCAACTAAAGAGAGAGATTAGTTATCCATAGAATGGATACTAGCTAGCTTACAAGGAGAATCAATGAAAACAAGGATGACGGCGACGTCACGGCGTGTAACCCACGACTCCGGCGAGGTTCCGAGGTTCCGTTGATGGATCTCCTCTTCTTCTTCTCACTCTCGAGCTCTCTCTCTCGTCCTTGGTCTGTTTCAAGGTGGCTAGGGTTGAAGAAGTTCCCAAAACATGAAAAATCTGCGTTTAAATAGCTTCTGGGCGTCGCAAGGGCGCTTAGCGCCCTCGACTGGCGCTTAGCGCCCAGAATAGTGCTTCCTGGCCGCTGAGCGGCTCACTAGGGCGCTTAGTGCCATCTCCTCTAGTTCTGGGCGCTTAGCGCCCTGGAGCGGTGCTTAGCGCCCAGAGTCTTCAAAACTCCACTTTGCTGGGCGCTTAGCGCCCAGAACTTGGCTTCCTCATATTTTCTTCAATTCTTTGCATCTTTTAAGACCTGAAACATGTGAAAAACACATCAAAAGCAAAAGAAACATGTTTTAAAGCTTAGGATTGCCTTATTCTTTGATCAAACCAAAAACCTTATAAAAGAAGGGTGTTTTACAATGAAAAACCATGATAAGTGCCACTAAAATCATATTAAAACTAATAACAAATTGGCACTTATCAGCGACCCACGCGGGTTGGCCCGCCACATGCGCGGGCTGTAGCCCGGTGATTGCTAGACCCGTTTTAAAACGGGTCTAAGCGGGCTGGCCCGTTTAGACCGCGGGTTTAAGCGGGTTTGAACACGGGCTTGTAGACTGATCCGCGAGCTAATTAAAAAAATTCCAAAAAAAAGGACCAGCAGCCCAACAGTTCAGCAAGTTAAAAAATAGGCACAATAGAAACAAAAAAAAATTGTGTACTGCCTTCACTCAAAAAACACAAAATTGGCCCAATTGAAGTTTAGGCTCTCACTCAAGCCTCAACTCAAAAGTCAAAATAAAAAACCCTAAGTCCCTAACTTCCTCCTCCCTCTCGAAACCCTAGGCTGTTGCTCCCTCCTCTCGAAACCCTAGCCCCAGGTCGACGCCATCACCACTCGAAACCCCAGCCCCAGCCTGCCGCCATCGCCTCTCGAAACCCCAGCCCCATCCCGCCGCCATCGCCGCTCGAAACCCCAGCTACCGTCATCTCCTTTGGTCGCATTTCCCAGCACCGCTGTCGACGCCCTTGTTCGCCCCAGCCACCGTCGTTGCCCTTGTTCGCCCTAGCCACCGTCATCGCCTTTGGTCGCACTTCACAGCGCCGCTGTCGCCGCCCTTGTTCACCACACCACCGTCGTCGCCTTTGTTTGCACTTCACAGCGCCGTCGTTTGCCCAGCTCTAGCTTTTATTGAGGTTTCTAAGTTCTTCATCAATGATTGCAGGCTCTCCCCTTGTACTGCTCTGCACTCTCCTTGGCCACCCAACCACCTGTTGTGAAAGACCCGCCTGCCATTTCCTCAATTCTCCTTTCTCACACTAGAGACATATCAAGGAGAACTAGCACTGGGTAAATGGGCCTAAGCCCGCGGGCCTACTAGTGGTTTCTAGTGGTCCTCGCCATTCATCGAATGGGCGAATGCACCGCTCCCTACTCAAGAACTTGATGATTATTCGCACCCTAGGAGGTCCTGTCTCGGCACCTTGTCATCTCTAACTGTATGCTCAGGTTTCCTTCGTGACGATCACTTCGGCTCTGCCTTGGGTGTTCGACATTCCCTGGAAAAGTGTCCAGTCTTCTGGCAACGATGACACCTCTTCTTCTCCCCTTTGCAAGTCCTCTCAAAATGTCCTGCTTCTCCACATTTGTAGCAAATCACAGTTCCCTTTGAGGGTGGAACTGCTTGGCCTCTCCCGGATGCAGCTTCCGACTGGAGTGGTCCTGTCGCCCGGCCTATCCTGTGCGTCCGCTGATATAGCCTCTTCTGATGTCCTTTCCCTAGAGTCTCTCGGTCTTGTGTCCTTGGCTGGGATGGTCCACCTCTTCCGAACTTCCTCTTCCGCTCGTTCCTCATGGTTTCGATTTCTCGGCACTTCTCCACAAGTGGCTGGTACTGGGAAATCCCTAAGGGTCTTACTAACTTCTCGATCTCATATCGAAGTCCTCTCATGAACCTTGAACAGAGGTAGGGTTCGTCTAACCTCCGTGCGAAGAATCGGAAGTGTCTAGCCAAAGATTCCAGCTTTACAGCATACTCGTCCACCGACATATTTCCCTGGCACAGCTCCAGGAATCGGGACTCCATCTCTTCACGGGCGCTAGGCAGGTAGTACCTTTCCATAAGGGCGTCTCGGAACGTGTTCCATGTGACAGCTACCTGGTTGGCCTCCATGATCTGTCTGGCTCCTTTCCACCAGTATTCTGCATTGCCTCGTAGAAGGTAAGAAGCAAACTCCAACTTGGATTCTTCCGGAGTGTTCAGAACTCCGAAGATCTTCTCAACTTGCTGAACCCAAAGATCCGCTTCCTCCGGTCCAGCTTCCCCTAAGAATCTTGGCGGGTATTGTCGTCGAAAGGCGTTTAGTGCTTGAGTGCGAGCAAAGGTCTCTTCCCTTTCTTGCTGGCGTGCACGGCGCTCATCCTCCACTGCCTGTCGTTGAGCAGAGGCAGCTCCTCTTGCTTCAGCGTTAGCAGCCTGCTGAGAAACCACGTCAGTCAAATTGGCCATTGCTTGAGCCATCTGGTTCAGGCTGGCCTGCATTCCTTCTTCTGGGCCTGATGGTGAAGACATCTCGGTCCTGGAACACACAAACATTAATCCAGATGAGGAATGGCTAGATTCCAAGGCGTCTTGCTCTTCTATATGAGCTAAATAACATGCCTTAGGATAATCACACAACAGAGGCTCAAACATAAGCTAGTGTAGAACTAACTACTACAAAGATAGCAGCCAAATACATAGGGAGGTTTCCACTCAAGGGATAAGCCTAAAACAATCTCTAAGTTCGGCTACTTAAGGAATTTGTCATGCTTGGAGCAGCCATAAGGCTGATTAAGCCTTACAACCTAACTCCCTAGCAATCAACCGAAAAATCCTAATTGCAAACACAAACAGCACACAACTTAGCGTAGAAAAACCCGTTCCCCGACAGCTCTGGTATTTCTCAACCGGAGCTCTGATACCACAATGTAACACCCCGATTTTCAGGGCGTTACTGTAGCAGATGAACAGTAAATAAACATGCGGAAGCATTTTCAAAACTTGGAAAAGAGAGTATATTTTTTTTTAAAATAAATTTCCTTTTCGAAACATGCCATGCTGAAGTGCATTAATATTATAATTACAACTTCGCAAATAGCCAAACATATGGCATAAAATGACTGACCAGCAGTTTAAGGATAATTTACAAAACACCTAACTTGTTTTCAAAACCCTGCTGTCAGTTGTAAAAAGCAACCTAAAACTCCTACCCTGACACGTAAACATACATACTATCATTACATAATAATAACAACAGCAGCACGATTCTTCCAGCACTGTACGTCCGACTCCTGGTCGTGGTTTCTCCTGTAATGGCATCCATCCGCATCTTCCGGCTAAGGGACGTCCGACTTGCGACGGATCACCAGATATACAAACAACACACAGATGCAAGGGTCAACTCAAAATAAAACATTGAGTACAATTAAAGCCTAAGGCAAACACAAAATGTCCAAACAAATCAACATGTGACAGATATCAAGTACGCATACAATTATTTGACGCAAGTAGTTGAAAAACCCTAGGACTTTATATGCACGTACATCATCCACATGTACATAAAAGAATTTATCCGGATACACCAACTCCCGTAGGCAGGTGGGACACTCTCCCGAACTCCGCACGTACTAGAAAGTAAGTCGGTAAGTCGAGAGTTGCCTCTTAAACGAGAACGCTCTGTAATAACGCCCCGATAGGTTGCATCTCCAGTCCGTGACTCTTTATTAGCCCCGAACCATGACGACTTCAAAGTATGCTTGACACGACATGACACAAAACACAAGTAGGACTCATACGTATTTAAACGAGGCCTAGCATAGCTTCATAATTAACACTAATCATGTAGAGCAGTTGCACATATCTTAAGCAGATATAGATCATGTCGAAGGAAGAAACATGCTTTCAATTATCATCAAAGCAATAAACATCCAATCAGTCAAGCCACATATCACAACAATCCAACAATGCCACGCATCAGACAAAAACTAATCCAGCATATCAGATGCCTTCAGAGACTGCATTCATATATCAATTAAATACAGTTTAAAGTCGGGTCGTTCTCAGAACGCCGTCAACTACAATTCTAAGATTATAGTGCAGCATGGTATATACATATATACTTATGCTAATAGACAAAGCTACGAAGTGCCCTTACCTTAAAGGTAGTCGATCCTGGCGGACACGTAAACTTCGTGCGTCTAGATCGGTACGGGGTCTCGTTATCCTTCAACAAACACAACCTAGCTTAGAACTTTGAACTCAAACCTAGGGTCAAGGGGCAGGTCTAAACAGGGTCTAATCACTTAGACAAGGTTCTACAACTTAGGAAATGCTCGGAGGTCGAAGACACTTAAACAAGATTTTTCGACGCTTACCAAAGATCTTAGGAAAACCTAAGTTACAAAAACCAAAATTTGTCAAGACTTGAAACCATTCAAAGAGCATCAAGGCTAGATGCTTATAAACCATTTTGAAGCCTTAATCAAGGTTTTAGAAGACAAAAACAGACCCAAAACCACCAAACATCAATTCTGCCCAAATTCTTTAAAACCCTAAAATTTTCCAAATTTTCACCTAACACTTCACAAAATTTCCAAATCAATCACACAATCAAAAACATAACTTTTTAATCCATTTTCCACACCAATTTACCCAAGTTTTCAGAATGTTCAAAACCCTAATTTGAACTATAATTTTCAAAACCAACTTGCCCCAAAACTCGACTTTTTCTACAAGTTTACAAATCAACTTTTCAACTCTTAAACTCAACAAAACCTAAGTTTCAAGAACATACAATATTCACTCAATTGTCAACTTTTAAACTCTCAATTTCCCAAATTTTCAAAACCCTAAAACAAGCTAGAAGTTCCATAATCAAATTTTCCCAAGAGTTCAATTTTAGTCCTTCTCTCAAAACCAAATGAAAATAAATTTTCCAAGCCCTTAAAACACTTTGTAACTCTCGGCCATTCTATTAAAAATAGGGCAATTAATTTTCCTTTGCATCAAACCTCACATACAAGCTTTAAACACTACAAAAAGGTAGTTAGAAAATCAATTTTCCATAGTCCTAATACCCTAGTCAATTCGGCCAAACAACTTTAATTCAAGGGAAATTTTTTCTTCAAAAACTAATTTGTACACATCAAAGACAACAAGAAATCCATGGTGAATAATTACCTAAAGCTTGAAAAAACACTTTTCCAAATAATCAATTTTTCAAAAACAAAACTTCCAAGAAAACAAATTAGAGATTTTCAAAGATCAATCCAAGGGGAATAACTTTTCCAAAAGGAACCCTAACAAAAACCAAACTTAAAATTTTTCAAAGAACCAAAACTCATTCAATCAAAAATCTAATCGGTTCAAAATGAAGCTAAAGGTAGTGGGAACAACATTTGTGAAGGGACTTTCAAATCCTAGTACTTGCATAAAAACCGAACTCAACAAAATGAAAAACCGAATCGGTAGCAATATAGATCGAGGGGAACACTTTACCTCAAAGGAGTAAGTGAAAAAGAGGTGAGGAAGGGGCTGCCATGGAGGGGGCATGGTTCGGCCATGGAGAGCTTGAGGAGGAAGATGATGAATAGTTCCATAGCTCTTTATCTCTCTAAATCTCACTAAAACTTAATAGATTTTTCACTTCATGATTTGATGAAGTGTTTAAGGCCAAATAAACCCCTTAAGTGAGGTGTGGCCGTGGGTTTGGCCCATAAAATGGGGGTGAATCTCATTTTTACCACTTACCCAAGGACCTAAGTGAAAATGGTAACAGGTTAAAGTAAAAATGACTTTTTACTATCGGGGACCAAACCGTAAGGTTTTCAAAGTTCAGGGACTAAACTCTAAATTTAGAAAGTTCTAATAAATATCTAGGTTTGTTTATTATTAAATTCTTAATCATGACGCGTCAGTGCGTCAGTGCGTCAGTGCGTCAATGCGTCAGTGCGTCAATGCGTCAATGCGTCAGTGCGTCAAGTCACCGGTCATCATCAGGTTCTGGTCATCAGTGAGTACCTCTGTGTCACTGAGAATATCTGCCCCGGGGTCATTGATTGGTTTCGGGGTACCGGGCCCGCACAATTCGGGGCCGGGTCGATCTTTCTCGAAGTCTGCGTTACGCTGCCCGAAAACACTATTCACCGAGTCACTATTCACGAAATTCTTCTTCACGAATTTGGTCTCGAAACGCCAAACGAAATCGTTTGGAGCTTTTTAGATTCTCGATCCGGGGTCCCGAAGTCATCCGTTTATTCTGTTGAAGTTTCGGCTAAAAGTCCCGTTAGAGCGAAGAATGCTTCCCGGGCTCCGGGAGGAAACCATATCAATATTACAGTCGTTCTTCACGAAATTTTCCACTGGTCGTCGTGGTGATAGTGAGAACGTCCAATTCTCGTCCGAACTTAAAGTCAAGTCTAGCTTGGTTTCCTACCAAGTGCTGCAAAAGGTGTTTCACCGGTACTTCGCTCGACGATAACGCTTGCCGATGCCGCCGAGCGGATCCAAACAGTACCTTGGAATAATTAAATAATTATTTAATCACTAGTGGAAATTCCGGGTGTTACAGTAAAGTGGCCTAAGCCCGCAGGCCACGCGGGTTGGCCCGACACATGCGCGGGCTGTAGCCCGGTTAGTGCTAGCCCGTTTAAAAGTAGTCCAAAGCGGGCTGGCCTATTTAGACCGCGGGTTTAAGCGGGTTAGACTGCGGGCTTGTGGGCTAATTAAAAAAAATCCAAAAAAAGGAATAGCAGCCCAACAATTCAGCAAGTTAAAAAATAGGCCCAATAGAAACAAAAAAAAAATTGTGTCCCTAACTTCACTCAAAAAACACTAAATAGGCCCAATTGAAGTTCAAACTCTCACTCAAGCCTCAACTCAAAAGTCAAAATCAAAAACCCTAAGTCCCTGACTTCCTCCTCGCTCTTGAAACCCCAGGCCGCCGCTCCCTCCTCTCGAAACTCCAGCCCCAGCCCGCCGCCATCATCGCTCGAAACCCCAGCCCCAGCCTGCCACCATCGCCTCTCGAAACCCAGCCCCAGCCTGCCGCCATCGCCGCTCGAAACCCCAGCCACCGTCGTCGCCATTGGTCGCATTTCACAATGCCGCTTTCGACGCCCTTGTTCGCCCTAGCCACCGTCGTCGCCTTTGGTCGCACTTCACAGCGCCACTGTCTCCGCCCTTGTTCGCCACGCCACCGTCGTCGCCTTTGTTCGCACTTCACAGCGCCGCCGTTTGCCCAGCTCTAGCTTCTATTGAGGTTTCTAAGTTCTTAATCGATTATTGCGGTCTCTCCCCTTGTACTGCTCTGCTCTCTCCTTGGCCACACCACCACCTGTTGTGAAAGTCCCGCCTGCCATTTCCTCAATTCTCCTTTCTCACACCATAGACATCTCTAGGAGAATTAGCACTGGATAAACGGGCCTAAGCCCATGGGCCACGCGGGTTGGCCCGCCACATGCGCGGTTTGTAGCTCGATGATTGCTAGCCCGTTTAAAAGCAGGTCTAAGCTGGCTGGCCCTTTTAGACCGCAGGTTTAAGCGGGTTAGACCACGGGCTTGTGGGCTAATCCGCGGACTAATTAAAAAAAATTCGAAAAAAAAGGAATAGCAGCCCAACAGTTCAGCAAGTTAAAAAATAGGCCAAATAGAAGCAGAAAAAAAAAATTTGTGTCACTAACTTCAGTCAAAAAACACAAAATAGGTCCAATTGAAGTTTAGACTCTCACTCAAGCCTCAAATCAAAAGTCAAAATCAAAAACCCTAAGTCCCTAACTTCCTCCACCCTCTTGAAACCCCAGGCCGTCGCTCCCTCCTCTCGAAACCCCAGCCCCAGCCCGCCGCCCTTGTTCGCCCCGCCACCATCGTCGCCTTTGTTCGCACTTCACAGTGCCGCCGTTTTCCCAGCTCTAGCTTCTGTTGAGGTTTCTAAGTTCTTCATCGACGATTGCGGGCTCTCCCCTTGTACTGCTCTGCTCTCTCCTTGGCCACACCACCACCTGTTGTGAAAGACCCGCCTGCCATTTCCTCAATTCTCCTTTCTCACACCAGAGACATCTCAAGGAGAATGGTTTTCCACCTTCATTCTCCTTGTCTTGCTGCTAAATTTGTGTTAAATTTCTAATTTTCTTTTTATTGTAAAATATGCATCCTGGCCCGCGAAACCACGGGGTGGATGCAGACTACTTCAACAGAGGCCCATTTAATTGCAGGCCAACGTGAGGCGGACCAACCTGCTTACCCAGCTCTATTTACTTAATTAGCGTGCTTTTTCAATTTGTTCATTAGTAGTAAAACTTTCTTGTTGTGGATGCCAATGGAAATCAGGTGTCATTAGAAAAGTACAAATATCGGTTATAGTTGGATTTGTCAAGCAAATAGATTTAGCGATTTGTATTGGGTCTATTGAAGTTGAAACAGGTTTTGGTATTTTTTTTAAAGAATAAAAAAAAGCTATACTTTCAACTTGAATAAATCATGATGAACTTATGTGATGTTATGGAAGTTGTTGGTTAGGTTGAATGAATGTGTCCATTTTGTATACTTTTGCACAAAATTTTGCGCCGTATTTTATTAGAATCAATTTATATTTTGTAGCATTTAGTTTGAATTTCTATTTTGTAAGAGTGGTGATACTTGTAGGTGAATATGAGATTGAAATTGGGCTAAAAATCATGGATTAATAAGCATTATTTAGGATCATGGAAACTTAGAGAAAAAGTGAAGGAGGAAAGCAAGATAGGACGTTCCACGACCAGACCACTGTTGGCAACATGATTGTGGAGCGACGCTTCACCGCCCATGTTTTATAGTTCTTTTTGTTATCTTTAGATTACAGGATTTGTTCTATTTCAACTTTCGTATTCGTTTAGTATTTGAATTTAGTTATAACACTATCTAGAGAGTTTTGTTTCTATCCTATAGATTTATTTTAGTTTTACATAGACATAATATAACTTTATGACTCAATATTGAAGGTCTGCGTTTTGTATATTGCACCCAAAATTATTTTGTCGGACTCTTTCTAATATTCGGTCGGCGTTCTGATCTCAATTAACCAAAACTGGGTTGCCTTCATTTCAAGAAAAATTGACTTGGTCTACAGGTTCATTAAGGGGACCTGTTGGTTGGGTCAAACTTCCAACACTTGGGGTTGGTTAGGAGGAGGCGCTTGTCGACCAGCCAGAGCGACATGTTCGACTATAGGATCAGGTGCGCCGAAGACATCTGCAATTCGACCCAATTGCGTAGTTAATTGTTGATAGGCAAGTGTATTGTCTCTAATCATGGGATTAAAGACTGTACCAATTTGTTGAGTCAACGTATTGACCAACTTATGGTCACTATCGTCCATTTGTTGTCTAAGTACGTTCATAGTATTGTTAGTCAAAGCAAATTGGGATCCATCCAAAACTGAAACTGGAGGCCCTTGATTTCTCAATCCATTTGCCCCTGATCCTAATGCCAAGAATTGATTTCCCGGGGAACCCGTCGAAACCAAATTGTTAGAATACATAGAAGAATAGGTTCTTATCCCTTGCGTCGACGATATAGGCATTCCATAAGGATGACTAACAATGTTCTGGGGATTCCTCATATTGTTCCAAGAACCAGGTTGAACTATGCCAACAACAGTCCATGACATAGCAGGATTTGTAGGACTTGGAATGGGAATCAGGGCCGAAACTTGTGAGAAGATTAGCCCTGTTGCGTACAAATTTGGTGCCTGAATTGGGATTGACCCAACAGACACTGGAGGAAAGGTTGAGTCAAATTTGGACCAATCGAAATCGGTCGTATGTTTTGACTCTCTGGAGCAGTTGTAACTGTCCTGTTTGGATTGGAACTTTTTTCAATCCTTGGAGGATTAATACTATCGTTAGTATTAATGGAACGCTCTCCATTACCATTTGAGGCATTACAGGGCTCAACATGAGACCTTGGAGATTGATTTCCTCTTGAACGGTTGGTCATTCTAAGAAATTTACCACTCCGTAATATCATACACTTTCTAAATCACAAAAGTAATCTTTTTAAAAAACCTAAGGCACCGGGCAAGATTTCGAATGAAAACATATCTCGCGTCCCACTGGGCGTGCCAATTTGTTTGCTGTAATTTTTGGTAAAATCAAGTAAATTCACAAGTGAATCTAAATAGGCTTAATAGCACTTTTGGTCCTTCACTTATCACGGTTTGGCACTTTTGGTCCCTAACAAAAAAAATTAGCCATTTTCGTCCCTAACGTTTACAAACCGTTGCACTTTCAGTTTTCCATCTATTTCTGTTAAAATTTTAACAGAATATTCCTTTAAAAATTAAAAATCAGAAATAAATAATGTTGAATGCTCTTAAAAAAAAAATCTCTAATCCCTAATATTCATCTTCTTCAATGAATCAAAAACAACAACAAATCAACATTTCTTCCCCTCTTCCTCCTTCATTCTTCCCCTAAAATCTAGAAAACAAAATCAAGAAAAAGACAATTGAGACTTATTGTGATTATTTATTACAAAAAAATCAGAAACAAATTCCTAATCCCCAACTGCTCCCAACCCTATCCATCTTCACAGCTTACGCAGCCACCGCTGCTCCCAACCCAATTTACGCCGCTGCCTTCCCTCTCCCAAGCTCAGACCGCCGCTTACTCCTTCCCTGACCTTCGAATCTCAAGCCACCGCTACCTCTCCTCCTCTTCCCCACCATCAACCCCACCGTTGCCGCCACCACACAAACTCAAACCCACCATCAACAGAGCAGAAGGAGATGAGGAGGAAACAAAACAAAATCAATTTCAAGCTACTTCCATCGCCGATCGTAGCCGTCGCCGTGCCGCCGCGCCATGCCCTTGTCGCCATCGCAGAACTCCGTCACCGCGCATGCACCTTCACCGTACCGTCGCGCCACCGCCGAGCCTCGCGGTCGCAGCCGGCCGCCACCGCCAACATCGCTCTGTTCCGCCGTCGCTTCCTTTCGCCCTCTCCACTTCGATCTGCTTCTTCTCCTCTCTGTTTCGATCTCCTCCTCTTTCCCTCTCTCCCTCGACCTTCCTCTCAATCTCGACCTCGCTCTCTCTCCCTCGATCTTCCTCTCTCTTCTCTCCCACGTTCTCTCTGCCTTCTCCCTCGTCTCACACGCTCCCTCCGATCTCCTTCTCTTTCTCTCTCTCTCTCTATCTCGCCACTTCTTTCTCTCACTCCTTTTTCAGTTCTTCTTATCTGCTCCTCTTTTCTTTTTTATTTTTCTTTTATTTCACTCATTTTTAATTTTTAATTATATCTAAAAATATGAAAACTGTTAGTTTTTTAACAGAAATGGATGGAAAACTGAAAGTGCAACGGTTTGTAAACGTTAGGGACGAAAATGGCTAATTTTTTTGTTAGGGACTAAAAGTGCCAAATCGTGATAAGTGAGGGACCAAAAGTGCCAAATCGTGATAAGTGAGGGACTAAAAGTGCTATTAAACCATCTAAATATTGATAAAGAGGCTGGATCTTGATCCTCTTCTGGACATAAGGGCTTGAAATTGACCATGCTTTAAGTGTGAAATGAAGTGGAGAAAAGGAAATTCATCGAAAGTGTTCAAATGAATTGGGTAGAAAAGATTTTAGAAGAAAACTGAATGTAAATGCTTTAAAAGCAAGAAAAGTAGAAGAAAAAGGGAAAACACACCAAACTGAAAGCATAAATTTACATTGAATTGAAATTGCTGAAAGCATAAATTTGCATAAGTTTAAAGGGTGTGGTTGCTCAGTTTCGCTCAATCACGTACGTTCTAACTCTTAATTGTTGTATGTCGCAGTCATCCAGCGTGTAGCAGTGGGCGAGTGTAATGACGTTTACGGGATGTGTTACGAAGTTGTGAGTGAACCCCGATTATGTGCCTGGCATCTTCCATTTATAGTCTAAGTTCCTAACTTCTTGCAACAGACAAATTCTCTGAGCTTCACACGTGTCTTGAGTCTGCTTCTCTGTTTTCCACGCGTCCTGCTTGATGTAATTGTCTAAGAACTTCCGTCGAAGAGTAACTTCCTCAGATGCCAAGCTTTTAGTCAAAATAAACCTTACACTTGTCTGAATAAGATTCATTTTCCATATGGATTCGACTTCGACCAAAAATATCTTACTTGATTTTAGTCGAATATCAAAAGCATATTTTCTGACCAAGCAAAGTAACTTGGAATTTTGGTCGAAACTAGTTGTCAAGTGACTTTCGACCAAGTTGAAACTTGGAAAAAATCCCAGACTAACAGTACTCCCAATATTTTCCCAAACTAGCTACCCTCTGCCTTCAACTTTATATATGTCACTGTATCATGTAACTCGTCAATCAACACCAAAAACCCTTAACCCCGCTGCTGATCACTAAATTGACCTTCTCCACTCCCTGCATGTCGCCGGGCTTGATCTCCACCGCGCCATGCTTGGTGTTTTGGCATAACTTTCCGGTGCCCTAGTAGAGCGTTTAGAGAAACACTAGTTATTATTGGAAATCTTAACAAATAATTTTGTTGATAATATCTAAAAGTATAAAATATTCGTTGTTGATTATATCTATAAGTACAATTAATTACTGAAAGTAAGAATAAACAATATGTTTAAAACCGTGATTAAATGGGAAAACCTAAAAGTTCCCATCGGTTAGTTATTAATTAAAATTAAATTTTGTTCATTATATCTATGAGTATAAAGCATTGATTAACTACAATTTACAAATGAAGTTTTATTTTTAATTTTGAAAATAAATATGATTAACTATTGAATGAATCCATTGCGTGTTTGAAAAGAGCCCCCGTCCTCGGTGATCCCGCTTCTTTGCAGGGATACGGTAGCGTAATCGTTTTCTTATTTTCTGTTTTCATTTCCTTATGTAAAAAAAAAAGAATTTTAAAATACCCACACGCCAATAAGAATTAGAATCTGAAACATTTAATGAATTTTGTGATTTTATATAAGTTTAATAGGAAAGTAAGTCATTATTTCTATGTTTAGTACATCTAAGCAGACCAACAAGCCTACATCTAAATAGGCCAACTATGTTTGTCAATCGACAAGTTTCAAAAAGATAAAATTAAATTTTCTACAAATACCAAAATTGGTGACAGGTTAGATGGATGTAAATTTTGAATTTAATATTTTGATTTATTTGTATATTTTATTAAACTAATATATTAAATTAAGATGCTAATAAACAGGCCGGCCTGATAGGCTTAATAGGCTTTTTTTTAAGCCTAAGCCTGGTCTATTTAGCTAAATAGGCTTTTTAATAAGCTTGAGCCTAGCCTTTATATTAAACAGGCTAGGCCAGGCTAGGCTTTAAATAGGCTAGGCCATAGGCCCCTGTCGGCGGCCTGGCCTATTCCCACCCCTAATTATCAGGGAAGAAATTGGGGAATTCAAACAATTTACTTAATTTTAAATTACACTTTGGGGAAATTTAGTGTAAATAAATAACAATTATATTGTTTCTTAAACTCATTCAAAAGAAACAGGTAGTTACATATTTATTTTGTATATGAGATATTATTTAAAATAAAAAAACTAATAGGTAGGGCTAGGTTTTCATTTAAGTAAAATGAGCAGATATTTGATAATTATTATGTTAAATCATTTTAAATAAAATTTATTTGTTGTGACAGTGAAAGAAAGAGAATGGTTTGGATAAGTTCCACGAAGATTTGTTTCTATCATAGATGGATCTATGATTTATTTGTTTCTAGATTTAGTTCTCTCATCTATATAAACCACACAAGAATATTAGTTAGATAAGTTATGAGTCAGGCAAGTGACAGGTCATACAAGGAGGACACACACATCATGCTACACATTGAGGCACCAAGAGATTAGTTCTAGTTTGGAGAGAATTCCTGTGAGAAATTAAGGTTGGGACTGAAGAGAGGATTACCTTGAAGGAGACGTTATGAAACATTATGACAGAAAAGGCAAGGAAGAGGATTGAAGCTTTGATTCTCCAGCCAGACATATGAAGGACTCAAGATTTCCTAATCCTTCTTCTCTTCTTCTTCCGGTCTATGTCTATTTTTATTTACTATCTTAGACTCATGACTATGATTGAGGAGTCCCTTAATTCTAGGGGTGGGTAGTAGCACTATCATAATGTTTGGTTGGAGGGGAATGAAGGGGAGGGAAATAATTTTTTTAAGTTATCTTGTTTGGTTCAGAGGGGAGGCGACCGAAACTCCACTTAACTCAATTTTGTGTCACCTTCAAAAGTGGAGGCAATTGGAGAGGAATAAATTACATGAAAAAAATATTCCTACACATTATTGGAATTCCAAGTCCATTCAAAAATATTTGTTCGGTGCCACTCATTCAGTTCCTCTTCCTCTTAGGCTCTGTTGTGAGTTTTAGAGGAGGGGAGGGGAGGACTTTAAAGGGAATGGAAGGGAAGGGCAAGGGAGGGTAAGCCATGATAGTGATAAAACACATAAGAAAGGGGGTTTGAATTGTGTGTGTGATTTTAAATTCCTTTTCAGTTATAAACAACATAGCGGGTTCATATAACAATAAGAGTGTGTGCAGCGGAATTTAGTATAAACTGAAAAGTAAAGCATGCACAATATTTATCTTGGTTCACCCCCATAATCGACATGGCTACATCCAGTTCTTGGCTTCACCAAGATTTTCACTATTTGATCAAAATCATACAAGTATTCTGCAGGACTTCTCCCAGTATTCGAAGGACTTCTCCTTGCAAGTATTATACAGGACTTCTCCTAGTATTCGAAGGACTTCTCCTTGCAAGTATTATACAGGACTTCTCCTAACTAGTATTCTGCAGGACTACTCCTGATTCCTTTTCAAGGTTGCTTTGGTGTTCTACATTATTCTCTTCAACAAGAGTTAGGTAGAAAGATGAAGAACATTTTACAGAGATGATTTAGATCTGGATTCTCTGTTTGGTTTGCGTGTGGGTAAGATAAGAGTAATACTCTATGAGCTCTTCGTACTGCCGGACAACTTAACTCAATTTAGGATGGCTTTAAGCTTGTGAGTTATGGCTTAGTTCTATGGGCAACTTGGTGAGAATAAGTGATAATTTAGTATTCAAGCCGCCAAGTTAATCTGAAAGCTAACTCCTCTATTTATATCTTCAGTAGGATGTTCCCAGTAAGCTTGACGAAGATTTGAAAAGTAGTTCCGTTGGAGGTTCTGCTTCCTTGTGAGTAACGTATACTTCTACAATTCTGAAACAGCATTAAATGCATTCTGTCATGCATTCATTGCAACATTAATTGCTTTTGACGACTCTGTCTGGTCCTTTAATGCTTTTAGCCTTGAGCTTTTGTTTGGACATCGAGTGCTAGTGAAAGCCAGCTAAGTGAGCATTAAATGTTCTGAACAGAAGATTTGGTTTTGACCGTTGAGAAGATACTATGTTCAGAAAGACCCGATGTAGTCTTTGAAAAGATTGGTTAATTTTCGGAGCAGCAGAGGTTTGCAGAACCAAGGAATAAAGTATTAATTGTGTCCCTTTCTTCATTCTGCAATCAACAGTGTTTCATTTAATGCGTTGACGAGGTAGATGTTCTTCAATGCTTTGAAGCAGTTATGATAAATGGATTATTCAGAATCTTTGTCGAACGATCTCTTCAATGCTTCTGCCAAACGAACTCTTCAGAATGTCTGGTCAGACAAACTCCTCCCCAGAGTTACTAGACGTACTCTTCAACAGTGTTGCCAAACGAATTCTTATAATCTTAACTTGGCAAACGAGTTCTTCATCATGAGTTCCCAGATGCACTTCTTTGGAAGGGTTGTTTAGACAAACATATTGTCTGAGTAGCAAAACGTACTCCACAGCAGGAAGTACTCTTTATGGCGAACGTACTCAATATACTAATTCTTTGATGAGTGGCCAGACACACTCCTCTGAATAAGTTGTCAAACAACTACTTTGTTGAAATGACGGGCGTGCTCCTAAGTTGGATGTGCTTCTTCAAGTTTGTGACCAGACTTACTCAACTCTAGCACGAGTGTACTCCTGTTCGTCAGGGCGTACTCACATACCGGACGGTCTCAATTTGTCAAGTGTATTTCTATATTGAATGAGCACAGCTACCCAAGTGCTTTTAAATGGATGACTGTCACAGTAGGTAAATTGGTTCTATGGTGAGTTGTTGGACGATCTCCACTTATGCTTTTTTTTGAGCTTCTGCATTTTGATAATGCTTTGTGAGAATTATGCAGTTGTTCTTCAGGTAGAAAAATGTTCCTGAGTATGAAGTATTCAGAGTATTAGAACATCTTTATCCAATGATATTAAACCTAGAGTGAAATTGTTATTTATCAAAATACATAGATTATGAAATCGTTTGAATCTAACAAGCCATACCCTTATTTGCGAGTACAAAATTAGGGAGGGGAGGGAAATGGAGGGCTACCTTTGGAAAATGACATTGGTACTCATATATTTCAAACTTAACTATTATCTTTCATATAATTTTCAAAATAACAAAGTTGAGAATGTTTTTAATATTTTTATTTCCATTATAATCTTCTCTCACTAAAAAATTGGTCCTGAACCTTAAAATTGACCTGAAACCCTAAAATTGTCCATAAACTCTATAGTTAGTCTCAAACCCTAAAGTTGACTTTGAACTCTAAAATCAACCAAAAACCCTAAAATCATCTTGAAACCATAAAATTAATACCAAACTCAAAAATCAACCCTAAACCATAAATATGACCTGCTCGAATCAATGTCGACCTGCCCAACTAGACACTCACCCGCTCGACTCGCCGTCGACCCACCCAACCTTAAGTTTGCTCGACTCGGTGTTTTAGGGTTTAGGATCGATTTTAGTGTTTTGGGCCAATTTGATGGTTTATGACCGTTTTTAGGTTTAGGTTGATTTTAGGGTTTTAGGCCGATTTTAAGGCTTTAGGCTGATTTTAGGATTAAGAGTTGATTTTCGAGTTTAGGGTTGATTTTAGGGTTTCAGACCGAATTTAGGGTTTAGGGACGATTTTAGTGCCGATTTGAGGGTTTTGGGACGATTTTAGCCGATTTTCAAGTTTAGGGACAATTTTAGACAATTTTAGGGTGTCGGGACAATTTTAGGGTTTTCAGTTCGATTTTAAGGGTATAAGTTAGCTAATTTTAGGGTTTTGGGTAGACTTTAGAGTTAGAGTTTATTTTAGGATTTAGGGTTGATATTAAAGTAAAAAATTTGAGGGAAACTACAAATAAGGGTAAAAATATAATTTCATAGGTTTAACCCCAAATTGGGGAACTGCAAAATTTGTCAATAGGAGGAGAGGTTTTGATGGTTTTAAAAATACTCAAAATTTCTTCCCCCAAATTTAAAAATCCGGAAACAATGGAAGGGCTTGTTGGAAGCCTCTCATTTCTAATTACTCCCTCTCAAAAATCAACTCGAGAACAAAGCCTATTAAGCACATTTTTCTCATTAATTTAAGCAGGGCTTTGATCGATGGAGCCAGTCCATAGTCCATTATAATCGTGGAGATGGCTGAATTCCCAATATTGAATAATGTACTATTTTATTAGAATGGAACTATATTACTTTTTCGTTTTGGTTGGTTGATAGGAAATTTTTGAAAAAAATTAAAGGCTTGTCAATATGGAAAAAGGTAAAAACAAAAAAAGAAGAATAAAGTGATCGATAATACATAGGCCATTATTAAATTCAAGTTGATGAATACCGATTTGTATCAGGCAAATTCATTGTTGTTTTTATGAGGATGCCAGTCCAGTTGACTAGGCCTAATTCATCATTGACATCATTAACCACCTATGTGTTCCCGAAGGTTGGTTCAAGTGGAAAGAGTTAGGAAATATAAGGGTTAGGAAGGGTGAAAAGTCAGGGTAAATCTGTTGCTTTGAATTGTCAAGAATAGTGCTATTCATTTCACTCTTGTACGCAAATGTTTAGTTTATTTGAGTTCAAGAGAGAAATGATGAAGGTAGAAATGGAGAAGAGAGAAGATGATAAAAGAGAAAATAATAATAATAAAATAGTAGATTTAATTCGTAGGTTATTTTTTTAAAGAAATTCGTAGGTTAAATATTTAGTGGTACTCATGCACGGATCTACATGTGTGCTAGGGGGGGCAAATGCCCCCACAGGAATTTAAAAAAAATAAAAATAATAATTGTAATAAACTAATACTCCTTCTGTTCTTTTTTATAAGAGCTAAACCAACTTTGTACAACCCTTAAGAAAATTAGGTAGTATAGTTTTTTGCATTAAATTTGTTCTCAAATGTTGTTGAATTTTCAAAATTGTCCTTAACATATTTCTTTTTAATCTCTTTCCATCATTAATGCAATTCCATATTTCCAAAATTGAATAGGAGTAAAAATGTGAAAAAATAATTAACATGGCACAAAGCCTTATGTGGTTCTTGTAAAATGGAACAGCCAACACCCTTCATCTATTTCTCATAAAAAGGAACGGAGGGAGTATTATTACTAATTCCCCTTCAACCGTAATTTCCCTTTCTCTTTCTAGCCGCCTCACTTCCTCTTTCTGCTTCTAGCCTCCTCACATCCTCCACCACCGAATCTCGTTCTGCTTCCCTCCTTCTCCATCGCCGTCGCGCGGCTTTGCGTCCTTCTCCGTCCGCCGTCGCCTGTGCATCTATGGTCTGCAATCTCCGTCCGCCGTCGCGCTCGAGTCCGCCTGTGGAGACTAGGAAGCATATTGTATATCCATTGGTATATTTGCTTTTAGAGTTAGCCTTGATACTTCCTGTAGCAACTGCGGCAGTTGAAAGAGCTTTCTCCGCTATGAATATCATCAAGAATCAGAAGCGAAATCGTATGGGAGATGAATGGCTAAATGATTGTTTAGTTACTTATATAGAGAAAGATGTATTTGATAGTGTTGAGAATGAAAAGATAGTGCATAGTTTTCAAAATATGAAAACTCGTAGAGAACAATTTTGATGTACTTACAAATTTTTAATAGTACTATGTTATATTTTCAATGTTACAAATTTTTGTGCATTTTGCCCCCACGTATTTAAATTCCTGGATCCGTGCCTGGGGGTACTGGTATAGAGATAGAGGAGAAACATTATGGTTAAAAAAGTTGTATTTTCTATTAAAAGATATTTATTTTTATCCAAACATATATATACAAAATTAAGATTAGTGGTAATTAGACCTTCGGGCAATGTGGGAAAAAAAAAAATAAGGATACCAATTTTGTTACTCTTCCTTTAAATCGATGAGACTACAAAAAGGAGACATGTCCTACTTTGCAATCTTTCTCCCCTATAAATTCTTAATGCCAAATGCGGTAGTTACCTCTCTTTCTCTTCAATAATAACAAACAAAAGTTAAATCTATAAGTAAACAACTTTTTTCCAAAAAAAAAAGAGAGAGAAGATGATAAAAAAATGTTTTGTTTGGTCCAACAAAGGAATGATGAGGCTAGAAATTGAGAAGAGAGAAGCTGATAAAAAATAAATAATAAGAAAAATAGTAGATTTTGTCGGTTAATGCTTAGTTGTATAGAGATATAGGAGAAACAAAAGAGAAAATATTATATTTTCTATTAAAAGATATAAAATTTTATATAGGTTAAATTACTTACTATATCCTTATAGTTTTAATAATTTTTAATTATATCGTTATATTTTAAAATATTTTAATTAAATCTTTATAGTTTTAAAATTTTAAATTAAAACCTCGCACAGTTATAGCTTTATATTTTCTTTTATTACATTTAGCATTATTTGGTCACCAATGCCATCTATGATGTGGCTATTCAACACTTAATTTCCCACACTATTAGTATTATGTCAGCAATACATAACACCGTAAAAAAAACAATACCTAACAAAAATTTAATAACGTTACTATGTAAGGATTTAACCACAAGTTTTTTAAATTGCAGGGATTTTGCTAAAAAAAAATAGAATATAAGGATTTAATTAAAACTTGAATGAAATTGTAGGAACCTGCGGATTAATTTAACCGTAATTTTATCCATGCAAGCATATATATATATATATATATATATATATATATATATATATATATATATTCTGACCGGGTATCCGGTCATCCTAATGAAGGCCGGTCAACGCCCCATAGCTCTCACTGAGCCGTCACCGACCACCGCTACCGCTGGATATCCGGTTAACCGGATGGCCGGATCGGCCGAACGAAGGAAGGCCGATTAGGTTGATAACGATAGCTGGAGTCCCTGACAACCCTCGAGGCGAGCAACTGGGTGTCAGGGGACTCCTCCACTATAAAACCCAACCTCATTACTGTACAAGGTACGAATTCTCATCTCTAGAACGTCCCATTCCCTCTCGAGACGACTACTAACTTGAGCGTCGGAGTGTTCTTGCAAGTACACCCACCGACCAGCTGGAGGAAGCCCCCGGAGCACTAGCGTAGCAACCGTCGGAGCACCGTCCCTCACCCCCGATCACCACCCGTCCAAGTACCCGTTCGACTTTGTGTTGAACATTGGCACCGTCTGTGGGGATGGTAAACTACCTCCGACTACCAGCATGGCACCGAAGAAAGCTACCAGGCAATCCTCGCGAGCGGCACAAGAAGATTCAGTTCAAGTAGAGACTATCGGTGAGAACGACGTGTCCGGTGGGGAACACGAACAACACGTAGACCGGGCTGTTCAGATCACCCCTGAAACTCCATGGCCTGGCGACCAGGAAGTGGCTCAGGACCAGAACGATCGGGAAGCACTTATCCGCCTGGAGACCCGAATGGCGGCAATGGAAGAGCAGGGGCAGAAAAGCACGGAAGACCAAAACACCACGATCCGAGTCCTAAAGGAGCATATCCAGCGCCTAGAAGAAGAGAAGGAACAGGGATGGAACTCGAGCCATCACCACCGATCCCCACCCCGCCAGGCCGGGGCGGGCACGAGCCCTCAACAAGAGCCGATCCTGCGCCCCCTCCCACCGGGCTAAATTTGGGGACGATCCATGGGAACCCCCTAGGCTTGGCGGTCATGAAGGAACCTATACCTCCCAACTTCATTCGGCCCCCGAAGATGCAGCAGTACGATGGAACCGACGATCCATGCGCTCACCTTGATCATTTCAGGAGCACGATGATGTGCGCAGGAGCGACGGATTTGCTTTGTTTCCGCTTCTTCCCAATGAGTCTGGGACGAGTGCCCCAGAGGTGGTTCCAGTCCCTACCCGAGGGGACCATCCAGCAATGGGAAAACGCCGTCCGTCTATTCACACAACACTTCGCCTCGAGCAAGGAATTGCCCAAGACGGTCGAAACTCTAGGGAAAATCAAGCAAGGACATCGGGAGTCGCTCCGGAGTTACCTCACCAGATTCAATAAAGAGGCCAATCTCACCCCTGGGCTTTCCGAAGAAGTCCACTTAATATTTGCCCGGAAGGGCTTGCAGCCCGGGCCGTTCTGGAAATCCTTGAGTGGCGTCCGCCCAAAGACCATCGCCGAGTTCCAGCAACGATCGGAAAAATTTATTAACCAAGAAGATGCCGAGAACACCCTCCGGATGGAAGGAGACGCTTCAACTGGTCCTAGGAACCCTCCTCGTCCTAATCATGTTAAAGAAGATCGCAGGACAGATAAACCGAGCGAGAAAAAATAACCGTACAAACCAAGGACTAAGTTCGACCGCTATGCCCCTCTAAACGCCCCTCTCTCCCGGATTTATATGGAAAACGCTCACACTGAGTTGAGGGAGCGCCCGCCAGCGATCCGTTGGAGGAATGTAGCCCAGTCGTCCAAGTTCTGCGAGTACCACGGCAGCCTCGGCCACAAGACGGACGACTGCATCCAACTTATGGATAATGTCGAGAAACTGGTAAGGGAAGGACGTTTGGAAAAGTACGTCCAGACCACAACTCCCGCCACCGGTCGTCATGTCATCCGTACCCGGAGCCCTCCCCGAGGTAGGGACGGGGGGTACACCAATCGAGAATATCGCAGGCTAGAGTACCGAGGAGGAGAACAAGGCCGACAGGCCGACCACCCGCAGAGGCCGAGGGAAAGAAGCGACCGGGGGCATTCGCGGGGAAACCCACACTTCACACTATCCATAGCGGGGGGTTTCCTTTGTGGCGGCAGCAGCAACAGCTCGAGAAAAAGAGGCTTACGAGCTGTCATGAGGGCTGAGCTAAGCTAGAATGCAGGAAGGGACTACCGCTGAGACGAGGCCACCATAACCTTCTCTAATACCGACTACGGCCGGGAAACCGGAGAAGATGGAGACCCGATCGTGTGCAACGTGATGATCGCCAATCAGCAGGTAACTAAAGCCCTCGTCGACACTGGAAGCTCGGCCGACATCCTATTCTACGCCGCCTACAGGGCCCTGGGCCAATCTGCTAAAGACCTCACGCCCTACGATAACGACCTAGTTGGATTCACGGGGGACCGGGTCACCCCACTTGGATATTTCGACACATGGCTGTCCCTGGGGGATCCCCAAACTTGCAAGACTGTCAAGACTCGTTTCATCGTTGTGGACTGCCCAACAGCCTATACCGTCATTCTTGGGCGACCGAGCATCAATGCATTTAAAGCAATCATATCCTGCCCTCACCTAATACTGAAGTACCCCCATCAGGGTCGGGTGGTGACCGTCAGAGGGAACCTCAAGATGGCACGAAGTTGCTATACTGCTAGTTGCCGCATGGCTAAAGAGGACCGGATCAGGAAGAAGCAAAGGTCGGATGGAAGGTGTCAAGAAACCTCCGCTGTAATGGATGTTGACCCAAGAATTGACCACTCGGAAGCCGACCTGCGCCTACACCCCGAGGGGAGAACTAGGACCGTGCAGGTCGGGAGCTCGAAGAAGCACGTCACGAGAATGGCAGAAGAACTTAGCACCGAGCAAGCAGAACGCTTGGAACGGCTTCTCAGAGCTAACGAGGACCTCTTTGCTTGGCAGTCGTCTGACATGCCCGGGGTACACCCTGATCTGGCTTGCCACAAGCTGACGGTCAACCCAAAATGCAAACCGGTTGCCCAAAAGAAACGACCTATGAGTGCGGAGAAGCAAACGGTTATCAGAGAGCAGACGAGTGAGCTGCTGAAGGCAGGGATCATTAGGGAAATCAAGTACACGACCTGGTTGTCAAATGTGGTGCTTGTCAAGAAAGCAAATGGGAAGTGGCGCATGTGCGTTGATTATACCGACCTCAACAAGGCATGCCCTAAGGACCCTTTCCCCCCACTGATGGACGCTTACTCTGGATATAATTAGATACCTATGTTCCCCCTTTACGAACTCATCAAGAAGGGGAAGACCTTCGAATGGACTCCAGAGGCGGAGAAGGCATTTCAAGAATTCAAGGAAACACTGCAGTCACCCCCTATCCTCTCTAGCCCGACCAAGGGGGAGACACTCTACCTATATCTAGCTGTGCGGGAAAGAGCAGTCAGCGCCGTGCTAGTGAGAGAAGACCAAGGGAACCAACACCCCGTTTATTTCGTAAGCAGAGCCCTACAGGGACCGGAACTCAGGTATCACAAATTAGAAAAAGTGGCCTTCACTCTCCTCACAACAGCCAGACGACTGAGACAGTACTTCCAAGGCCACACTGTCGTCGTCCGAACAGACCAGCCGATTAAGCAAGTGCTGCATAAGCCAGATCTAGCGGGACGGATGATTGGCTGGTCGATAGAACTATCCGAGCACGACATCCAGTACAAACCTAGGCAGGTGATGACTGGATTTTATATGATAATTTTAGGGTCTTTTTAGTCTTTTTATTTTATTATTTCTGAGTCTCATATAGGATTTTTATTATTTTTATGTAGATTTTCTATTTATTTTGCATTTTGCATATAGATTAGCTTTTATTTGTTTTTTTAACTTTATTTTATATTTTTAGGAATTTTTATAGTTATTTTATATTTTTAGGAAAGCTGGTATAGTTATAATTTTTGTCCAGGGACCGAATTTTAAAGTTTCAGGAAATCAAGGATCAAAGTGGGAAAGTTCAAGAGCGGAGGATGAAAAGTGAATTTTGAAGGAGTCAAAGGGCCAGAATTGAAGTTCTAACAAAGAGAGGACTTAAAGTGCAAATCAAGAATATAAAGCAACACCCTTTGATTTGAGCACATGTAAAATAAGGTTGGAAAGATTAATGGTGGTGGATAGGAGTTTCAGAACTTATTAGGGGCTGAATGAGCCTAATTAAGCCAATCAATTCCACCATTGAAGAAGAAAGGAATCCAAGAAGAAGCTGCCAGTGTTCGTCCCAGCGCCCAAGCGTTGGAAGTCCCAACGCTCAAGCGCTGGAACTCTGACTAGGATGTAATTCGAAGTTTGCACCCAGCGCCGACGCGTTGGAAGACAGCGCTCAAGCGCTGGGCCTATGTCTGAACGTGGGATTTTAATGCTTCCCAACGCCCAAGCGTTGGGAATTCCAGCGCTCAAGCGCTGGAGGTCAGATTTTTGCTATAAATAGGGAGGCAATTTGCACTTGTAAGACCCACCTATTCAGAATACAAGTATTCTTCTTTCCTCCTTAAAGATCATTGTTCCTAGGAATTGTGGGAAGCCATACTTGTGCTCCTATCCAGGGTAATTCAATGACTCTTTTAGCCATGCTTGGCTAATTCTTTTTATGTTTCTTGGGTTGTTGTAGTTTATAATTATGTTTTAGTTTGTTTCTACCTTTCTGAATAATATTTCCAGTTCTTGTTTTATTTCCTTACTCTTAATTTTATCTTGATGATCACAAGTGTTTTTACTTTCTATTTATATCATAAGGCCATTTGGTAAGTAGTAAGGGAAATAGGATCTAAAGAAGGCTATAAGTATATATCTCTAAAGGACATTAGGATAGACGTAGCTTTGTGTTGGCCCGAATTCAATCTTCATCTTATTTTCTGGTTAACTAAATTACAAGGTCTTTGATTTAGTAATTAGGAAGAAAGTTCTACATTTCTTAAGGCAGTTAACTTGTAGAAATTATAGGCTATAACATCATGAACTTGGATTTAAAATTCAGAAATTTAGTAGGAACTTGCTAACATATTTTATAGACTATGTAATTCAACCCAAGAGCTTATTCTTCATCATATTTATCTCTTTATATTTTTGTTGCTATATCTTGTTCTATCTTAAACAAACCATCAACAATACACCTTTTTATTTTTTCTGCTCAAGTACTAAATAATATAATAAGAAGGCACCTATCCCTTGGGTTCCATCTTTTTATTACACGATAATCAACCGTGCACTTGCGGTTTGGCTATCTGATAATGAAATTGCAAGTGTACAATTTACTATCGCGTAATATAAAAAGATCGAACCCACGGGATAGGTGTTCTTATTATTATAAAATTTAGTACTAAAACAGAAAAATAAAAGATGAATATTTGTTGTTGGTTTGAGAACTAGAAAGAAACAATAGCATAAAATAATAAAATAAAGAGATGATGAACATTAAGCTTT
This sequence comes from Acmispon strigosus, assembly GCA_030819835.1. Taxonomy (NCBI): domain Eukaryota; kingdom Viridiplantae; phylum Streptophyta; class Magnoliopsida; order Fabales; family Fabaceae; genus Acmispon; species Acmispon strigosus. The sequence goes on along the minus strand of JAUAMA010000003.1, from coordinate 31,641,707 downwards.
TGGGTTGGTTTACATAGTCTATAAAAACATGCTAGAAATTTCCTACTAAATTCCTGAATTATAAAGCCATTATCATGATGCTATAGCCTAGTGTAACTACAAGTTAATTCCTTAAGCATTGTAGATCTTTCTTTTTAATTACTAAACCCAATTCCTTGGCACCTAGTTAACTAAAGAAGAAGATGAAGAAGATGTTCAGGCCAACATAAAGTTACGTCCTTCCTAATTCCTTAGTGAAGTATACTTATAACCTTTTTTATTACCTAGTTCCCTTACTACTCACCAAATGGCCTTATGTAATAAGCAATAAGCAAAACCTCTTGTGATCATCAAGATAGAAATAAAGCATAAGGTAATAAAACATGAATGGAAATAAAACTCAGAAATGTAGAAAAAGACTAGAACATGTATTATAAACTAAAACAACCCAAAAACTTAAAGAAGAATTTAGCCAAACATGGCTAAAGGAGACATTGAATTACCCTGGATAGGAGCTCAAATATGGCTTCCCACAAGTCCTAGGAACAATGCTCAAGAGGGAGGAAGAGAGAATACTTGTTGTATTCTAAGATGGTGTGTCTTACAAGTGAAGAAAAGGGCCCTATTTATAGTAAAATTCCAGCCTCCAGCGCTTGAGCGCTGGCATTCCCAACGCATGGGCGCTAGGATGCATTAAAAATCCACTTTCTGTCCGAAGCCCAGCGCTTGAGCGCTGGCTTTCCAACGCTGGGGCGCTGGGTCACCATCTGACTCATCATCCAGTCAGAACCCCAGCGCTGGAGCGCTGGGATCCCAACGCATGAGCGCTGGGACGCTGCTTCTTCATCTTCAAGCTTTTCCTTCCTTCTTCATTCATGGTAGTGGGTTTTGATGGCCATAAAATGCCACTACTCAGCCTTGTTTAATTCTGAAACCCTTCCCCCACTAACATCAATTCCTTTAAACATTTTTTCCATGTGCTAAATTAGAGAGTGATTCTTCATATTCTACTTTTCCACTTTGGTCCTCTCTTAGTTAGCACTTCAATTCAAGCCCTCATATTCTCTCAATCTTCACTTTAAGTCCTCTACTCTTGAACTTTTACAATTTGGTCCCTGACTTCCTGAAACTTTACACATTGGTCCCTGGACAAAAATGATAACTAAACCAGCTTTTTCTAAAAATACAAAATAACTAGAAAAATTCCTAAAAATATAAAATAAAGCTAGAAAATCTAATAAAATCTAATCTACATGCAAAATGCAAAATAAATATAAAATCTACATAAAAACAACAAAAAACCTATATGTGACTCAAAAATAATAAAATAAAAAGACTAAAAAGACCCTAAAATTATCATATAAAATCCACTCATCACTATCAGCAGGCCATCAAATCACAAGCGCTGGCCGAGTTCTTGGCGGAAATGAAGGAAGAAGCAGAAGATCCGAGCGAGGTCACCTGGACAATCCATATGGACGGCTCGAGCAACAGCCGGGGAGGTGGCGCTGGGATAGTGATCGAGTCCAGCTCTGGAATTTCGGTGGAACAATCGCTCCGGTTCGGATTCCCCACAACTAACAATCAGGCTGAGTATGAAGCCTGCATTGCCGGGCTACTCACGACCACCGACCTAGGTGTCCGTCGGGCGACCGTGCGTAGCGATTCCCAACTGGTAGTCTCCCAAGTCAACGGAGACTACCAGGCTAAAGAGCCAATCCTCCAGCATTACCTGGAGCACTTGAAGAAATTATGTCTCAAATTTGACAAGGTTCAGTTCGTCCATGTGCCCCGGTCGGAGAATGAAAGGGCCGACATTCTATCGCGCCTTGCAAGCACGAAGAAACCCGAGTATAACCGATATGTTATACAAGAAATAATCAGCAATCCAAGCATCCAGGCCCCTCCAACCGTCGGTCAACTTTCAGCAGGAGGAGACTGGACCACACAGATCCGCAATCACATTCTGACCGGCTAGCTGCCTACAGACGAGCTAGAAAAGAGGAAACTCACCCGGCAGGCAGCGTGGTTTACAATAATTGACGATCAGCTGTACAAACGGGGCTTCTCCACCCCCCTCCTCAAGTGTTTGAGCCCTGACAAAGCTTCATATGTCCTGGCCGAGATGCACAAAGGCAGTTGCGGCCACCACCCGGGAGGCCAGACGCTGGCCAAGAAAGTCCTTAGAGCTGGCTACTACTGGCCTACCATGAACCAAGATTCCATGAACCATGTGAAACACTACGACGCTTGCCAAAAACACGCCGACATACATCGGGCACCGCCCCACGAACTGTCCAGTTTAGTAGCACTGTGGCCCTTCCACCAATGGGGCATGGATCTCCTCGGCCCGTTTCCAAAGGCGCCGGGACAGTTGAAGTTCTTAGTGGTTGCGGTCGACTACCATACCAAGTGGATCGAGGCCGAGCTGCTTGCTACCATTACTTCAGCCCGGATACAACGTTTCTTCTACAAACACATTATCAGCCGTTTTGGAGTACCCCGATCGGTGATCACAGACAATGGGACCCAGTTCACTGACAAAAACTTCCGAGCACTACTGGAAGGACTCCACATTAAACACCATTTTACTTCAGTAGAACACCCACAAACGAACGGACAGGTGGAGTCGGCCAACAAATTCATCCTCAAAGGGATCAAGAAGAGACTCAACGCAGCTAAGGGACAGTGGGCTGAGCAGCTCGACCATGTTCTCTGGTCCTATCGAACTACCCCCCAGTCGTCGACGGGGGAAAGCCTGTTCAAGTTGACCTACGGGACGGAAGCGGTCATACCGACCGAGAACGGCGAACCCAGTGCCCGAGTACTCAACTTCGACGCGGATACAAACGGTAGACGACTAACCGAGGAACTAGACCTAGCAGAAGAAAAAAGACAAGCAGCCAACCTACGGCAGACGGTAATCAAGCAGTATGTGGCCCTCAGGTATAACAAAAAGGTGATATCCCAGCGTTTCTCGCCCGGCCAGCTCGTCCTGCACCGTACGAGCGTCGGGTCTCGACCGGAAGGCCAAGGTAAACTGGCGGAAAATTGGGAGGGCCCCTACCAAGTGCAACACTCTGCAGAGAACGAGGCTTACAAGTTGGAGCGTCTGGACGGGTCCGAAGTTCCACGATACTGGAATGCCATGAACCTTAGGCGCTACTACAGTTAAGTAGTGACCTCTTGTTTTTCGCATAACAATGTAATTTCCTTTTTTGAAAACCATTCAATGACAATCAGATTAAAGGAACTTCTATTACTATAAACGATCGCCCTTGGTGTCGAACGCAAGCGTTCGTCTGAACCAAGTGGACGGATCCTCGTCACCCTCGTAAGGGTTCAACGGTCGCCCTTGGCGTCGAACGCAAGCGTTCATCCGAGCCAAGTGGACGGATCCTCGTCACCCTCGTAAGGGTTCACCGATCGCCCTTGGCGTCGAACGCAAGCGTTCGTCCGAACCAAGTGGACAGATCCTCATCACCCTCGTAAGGGTTCAACGGTCGCCCTTGGCGTCGAACGCAGGCGTTCGTCCGAACCAAGTGGACGGATCCTCGTCACCCTCGTAAGGGTTCAACGGTCGCCCTTGGCGTCGAACGCAAGCGTTCGTCCGAACCAAGTGGACGGATCCTCATCACCGATCTCCCTTGGCGTCGAACGCAAGCGTTCGTCCGAACCTAGTGGACGGATCCTCGTCACCCTCATAAGGGTTCACCGAGCTCCCTTGGCGTCGAACGCAAGCGTTCGTCAGAACCAATTTGATGGATCCTCGTCACCCTCGTAAGGGTTCACCGATCTCCCTTGGTGTCGAACGCAAGCATTCGTCCGAACCAAGTGGACGGATCCTCATCACCCTCCTCGTAAGGGTTCACCGATCGCCCTTGGCGTCAAACGCAAGCGTTCGTCCGAACCAAGTGGACGGATCCTCATCACCCTCGTAAGGGTTCAACGGTCGCCCTTGGAGTCGAACGCAAGCGTTCGTCCGAACCAAGTGGACGGATCCTCGTCACCCTCGTAAGGGTTCACCGATCGCCTCGTCACCCTCGTAAGGGTTCACCGATCGCCCTTGGCGTCGAACGCAAGCGTTCGTCAGAACCAAGTGGACGGATCCTCCTCACCCTCGTAAGGGTTCAACAATCGACCACAATGTCGAACGGGCAAACATAAATCCCAGAAATGAGTAAAATGCAAACGCAAATGTAAAGAAAGCAATCACAAAATGAAAGAATCCTACACTAACAGCAACGGGACGACCTAAGCAGACTACACTATCCGAGCTAAGGAAAAAACATAGTACAAACGCGAGTGATGAGTGGATTTTATATGATGTTTTTAGGCTATTTTTAGTCTTTTTATTTTATTATTTCTTTAGTCTCATGTAGGTTTTTATTGTTTTTATGTAGATTTTATATTTATTTTGCATTTTGCATGTAGATTAGATTTTTTGTGTTTTTCTATCTTTATTTTATATTTTTAGGAATTTTTCTAGTTATTTTATATTTTTAGGAAAAGCTGGTTTAGTTATCATTTTTGTCCAGGGACCAATGTGTAAAGTTTCAGGAAGTCAGGGACCAAATTGTAAAAGTTCAAGAGTGGAGGACTTAAAGTGGAGTTTGAGAGAATATGAGGGCTTGAATTGAAGTGCTAACCAAGGGAGGACCAAAGTGAAAGAGAAGAATATGAAGAATCACTCTCCAATTTAGCACATGGAAAAAATGCTTAAAGGAATTGATGTTAGTGGAGGAAGGGTTTCAGAATTGATCAAGGCTGGTTAGTGGCTTTTTATGGCCATCAAAACCCACTACCATGAATGAAGAAGGAAGGAAAAGCTTGAAGATGAAGAAGCACCGTCCCAGCGCTCAAGCGTTGGGATCCCAGCGCTCCAGCGCTGGGGTTCTGACTAGATGATGAGTCAGATGGTGACCCAGCGCCCAAGCGTTGGAAAGCCAGCGCTCAAGCGCTGGGCCTCGGACAGAAAGTGGATTTTTAATGCATCCTAGCGCCCAGGCGTTGGGAAAGCCAGCGCTCAAGCGTTGGAGGCTGGATTTTTACTATAAATAGGACCCTTTTCTTCACTTGTAAGACACACCTCTTAGAATACAACAAGTATTCTCTCTTTCTCCCTCTTGAGCATTGTTCCTAGGACTTGTGGGAAGCCATATTTGAGCTCCTATCCAGGGTAATTCAATGACTCCTTTAGCCATGCTTGGCTAACTTCTTCTTTAAGTTTCTTGGGTTGTAGTAGTTTATAAATTATGTTTTAGTATTGTTTCTACCTTTCTGAGTTTTATTTTCAGTTCTTGTTTTATTCCCTTGCTCATATTGTTATCTTGCTGTACACAAGAAGATTTGCTTATTACTTATGTCATAAGATCATTTGGTAAGTAGTAAGGGAACTAGGATCTAAAAAAGGTTATAAGTATATATCTCTAAAGATCATTAGGATAGACGTAACCTTATGTTGGCCTGAATTCATTCTTCATCTTCTTTTCTGGTTAACTAAATTACAAGATCTTGAATTTAGTAATTAGGGAGAAAGTTCTACATTTCTTAAGATCATTAGGATGTAGAAATTCTAGGTTATAGCATCATGAACATGAATTTAAAATTCAGAAATTAAGTAGGAACTTGCTAGCATTTTTTATAGATTATGTAAATCAACCCGAGAAGCTTAATTCTCATCATCTCTATTTTTCTTATCATTTTGTTGCTATATCTTTGTTCTAAAAACAAACCAACTTCATATTTTCATCTTTTTATTTTTCTGCTTAAGTACTAAATTTTATATTAATAAGAACACCTATCCCTTGGGTTCGATCTTTTTGTATTACGCGATAGTAAATCGTACACTTGCGATTTCTGCTATCAAGTTTTTGGCGCCGTTGCCGGGGATAGGTTCTTTTTAAGTTCTTATTTTTATTTTGTTTAGTACTTCTTGTTCATATATATATAAAAAAAAAAGAAAAAATTGTGATGAACTGGTGCTGCTAATTTTGTTTGCTAAGTATTGTCAGGTATAGCAATGGCTAAAACATTCGAACAACGGGAGGCAAAAATCCGGGCTGAGGTTGAAAAGGAATATGAGAAGACAAAGCAGGATATCTGCACTCTAATTGACGAGTTTTACTCCGATTTAGATTGCAAGAGAAAATCCGGATTTTTGCCAATCCCTGAGCAAGAATGTAAGGCTATGGAGGAGCTACAAATGAAAATCCAAAGCATTCTAAGGAGGCATCCCAGGGATGAACAACAATCACCTGTTCATGAAAGTGAACTTGTGGTTCAAAAAGAGGAGGTGAAAGCAACCTTCATTGTAGAATTTGTCCTTAAAGACAAATTGGAGGTGGAGGAAGAAGAACCTCAAAGAACCTATGTTATAGGTTCAGAACAAAAAGGCAAAGACCAAGAAGGGGAAGTTTTTCTTATCTCTTCCATTTGTAATGTGATTGATGTTGCCTTGCTAGCTGAAAATTCATTGGGCACTATGTTGTACTTGTGCCAAAATATGCATGATTTGCGGGGTCTAATGAATTTTGTAATAGACCCCGGTTGAAAGTGATTAGTGGAAGGGTCTATCTCGGACCTAAACATTGAGCTGGTTGGGAGACAACCCAACTTAGGATAGTTTAAATTTTTGTCATTTAAATTTCTGCACAACTCTTGTAAATAAATAAAAGTAAAAAAAAAAATTCTATGTTTTTGCTGCAGGAGAGGCCAGCGCTCCAGCGCTGGAGGCCAACGCTCAAGCGTTAGGCCCCTGCTTTGCACCTCTGATTGCCCAGTTTCTGTTTTAATCCAGCGCCCAAGCGTTGGCATCCCCAACGCTCAAGCGCTGGAGCTCGGGCAGTTTGCTGTTTTTCCTTTAGTTTGCTGTTTTTAGTTTTTAATAAATTGTGTTCACCATTTTCTGGAAGTTTTAAGGTTCTATGAGTTTTCCCTTGTTTCTACGCTGGTTCTAATTTTTGGGAAACTCAAGAATTCTTGTTTTTAAAGGTGGACACAAATTTTCAACCCATGATCTTTTGTGCTGTTTTTGGGACTAACAAATTAAGCAAGTTTCTACTTGTGAGACTTTTGTTTGTTCATTGTTACAGGATAGGTACCAAAAGGAGGAAGAGCCCTCTTGAACTTGAGTGTTCAAAGTGATTTTTACATTGAGGTTCCCTTGGACCTTTGTGGGAAATTTGTTACTATACCAGCTTGTTAGTTTTTATTTTTCTTTTTATAGTTTTTAGTTTTATTTTTATTTTTAGTTTAGTTTTATTTTTGCATGAGTCTTGAGTATATTATCCATTCTGATGTTGCTATAGCTTTGTGAATGCTTTATCTGATTGAACTGCTTTGTGAAAAATTCTATGTTTTTTAAGCAGTTAGGATTGCATGCTGTAGAAAGGATTTTTGATGTCTTGATTGTTTGGTTGTTGGCTAAGTCTTTTTCTGAGTTCTAAAAAGGGTACCACTTACCCTATCTTTTTCTGAGAGCTGAGGACTCTGAATTCTTGAATGTGAAATTTTTCTGCCTTGTGTTGCATGTTGATTGGAGTTTTGTACACTTTGTGAGTTGAGAAGAGATTATAGGCATTATTTTTGAAAACTCAGATTTTTGCTTGAAATGTTATATCCACTAGTAGCCCCTTTTGAGCCTTAAAAGAGTCATTCTTTGGAGCCTACTTTGTGTGATAATTCTTATAGTTGTTATTGTGATTCATTTGCTGAAATTGTTAGAGCTTTGTTTGTTGGGTTTCTCTCTAAAAAGGAAGGAAAAAGTTGAAAAAATAAGGTATTTGCCTTAGGAAAAAAAAATAATGAGGTAGTGGGGTGAGAAAGAGTATGAGGGGAGTAAAATTCAAGTCATTCATCCCATACATTCCACTACTTTGTTCAAAAAAGAAAAGAGAAGAGAAAAATTGAGAGGACCCTTGTTTGTAATTTTTGAAGCTCATAAGTCAAGAAAAATCACTTAACAACAAAATTTCTGAGTCAGCCACTAGAGTTGCCAATTTCTTGAAATCCACACCTTGAAATGTTCAACCCTTTGGCCAAGTTACAACCTTCAAAAATCTCTTCAAAATCACTTGGTTGCTTTACTTCAGTTTTGATTTGAATGATAGGCAGGATTATTGAGCTTTCTTGTTTTCATGGAGAATATTATTTTTGGTGAGCTTAATTGATGAACTCAAACATGTTAAAAGCCAAGCCTAACTTTCTTGATTCTTTGTCTATAAAACATGCATGTCTTCCTTTTCTGCTAAGCTTTCTTTGAAAGGTTTCTGTGCTTCAAGTTGTAATCAGATAAAACTTTCTCAAAACCCAGGGACGAGTTTTTCTTTAAGTTTTGTCGCTTGAGGACAAGCTGTCGTTGGGTATAGTGGTGTGATGAGTGGATTTTATATGATGTTTTTAGGCTATTTTTAGTCTTTTTATTTTATTATTTCTTTAGTCTCATGTAGGTTTTTATTGTTTTTATGTAGATTTTATATTTATTTTGCATTTTGCATGTAGATTAGATTTTTTGTGTTTTTCTATCTTTATTTTATATTTTTAGGAATTTTTCTAGTTATTTTATATTTTTAGGAAAAGCTGGTTTAGTTATCATTTTTGTCCAGGGACCAATGTGTAAAGTTTCAGGAAGTCAGGGACCAAATTGTAAAAGTTCAAGAGTGGAGGACTTAAAGTGGAGTTTGAGAGAATATGAGGGCTTGAATTGAAGTGCTAACCAAGGGAGGACCAAAGTGAAAGAGAAGAATATGAAGAATCACTCTCCAATTTAGCACATGGAAAAAATGCTTAAAGGAATTGATGTTAGTGGAGGAAGGGTTTCAGAATTGATCAAGGCTGGTTAGTGGCTTTTTATGGCCATCAAAACCCACTACCATGAATGAAGAAGGAAGGAAAAGCTTGAAGATGAAGAAGCACCGTCCCAGCGCTCAAGCGTTGGGATCCCAGCGCTCCAGCGCTGGGGTTCTGACTAGATGATGAGTCAGATGGTGACCCAGCGCCCAAGCGTTGGAAAGCCAGCGCTCAAGCGCTGGGCCTCGGACAGAAAGTGGATTTTTAATGCATCCTAGCGCCCAGGCGTTGGGAAAGCCAGCGCTCAAGCGTTGGAGGCTGGATTTTTACTATAAATAGGACCCTTTTCTTCACTTGTAAGACACACCTCTTAGAATACAACAAGTATTCTCTCTTTCTCCCTCTTGAGCATTGTTCCTAGGACTTGTGGGAAGCCATATTTGAGCTCCTATCCAGGGTAATTCAATGACTCCTTTAGCCATGCTTGGCTAACTTCTTCTTTAAGTTTCTTGGGTTGTAGTAGTTTATAAATTATGTTTTAGTATTGTTTCTACCTTTCTGAGTTTTATTTTCAGTTCTTGTTTTATTCCCTTGCTCATATTGTTATCTTGCTGTACACAAGAAGATTTGCTTATTACTTATGTCATAAGATCATTTGGTAAGTAGTAAGGGAACTAGGATCTAAAAAAGGTTATAAGTATATATCTCTAAAGATCATTAGGATAGACGTAACCTTATGTTGGCCTGAATTCATTCTTCATCTTCTTTTCTGGTTAACTAAATTACAAGATCTTGAATTTAGTAATTAGGGAGAAAGTTCTACATTTCTTAAGATCATTAGGATGTAGAAATTCTAGGTTATAGCATCATGAACATGAATTTAAAATTCAGAAATTAAGTAGGAACTTGCTAGCATTTTTTATAGATTATGTAAATCAACCCGAGAAGCTTAATTCTCATCATCTCTATTTTTCTTATCATTTTGTTGCTATATCTTTGTTCTAAAAACAAACCAACTTCATATTTTCATCTTTTTATTTTTCTGCTTAAGTACTAAATTTTATATTAATAAGAACACCTATCCCTTGGGTTCGATCTTTTTGTATTACGCGATAGTAAATCGTACACTTGCGATTTCTGCTATCAGCGAGTATGAGGGAAGCAACCGCAACGAAATATCAAAATGGAAACAACGCTACTTCATATATAATCGGACCAAAACAACGAAGGTTCATACACGAATTATAAAATTCCAATGCGCGGTTAGGTACATCGATCGGTCACGACATTACAAAAGATAATAATAAGGAAAAGGAAAAAGACAATTCACTCGCCGCCCGGTTGAGTTGGAGTAGCACCCTCGGTGGCCCCCTGAACGGGTAGGTTGATAGGCCTGAACTCGCCTCTGATCAAATCACCCACCTGACCGTCCGACACAACCCGCCTCGAAGACACGCCGGCCAAAGAAATGCCAGGATTGAGGATACTCAACTGATCCACGGCGTTCTTGAACGAAGCCTTCCCGACTTTCTTCAGCATCTCCTCCAACCGAGACTTCTGGGTCGCCTAGTCAGCCGCCTCGGCAAGATGACGGCCGGCCTCCTCTTGGAGCTTCGCGTTGGCCACGGTCAAACCCTCCACCTACCCGGAAAGGCTTGCCTTCTCATTGACCTCTCGTTCCAAATCCTGCTTCAAGGCCTTAATGACCTCATCAGCGTCGGCCAGGCGACGGTTGAGGGTTTCCACCTCGGCTTCGCGCCCGGCAAGACGATCCTGAACACCCTTCAGATCGGCATCCCGTTCCGCTGCCAGCCTTTGCAGCTCCGCCTTCTCGGCATCTAGTTGGGCGACCTGACCCTCCTTAACGGCCAGTTCCCCCTTCAACTGCTCAACACAACCCATCAACTGTTTCTTGATCTGCTCAAACTCACCAAAGTGGGCTTCGCGGTCTTTGGCCTCTCTGTTCCGGGATCGGAGGGTCCCCATTATCTCCAACTGGCTATAGCGCAAAACCGACGTCACCCGACCGAGAACATGGTGGTAATAGTCGAACAACTCGTCGGTCGGGAGGTCGCCCATGCGCCGCACATCCTCCTCCTGGTAGACCAATCGGTCCACCCTTCGCACGTACTCAGCTACATCGAAAGCACGATCATCCCATATGCTCGGGCCAACGACATACTCGTCGGCGGCGGCAGCTCCGGAGACGAAAACCCCCTCGGCCTGTACTTCCTGAACCGGGGACTTTCCGGGCCTTCGCCTTTCGGGAGTGTCCGAGTCGCTGCTACTTGACGAAGAACCTGACTCGACCACATCGACCCCGTCGGTCTCCACGTTCTGGTCCGACTTAGAGCTGGTGTCAATCACCTCTTCAGGTGCCGACGGGGTGGCAATAGGGGGCGGGCGGAAGGTGATGGTGGTGCGAACGTTCGGCCTCACCATAGCAACAACCTTTGGCTGCTTACTTGGCCCAGGCTCTGCGGCGCTGGACATCTTCCTCTTCCGGGCAGCGAGGGGTTCTTGATCGACCTCCTCATCGCTTACGGCGGCTGCGCTAGCGGGATTCTCGGGGGGGGGGGGGGGCGGCAAGATCGGGTCGCCTCCAGAATGCCCCTCCGGACTCTCGGCCTGCATCAAGCAGATCAGCTCCTGAAGAGAAGGGTCGATCTTCATCTTCACTGAAAAACACGTAGAATAAACGGGTTAAACTTTACTCAAACAATACACACCATGCATAATTCAAAATACTCACAGTAATGGCCCCTCAATACAGAGACCGGGTGCCTACAGAGATCCTGACATTTAAACAAGAACCGCGGGGTACCCTCGTTGTCGACCACCACTGATTTCTCCAAGATGGCAAACAACTCTCGATCCTCCGGTTTCATCGTGTCCGGATCGTCACTCCCGTACTTAGCATTCAATTCAAAATTCTTGTCACTCCGACAGAGGGAAAACCGCTTGAAAACGGTCCCCGCCGAATTCGTTCGGAACCACCAAGGTCGACCTTCGCCGGTCGTAGTCACCCGGACGAAGTCCTTCTTGAAGTCCTTATACGAGTCGGTGAAATTCTGAAGCACCTTAGTCGTCCTAGACTTGATGCTAACCATACCGTGGCCCCCGGCACCGTGTGTATGGGACGGGACGAACAAGTGGAAATATAAATTCACGGACGGATTTCGCCCGAGCACTTCGCACAACACCTCGAACGAGTGAGCGAAGGCCCAACCACCCGGGTGCAACTGCGAAGGTGCCACCTCCAAATACTTTAACACCCGGATCATGAAGTTCGAAAACGGCAGTCGAACCCCCAACTTCCAGAAGATCACCAGATGCACGAAGAAACCGGAGGCCGGCTCAAAGCATAGCCGATCGTCAGGAGAAGGGGCGTGGATGGCGTGACCGTCTCCAACTTCAGCCCGTGTCACGATATTCTTCTTCTCAAGATACTCCGGATCAGCGTTCGCTAGCCGAGAGGGCATGTCCAGAATATTACGACAAAATTCATTATACCGGAACATGTCGTCGGCCAAATCCGGGTACTTCGCCCGGTCCTTCGCCGTTCTCCTCGAAACCTTAACCGGCCGCGCGGGTTTGAGTTTAATACCCTGGTAGGTCACATCTTTTGTACGCACCATCGTCGGTACCTGAAAGGGGGTCCGAGAGGGTCAGCAACTATTCGAAGTAAGGAACCACACTCGGCCCCCTTCCTCCTAATAGCGATTACACGGGAAAGGAAAATAGAACGACAATAAAAAGTACCAAACGGAGACAAGGGAACAGAGGAGGCGAACCTGGTAAACGGCAGAAACAAGAAATGTGAGGGGACAAGCGTCTGGAATCAAGTATGCTTGGGATATTAGCTTTGCAACCGATCGAGGGTACGAAGAGCGAAAAAATGAACAACTTATATAGGCCAGCCAACGACCATACGAAAGGTCACATTAATTACCCACTAAGGGGACAGTTGGGAAACCAATCGTCACGGGGCACGCGTAGGGAACCCCAACAGTCACATCCTCACGTCACGGAAACACATCGGCACGACTACCGAAGCGGACCGATCACACTCCCCAATTGTCACGCGGCTCTCCAACACCCTATCCAACCGCCACGCCCAATTGAACACTGCTACGCTCGCCCACCGCTGACCCTGTCACCGGCAACCGACCGGGGGGGACCATCAGCTAGCACCACGGTCGTCAGAACACGATTGTTGTAACAAATTTGAAAACCAACAAGCGCCCGCTCACGAGCAATTGACCAAGGCTGTGACTTATGACTCTTACCGAGCCATGACAGACTCGGTAGAGCCCGGGGGCAACTGTTCTGACCGGGTATCCGGTCATCCTAATGAAGGCCGGTCAACGCCCCACAACTCTCACTGAGCCGTCACCGACCACCGCTACCGCTGGATATCCGGTTAACCGGATGGCCGGATCGGCCGAACGAAGGAAGGCCGATCGGGTTGATAACGACAGCTGGAGTCCCTAACAACCCTCGAGGCGAGCAACTGGGTGTCAGGGGACTCCTCCACTATAAAACCCAACCTCATTACTGCACAAGGTATGAATTCTCATCTCTAGAACGTCCCGTTCCCTCTCAAGACGACTACTAATTTGAGCGTCGGAGTGTTCTTGCAGGTACACCCACCGACCAGCTGGAGGAAGCCCCCGGAGCACCAGCGCAGCAACCGTCGGAGCACCGTCCCTCACCCCCGATCACCACCCGTCCGAGTACCCGTTCGAGTTTGTGTTGAACAATATATATATATATATATATATATATATATATATATGTATGTATATATAATTAAGATTAGTGGTAATCAGAACTTCGAATAATAAATAATATGAAATAAAATAAGGAGATCCAATATTGTTAATCTCTCTTCACATTCAGGAGACTACAAAATGGTGACAAGCCCAACTCTGCAGTCCCTCTCCCCTCGAAACTCTTAATGCCAAATGTTGTAGTTACCTCTCTCTCTATTGAAACAATTTTTTTTATGTATTTAATTGTTCTTGCAATTTTGAGTCGGGTAAAATTACTATGAAAGACAAAACTATTTAACACAGTTGCATTTAATTTAGAGACTAGAACCCGAGCTCTCTGCTTAAGGTAGAACAACCCTGTAAACGTTAAAACCACAAACATTTTCTAAAATAAATTGCAAAATATTCAGAGTTTAGTGTCAATCTTCTATCTTCAAATAGTCTTAACTTCTTGTTTCACTAATAAAATCTTGTCATGTCAATCAAAAACTTATATTATAATGTTCCATTGACATGTCAAAAATTTATTTGTGAAATAAAGAATGAGAGACAGTTTTATAGAAGAAGATTTCAATCCAATATTATTTTAGAGTGAAGGAAAGGTTGTGTGTCACAGTCCAGGTTAGAACAGGCTATATCAATCAATAAACCTGTTCTCAGAATGAGACAGTATAGGAGAGAAGTAAGGCTATAATCTTATTAGAGAAAATTGTGAACTCTTTTACATGAGCCTCTCTTGGCTATTTATAGGAAGGAAAGTCATAAATGACATTTAATTCAGACTAAGCCTATGGGCCTCAAAGATCAGGCCCAATGGGTTACAAAGTTTACCCCCCTATGTATTACAAATGTGCCCCTGAGGTTGTCGTCCAAGGCCGCCCTTCACCAATGTAGCTCGCCTTCTAGCTGTCGTGGGGCGCTCGCCCTGTCCACAAGCCCACAAGACACCGAGCTTGAACCCTGAAAGCGAAGTGTCTTTAACTAATCTTTGAAAGGTCTTCTCAATAATGGACGCCAGCCCACAAGACACGTAGTCTGAAACCTGAAGACGAGAAGTGTCTTCGAAGAACGTTCACCCTGGAGTTCCAACCAACGCTTCCTTTGGGTGGTCAGCCCTAAAGGATGTGCCTTGTTAAAACCTTCCCAGGAAAAACCCAGTGGGATAAAAACCTGGCGAAGGAAAAAGAGTACAGCATCCTAGAGAGCAATGAGTCGCTTAAGGCGTGGACGTGGAGAATAAATACGCCGTTGTTATGGCGTGAACCCTGATTGCTGTGAGGTGCTTGTCGTCTATTGTGAAACGCTTTGAGATGCCTAGGAGTAGTCACCCTGCCCCCGTGCGGTGTAACTAGCGCACAAGTCTAAGTAAGCCTTCACATTTTGGAGTCGTTTGGTTGAGAGTTGACCACCATGCTAGATAGAGGATACTTATTGTGAAGAAGGTCTCATCCTTGGACTCGGCTGAGGTTTTGATGAAGACAAACACATCAAAAAAAGAAGAAAGACTTCAGAAAAGAAAAAAAAGACTTCAAGAAGACTTCAGAAAAGAAAGGAAAGACTTCAAGAACCGGCTTAGAACGTCAAGATCAATCATCAAGGTTCTTGATTTTAGTAAGTCTTGTTAACTTAGTGTGCTATGCTTTATTAAGGTTAATATTGCATTTGAAGGCTCATAAAAGATCAACTAATTGAGTATAATATGTTCTCACAAGTAAAACTTGGTAGGAACACTCAATTAGGGCTTGAACTGTCAAAAACTGAGTTTTGGACTATCTGTAATCGATTACAGGTTGTGTGTAATCGATTACAGGAAGGCAGTAATCAATTACCACATCCATGTAATCGATTACACAGTTTGAATTTTGAATTCAAACTACAACGACTAGTGTAATCGATTACTAAGTTACTGTAATCGATTACCAGGTCGACAGTTGCGTTGTTTCATGAACCAATGTGTCTCAAAACGTTTGGGAAGCCTTGTGATGATTCATGGACGACTTCTAGTGCCTATATAAAGTCCATAGACGCTCAGAAACATGAATGACTTGGACCACAACTTTCATATTCATTAAAGTCATCATTCTGAGTTTCCTCTCTCTCATTTTCATAAGAACACACATGTTGTTCATCTTTTGAGAAACTCAGAATAAAAAAGCCTTCATTGTAATTGCTTGGAGCATACAAACTAAGAGAAATCCAACTAGATTAAAGGATTTCATCAGCCAATGCAAGAACTTCTTCTTCATCTCTTGAATCGGTTTGATTCATTCACCGTGGTTTTCGGTGGTTGTAAAAAGGTCCATCGTAGTGTTCGATGGTTCTAGAAAAGGTCCTTTGAATCGGGTTTGATTCAAAGTCCACCGTAGGGTTCGATGATTGTGGAAAAGGTCCTTTGAATCGAATTTAATTCAAAGTCCGTCGTAAGGTTCGGCGTCATCAGTTGGTGGTTTGCCATCTGAGGTTTGACAAGAGTTCTTAAGGTCCTTGGTGTAAGTGCTTGTAAGAAATCTTGTTCATAGTGGACCTCAAGGGGTTTCTTGAGTGACTGGACGTAGCCTTCGGTGGATAGAAGGTGAACCAGGATAAAATCTCGTGTGTGATTTCTTCTATCGTCCATCTTTTTACTTTCAAGCAATCCTGAATTCCGCTGCAGTCACAATTGAAAGTTTGTGATCACAATTATCTTGAAAGTAATATTTTTGATAAGGCGAAAATCGTGCAACTCTGATTCACCCCCCCCTCTCAGGTTGCTATCTATACTTATAATTGGTATCAGAGCGTAAGTTTAGGTAATTTTCTCCTAAGATCTGGGAAAAGATGGCATCCTCTTCTAGTCATGGAACTAGTGAGGGATTCAACATAAACAGGCCACCATTCTCCAATGGAGACCACTATGACTTATGAAAGATCAAGATGAAAATATTTTTAAGGTCATTAGATGTGGAGATATGGAAAGCCATTGAACAAGGTCCATTTATAACTATGAATGAAGTGGGTGATAGCAGACAACTGAAACCAGAAAACACATGGAGTGATGAAGAAAAGAAGAAAGTGCAATATGATCTCAAAGACATGAACATTCTAACTTCTGCTCTTGGCATGATTGAATTCTTCAGAGTATCAACGTGCACAACATCAAAAGAAATATGGGATACTCTAATGGCAACTCATGAAGGCACTGAAGAAGTAAAGAGATCAAAGATCAATACTCTTTCACAAGAGTATGAGATGTTCAGATTGTTACCAAGGGAAACAGTGCTAGATATGCAGAAAAGATTCACTCTCTTGATCAACCATCTAATTGCTCTTGGAAAATATTTTTCCAACAGTGATCTGAACTTAAAAGTCTTAAGATCATTATCAAGAGAATGGAAACCAAAGGTAACAGCAATTTCATAAAAGAAGAGTCTTTCAAAAATGAGATTGGCTTCACTCTTTGGCAAGTTGCAAGAACATGAACTTGAACTCAGAAAGATGGAACAACAAGAAGCAGTTGACAAGTACATTCAACCTATTGCATTGAAAACTAAAGCTACAAGATATGATAGTTCACAAGAAGAAGATTCTCAATCCGATAGTGATGATGATGATGATGATGATGAGGAAATAAGAATCATTGTGAAAAAGCTTTGCAAAATCCTCAAAAAGAAAGATGGTCATAATCTTCAAAGAAAGAGGCATGGCTTGGAAAAGAAATCTGAAAAAAGGTTTCCAAATCAAAGAAGGCTTACATGAGAGAAAATGAATCAAATTCATCATCCGATTCAGAGAATGAAGAAGCACATCTCGTCTTGATGGTGACACATCATTCTGATGATGAAAACAATGAGGTTAGTAACGATAAACTTTCTTATGATCAGTTACACAGTACCTTTGTTGAATTGCATGACATCTTCTTAAACATTCCTAAAGTATATGCAATACAAGATAAAACCTTTTCATCTCTAGAAAAGAATGCTAATAGTATGCAAGAGGAATTAGATCAAGTTAAAATCAAAGTAGATATCCAAAGAGATCTAAAAACTCTTGATAAACAATATGCAACACTTGAATCAAAGATTGATAAGATAAATCAAGTGTTAAAAGAGTATGTAAAAGATACAAATGAGATGAATATTCAAAGGTATGATACTCAACCTAGAAAGGCACAGTTCAAATTTTTCTATTATCTTAAAGAGAAAGTGCCCACCATGAAACCTAAGTGCTTTTACTATACTCCTAGTTATCATAGAAATAATGGAGTCCCCAATGAAAAATTCATATGGGATGTGAAAGGAACTAACCCAAAAGGACCTAAAGACTATTGGGTACCTCAAAAATACCATTAAGCTTATTGTGCAGGTGTGCTTGAAGACCTTGTGATCAGAAATTTCATATACAAAGGATGGTCTTTGAAGACACAAATTTAGAATATGGTATTGGTAAGAGGAATTCTAAACTTATTTCTTTCAAATGACATTGAGTACAAGAGTAATGCATTCTTAGGCATCTGCATATTACATCATAGTTCTATGTTAAATATATCCTTCATGCAGTGCTTATCAAGTCTGGAATTTCAAGTTTTTAGACATGATAATCAATTACATAGTATACGTAATCGATTACAGGGAATGTTTGGCCCTGTTTTCTTTCCATAAAAGTTGGGTAATCGATTACCCAGATAGTGTAATCGATTACCTCCTCGAAATTTGAGTCTATATTCAAATTCTCCAGCATGTAATCGATTACCTAAAAGGTGTAATCGATTACATGCCCGACCAGTATATATACCTGGGTTTATTTTCTTAATCGATTACAACAAGCCTTTTCCCTTCTCCCTTGTGTTCAACGAAGCATTCATAAAAATCCCCATATCTCCTTCAATTCTTGTTCGTTTTCAAGAATTCTTTGTGGGTTCTCTTCCTAATATCATTCTCTATCACTTCATCCAACCAATTGTTGTTGAATTGGTCTGGATTAAAAAGCCCCAATTTGGTCCTTTCAAACCCTAGAACACGAAAATCTTCAATTTCAGCTTCCATGGCTTCCTCTTCTCGCAAACCTCATCGTTCTAAGAACCCTTCCATGGATGCTTTGGACCTCTAAAGGCTGTTGGAAACCGAAGAATAGAAACAACACTTCCTTACTCATTTTCTTGAACGGCCCATTCTCACACCAAAATATGGTTTCTGGAATCGTTCATGGCAGCAGGGATGACTTTTCCCACTCTATTTGATCATCAGGGACTTGACACGTTCGTTGAAATAAACGGTAAATTCTATCCTGAACTTGTCAGAGTTTTCTACTGTAATATGATTAAACTGTAAATCAGGTCTCGTCCATGGACTCGGCTGAGGTTTTGATGAAGACAAACACATCACAAAAAGAAGAAAGACTTCAGAAAAGAAAAGGAAGACTTCAAGAAGACTTCAAGAAAGAAAGGAACAAAAAGAAGAAAGACTTCAAGAAGACTTCAGAAAAGGAAGGAAGACTTTAAGAAGACTTCAAGAAGACTTCAGAGAAGAAAGATTTCAAAGAACCAGGCTCAGAACGTCAAGATCAAACGTAAGGGTTCTTGCTTTAAGTAAGTCTTGTCAACTTAGTGTGCTATGCTTTATTAAGGTTAAATTGCATTTGAAGGCTCATGAAAGATCAACTAATTGAGTACGATATGTTCTCACAAGTTAAACTTGGTAGGAACTGATGAGTGGATATTATATGATGTTTTTAGGTTGTTTTTAGTCTTTTTATTTTATTATTTTTGAGTCACATATAGGATTTTTGATATTTTTATGTAGATTTTATATTTTTTTTTTGCATTTTGCAGGTAGATTAGATTTTATTTGTTTTCTAACTTTATTTTATATTTTTAGGAATTTTTATAGCTATTTTATTTTTTTAGGAAAAGCTGGTTTAGTTATCATTTTTGTCTAGGGACCAATTTGTAAAGTTTCAGGAAATCAGGGACCAAAGTGTGAAAGTTTAAGAGTGGAGGATTAAAAGTGAAGATTGAGAGAATTAAAGGGCCAGAAGTGAAGTTCTATTAAAGAGAAGGCTAAAAGTGAAAAAGAAGAATATGAAGCAACTCTCTCAAAATTAGCACATGGAAAATAATGTTGAAGGATTGATGGCAGTGGGAAGAAGGTTTCAGAATTTATTAAGGGCTGAGTAGTGGCTTTTTAAGGCATTCAAAACCCACTACCATGAAGAGGAAAGGAAAGCTTGGAGATGAAGCAGCAGCGACCCAACGCTCCAGCGTTGGGATCCCAGCGCTCAAGCGCTGGGACTCTGACTAGGAAGTGAGTCAGATTTTCATCCAGCGCTCAAGCGTTGGAAGGCCAGCGCTCAAGCGCTGGGCCTCGGACAGGAAGTGGGATTTTAATGCATCCCAACGCCCAAGCGCTGGAGGGTGAATTTTTACTATAAATAGGACCCTTTTCTTCACTTGTAAGACACACCTCTTAGAATACAACAAGTATTCTCTCTTTCTCCCTTTTGGGCATTGTTCCTAGGAATTGTGGGAAGCCAAACTTGAGCTCCTATCCAGGGTAATTCAATGACTCTTTTAGCCATACTTGGCTAACTTCTTCTTTAAGTTTTTGGGTTGTTTTAGTTTATAATTCATGTTCTAGTTTTTTTCTACATTTCTGAATAATACTTTCAATTCATGTTTTATTTCCTTGTTCTTCATTAATCTTGTGTACAAAATATTTCTTGCTTTCTACTTATGTCATAAGGCCATTTGGTAAGTAGTAAGGGAAATAGGAAATAAAAAAGGTTATAAGTATACATTTCTTAAGGCAATTAGGATGGACGTAACTAAATACCTAGGCTAAGGATTTAGTAATTAGGAAGAAAGTTCTACATTTCTTAAGGCTATTAGGATGTAGAAATTCTAGGCTATAGCACCATGACTTTGGATTAAAAATTCAGAAATTAAGTAGGAGATTTCTAGCATGTTTTATAGACTATGTAAACCAACCCAAGAGCTTAAATTCTTATCATCTTATTTCTTTTCATTTTATGCTATTATTTTCATCTTGTTATAAACCAACATCAAACACATCTTTTAATTTTTCTGCACAAGTACTAAATTTTATATTAATAAGAACACCTATCCCTTGGGTTCGATCTTTTTACTACGCGATAGTCAATCGTACACTTGCGATTTTGCTATCAGGAACACTCAATTAGGGTTTGAGATGGTTAAAACTGATTTTCAGACTTGCAGTAATAGATTACTAGGCAGTCTGTAATCTATTACCTGTCAGTCAAGCATAGCGTAATCGATTACCAGTTTTCAGTAATCGATTACCAGGAAGTCAGTAATCGATTACCAGATTTCAGTAATCGATTACCTGTCAGGAAATGGCACTTAGATCATAACGGTTATAGCGTAATCGATTACCAGAATGCTGTAATCGATTACCAGGTCGACATATGTGTCTTTTCATGAACCATTGTGTCTCAAAACGTTTAGGAAAGGTTGTGTTGGTTCATGGACGACCTCTAGTGCCTATATAAAGTCCTTAGACACTCAGAAACATCAATGACTTGGTCCATAACTTTCATATTCATTAAAGTCATCATTCTGAGTTTATGTTCTCTCATTTTCATAAGAACACACATGTTGTTCATCTTTTGAGAAACTCAGAATAAGAGAGCCTTCATTGTAATAGCCTAGAGCATACAAACTAAGATCAATCCATCTTGTATAAAGGATTGAATCAGCCATTGTAAATGCATCTTCTTCTTCATCTCTTGTATCGATTTGATTCATTCACCGTGGTTTTCGGTGGTTGTAAAAAGGTCCATCGTGGTGTTCGATGGTTGTGGAAAAGGTTCTTTGAATCGGGTTTGATTCAAAGTCTGCCGTAGGGTTCGGCGTTTGTTGAAAAGCTCCTTTGAATCGGGTTTGATTCAAAGTCCGCCGTAGGATTCAGCGTCATCGGATGGTGGTTTGCCATCTGAGGTTTGACAAGAATTCTTAAGGTTCTTGGTGTAAGTACTTGTAAGAAATCTTGATCATAGTGGAAAAATCCTCAAGGGGTTTTCTTGAGGGACTGGACGTAGCCTTCTGTGGATAGAAGGTGAACCAGGATAAATTTCTGTGTGTGAATTCTTCTACCCTTCATCTTTACTTTCAAGCAACGCTTATTTCCGCTGCAATCGTTTGCATTTACATTCATCTTGAAAGTAAGAAGGTATCAAGGCGAAAATCGGGTAAACCTGATTCACCCCCCTCTCAGGTTGCTATCTAGACTAACATAAACGTGGTACCAAACTTTGCACATCTGTCAAGGGTATTAACATCTCCATGACCCTTGAAGAGTTGGGAAATTGTCTTTCTATTCCCAGCACCGGAGCAAAACTAAGTTCTGAATTGGTTTGCCCTTGGGAAGAATACGATAAGAGATCCTTCTACTTATCTCTATGTCGCTTCTCTGAAGAGCAAATTCAGTCTAAGAGACAGCGGGTTGATGCAAACCATTCTAGAGATACCCTTGCTGTTGGGTTTCTAACTGTTGAAAACAGACTGCTTCACTACTTGCTCAATTATGTGATCTTACCTCACAGTTCAAATCATGCTCAGATCAGCGATTTAGAGTTACAAATTCTATATGGCATGATAAATCATAAGTCTATTAATTGGGCTTATCTGGTAAGGACACATATGTTGCTGCACAAGGAAAGAACTAGCCCTCTTCCATTTGCTTCTGTAATTTCCATTGTTCTGAAGTATAAATGTGTTTTTACTCATGGCGAGTATTCCACCACTATGGATGGTAAAGCTCAACGCATTGATCTGGACATTCTGAACAAGATGGGATTCTTTCAGGATGTTGATGGATTATTCAGGCACAAGTCTGACCTGACCATTGAGGGTCCTCCTGCTCCTACTCCTGCAGCCTACTTCCCTCCTTCTGATAGTACTCCATCGTCATCTGCTAGTATTGATGCTTCTACTCAGCTTATTCTTTCTCACATCGATAGCATGAAGCAATTCATCAACCAGCACTTTGATCACATGGAAGGCCGGGTAGAATCCATGTACACCACTTTGCGTGCTGATATGGATAGTCCGAGCCTCCGCGTCGATCAGATGACCCGCTCTCCTCTCCATTTCTTTGATCTTTCTGACGGGTCTGATGCCCTTTAGACATTTTCTTATTATCATGACTATTTACATTTCTCAGTTGTAATAGTTTAGATATAACTTTTGGATGTTTTTGTTTGGATGCTGCTTGTTTGGTTAATTATGTACACTAAACTTATATGATTATGCTTTAAACACGTGTGATGCATGATTTTCAAAGTTATGACTTGGTAACCCCTACTCCCTTCTGTTTAAATGTCTATACTACTTGTCAGCATGTATGGAATATGCTTGGACTCTTTTTCTTTTTGATGAAGTCAAAAGGGGGAGAAAGGGTCCTGTGCTTTGTAAAGATTATTTACAAGGAAAGCTACAAGTGGAACAAAAAGGGGGAGAATAGTTCTGATATACATTATTATCAAACTTTTTTTCATTATGCTTCCCTATATTTCGATTATCTTGGAATACTTTGTATGGCTTTTTCTTCTTTTTGATGATGTCAAAAGGGGGAGAATAGTCTTGTGTATGCTTGATCATTTTTTAGGATACTGTGCTTCAATTGCAAAACAAAGGGGGAGATATAATTGCAAAACCAAGGGGGAGATGTACAAGACAAGAAAGAAAGTCAAATGATCAATCAATGTTCAAGCATCTCAAGCATGATGTTTGTCATCATCAAAAAGGGGGAGATTGTGAAGAAGGTCTCGTCCTTGGACTCGGCTGAGGTTTTGATGAAGACAAACACATCAAAAAAAGAAGAAAGACTTCAGAAAAGAAAAGAAAGACTTCAAGAAGACTTTAGAAAAGAAAGGAAATACTTCAAGAACCGGCTTAGAACGTCAAGATCAATCATCAAGGTTCTTGCTTTTAGTAAGTCTTGTTAACTTAGTGTGCTATGCTTTATTAAGGTTAATATTGCATTTGAAGGCTCATAAAAGATCAAATAATTGAGTATAATATGTTCTCACAAGTAAAACTTGGTAGGAACACTCAATTAGGGTTTGAACTGTCAAAAACTGAGTTTTGGACTATTTGTAATCGATTACAAGTTGTGTGAAATCGATTACAGGAAGGCAGTAATCGATTACCACATCTATGTAATCAATTACACAGTTTGAATTTTGAATTCAAACTACAACGGCTAGTGTAATCGATTACCAGGTCGACATATGTGTTGTTTCATGAACCAATGTGTCTCAAAACGTTTGGGAAGCCTTGTGATGATTCATGGACGACCTCCAGTGCCTATATAAAGTCCATAGACGCTCAGAAACATGAATGACTTGGACCAAAACTTTCATATTTATTAAAGTCATCATTCTGAGTTTCCTCTCTCTCATTTTCATAAGAACACACATGCTGTTCATCTTTTGAGAAACTCAGAATAATAGAGCCTTCATTGTAATTGCCTGGAGCATACAAACTAAGAAAAATCCAACTAGATTAAAGGATTGCATCAGCCACTGCAAGAACTTCTTCTTCATTTCTCGAATCGATTTGATTCATTCACCGTGGTTTTCGATGGTTGTGAAAAGGTCCATTGTAGTGTTCGATGGTTGTGGAAAAGGTCCTTTGAATCAGGTTTGATTCAAAGTCTACCGTAGGGTTCGGTGATTGTGGAAAAGGTCCTTTGAATCGGGTTTGATTCAAAGTCCACCGTAGGGTTCGGTGATTGTGGAAAAGGTCCTTTGAATCGGGTTTGATTCAAGGTCCACCGTAGGGTTCGGTGATTGTGGAAAAGGTCATTTGAATCGGGTTTGACTCAAAGTCTGTTGTAAGGTTCGGCTTCATCAGTTGGTGGTTTGCCATCTTGGACAAGAGTTCTTAAGGTCCTTGGTGTAAGTTCTTGTCAGAAATCTTGTTCATAGTGGAAAAATCCTCAAGGGGTTTCTTGAGGGATTGGACGTAGCCTTCGGTGGATAGAAGGTGAACCAGGATAAAGTCTCGTGTGTGATTTCTTCTATCCTTCATCTTTTTACTTTCAAGCAATCCTGAATTCCGCTGCAATCACAGTTGAAAGTTTGTGATCACTATTATCTTGAAAGTAATATTTTTGATAAGGAGAAAATCGTGCAACTCTTATTCACCCCCCTCTCAGGTTGCTATCTATACTTACACTTACCCCGTCACATTCTTTGTTTTCGCTTGTCCTGTTTACTTCCACCTGTGTATTTGAAAGTAGCACGCCATTAACTTAAAAATAATAATTCAAGTGCTTGGATTACCTTTTATTTTGACTGCCATTTTTCTTGGGGGGAGGGGGGGGCTCGCCCTATCCACGATTGTCCAATGATTTGTCATCTCTTTCTTGTCATGCCAACTCTCTGACCCTTAATGTACTCGTGCTTAGGGTTGCATGCCTATGCGCCGTTTTGTCTTTTAATGCAATCATTACCCTTGGAAAATAACCCTGCTTGGGGCGGCGCACCCCAATGATGTGACTTAATTGCAACTTCGGGATTCGATCCTATTTAATTTCCACTCAACCTGCACACCTGTCCAACTGCCCGTTGCAACCCTTCTTCTTCCCCTGCCTCCTCTCACAAGGCCTATATAAACCCCTTCTGTTCAGTTTTACCCACCTTTCTCCATTCTCTGTGCGATTTCTGGCATACCTTTCTCCCCTCTTTGCGATTTCCGGCGTGTGTTTGCTGTAAAGTTGTGCCCCCCGTGCCCTTGTTTCGCCGTGCCTCAGTCTTCCCCACCGTGCCATACATCCCCCTTTCTCTGAAAACTACGTGTTCTCCCTTGTTTTGTTCTTCTTCTTCTTTTGTTTTAATGGACTCCACCGCCACCACCTCCGGTTCCGGAGCCTCAAATGAACAACACAAAGCACCTTTGTCTCCTGCCACAAAACTTTTCATTTACGAGGATTCACTTCCTCGGCCCGTCCAAGTGGGCCTTGTCTCCATCAAAGTGTCTTCTATCTTCCCCGCCTTCACCGACGCCAAAACCATTAAAAGCTTTATTAAACACGTAGGTGGGCTTTGCTCGGATAACTACGATCCCGACCTCGTCACTCGCCCGTGCGCCGTGACTGAACGTGTTAGCGACGCTAGGTCGAATGCCAATATCCCCCATTTCTTCTATGTTTATACATACCTTTTCGAGGACCTTGACGTCCGTCTCCCTTTTTCTCCTTTTATCTGTGAAGTTCTTAATGGCCTTAAGGTCGCCCCCACTCAACTGAGCCCTAATTCTTGGGCGTTCATACGGGGATTCGAGATCTTGTGCAATGTGCTTGAAATCATCCCTAGATATGAGTATTTCTTCTTTTTTTATAAATGCGTCCCGCCCAATAATAAATAAGAAGGGTTTGGACGTGGCGCCCACCAGCTCATGGGTTGCCATTTATGCAAAACCTTCCATGGCCAGATTTAAGCCCTGGAAAAGTAACACTCATGAGTAGTGGAAGTCACGCTTCTTACGCCATGATGACGTTGGTGTCATGCGGTTCCCACCCTACTGGACGGAGTCGCCCAACTATTCTCTTAGTGTAGAAGACGGGGCCCTTACCACGGAAGACTGGTCCATTATCAAGTACTTTGGGGCGGCCCCCTCACTAACCTTGGCGAGTGCCTTTTCGCCCAAAGTAAAGGCACTGTCGAGGAATATCTGTGTGAGTTTGAATTCTTTGTAACATTATATGTGTATTCATACCGTTTTGTGTCTAACCTTCATTGATTTTGCTTGCAGCGAATAAGTACCAGCTTTCTAAGGCTGACCTCGCCCGAATTGCCATGGAAGCTAAGAGGCAAGATGCTCAGAATGTGGACAACTCCACCGCCCACCGGCTGCCAACGGAGAATCCTCCAAGGAAGAAAGCACGCCAGGAGGCACCTCAATCCACCCCTATGGTCCTGGCGAGCGGTTCGAGCAGTGGTCCGCCTGGTGGGGGCCCCATTCAAGTAACGACTGTGTGGAAATCAGTCCATGCCACGCAAAACGCAAGCGACCATGCTTCACCATTGCTGAAGAGGCCGCCACTGGTGAAGATGGCGGTGCACCCAATGAGGGCGAGCAAGAGGAGGTTGCCCAAGAGGATTTTGAAGACTTAAGTGACTTGAACTTCATGGAGAATAACCTGTCATTTGACAGGTATTTTGCAGATCCAAGTTGCAACGACCCGCGCGCCCTTGTGAATAAGGTGATGCGCAACAATTTGGCGGCTGCCAGCTGGAGCTATGTGTTGATACGGAAATATGAAGAGGCACTGAAAGTTGTCGCCTCCTGCTCTAAAAGAGCTAAGTCTTTAGGTGCTAGGAACAAAAGGCTAGCGGCCACCATCGAGCAACAGGAGAAAGACCTCACCGCCTTGCTCGTGAAATGACGGATGAGTTGGAGAAGTTGCGCGCCGAAAAGGCCAATTTCGAGAAGCAACTGTCAGATGCAGAGGCTCGCCATGCAGAAGCCTTGTCCACCCAGAAGGCGTTTCTTCTGGCCGAATTTGAGGCAAAGAAGAAAAGTTTAGAGGCAATTTTTTCGAGGTCTTTGGCGGAATCTCATAACAAAAAGGCGGCTGCTGAAGTTGCTCTCGCTGAAGCTGAAAAGAAGCTGAACGCCCTCACCGAAGAATTGACTACGGTGAAATCTGAGGCTGCCACTACTGCTGCAAACATGGCTTCCCTAGAGAAGGGCTTTGGCACCGAAAGCGTCAAACAATATACTGTTGGTTTTAATTCTGCCAAGGCCCAAGTGCGATTCCTTTTTCTTGAAGCTGATCTTTCTTCCATGGGAAAATGGAAAGAAGTGACCGCCACTAGGCTGGAAGGAATTGACTCTGGGGACGAGACGGATGAAGTCGACAATGGTGAAGACAATGCCTAAAGAAGCTGAGAAGATGTTGCCTCTTGTACTTCTTTTCTTTCATTGTTGCTATTAGACGCCATTCTGGGTGATTTAATTTTTGTAACCTGCACTTCACTGTTCTCAATGAAATATTTTGTTTTGTCCATCCATAATGTATTCGCCTGTAAATTTTTGAATTCTCTTGGTAAACTATAAAAAATTTTAAATCTATGCTGGAGGTAGGCACTTCCCTTGTGCCTTGAAAGGAATAATTTATATGACGAGATACAATTTTAAAGCACTTCTAGGCTTTTGTATTTAAAGAAATCATTTTTGTTTTTAAGTCACCCCGTAAATCATGGTAAAATATTGAAGGAGATAAAGTTTGAGGACGCCACTGAGTCATTGTTTTTGAAAGAAATAAAGTTAATAGGTCGCCAACCTAGGGTAGTTGAAGTAAGGACTATATCCAAAGCCTTAAGTTTTAAAGAAACATTAATAAAAGGTCTTTATTTGACGCGAGTTGAAAGAAGTAATATTTTAAGCCGCCACTGGACCATTTTAATAAAAAGTAATGTTCTAGGCCGCCACTTGACCGTTGTAATGAAAAGTAATGTTCTAGGCCGTCACTTGACCGTCGTAATGAAAAGTAATGTTCTAGGCCATCACTTGACCGTTTTAATAAAAAGAAATGTGCTAGGCCGCCACTGGACCGTTATGTTCTTCGCACGCATGGTTTCTGCTCGCGTAACGAGTCGTACTCGCATGGCTCTTCTAACGAGGATTTGGGTGGCTCAGTCTTACGCATCTAGGGCGGCCGAGGCTAGATTTTTTATGAGTCACCGAATGACCCGCACGCCCTATGTTTGTGCTATTTTTCTGTTATGAGGCTTTGGCCTGCCTGGGCAGGGCTTTTGCTCGACCTTATTCTGGTGAGACTTTGGCTTGATTTAATTCGATCAAGGCTTTGGCTCGCATGGCGAGGCTTTTGCTCAGTGAGACTTTTGGCTCGGATCCCAGTGGCCACTGGGGTTGCCCAAGGCTTGGCTCAATAGACTGGCTTGATTTAATTCGATCAAGCCTGGGCTTTCTTCGCCGTATTGCACAAGGGTCGCGCATAGTAATTTCATAGGTCACATCTCTAGACCATATCTCTTTGGTATTTAACATTGAAATATAGACCGCCACTGGGCCCTGTGTTAAAAAAAATCCGTTAATAATCTCAGATTGCCACATTATTGAATTAAGCTAGGTCGCCACTGGACCTTTATTCAGGCGCCCCATATTTGTGCCAATTTGCATGATATTGACATGTGAGGCGAACGAATGTTGCCGCAAGGGCCGCCTCTTTAAAATTTCTTCATAAAGAAGAAAGGAGTGCGCCCTTGCGTAGTACATGTTTAACTATAGTAATGCCTCAAATGGGATGCGTTCCAGGATCTTGGGATTCTATGTCCAGATAAATCTGACAAGTGATAAGCTCCGTTGCCCAAAGATTCAGTAACCTTGAATGGTCCTTCCCAATTTGGCGTCAACTTGTTGACTTCTGCAGTATCTGTCGCCTACGAAGCACAAGGTCGCCCACACGCATTGCGCATGGGACAACTCGTATGTCATATCTTCTAGATACTCGCTGTTTCATGGCAACCCCTCGAAGGCGAGCTTCCTCCCTTACTTTAGGAGCCAAGTCCAGACTTACCAACAAATTGCTCTCATTATGCTCCGGGTCAGCTGCGACCGCTCGCCACGCCTTATTCTTTATCTCAACTGGTAACATGGTGTCGGTTTCGTAAGTGAGCTTAAACGGCGTTTCTCCTGTGGTTGACTGGGGAGTAGTGTTGTATGACCATAGAACTATGGGCAAATATTCTAGCCACCTCCCCTTTGCTTCGTCGAGACACCTCTTAAGCCCTGTAAGAATTACTTTGTTGGCGGCCTCTGCTTGACCATTTTCTTGAGGATGCTCTACTAAAGTGAATCTAGTATGGATTCCCCACTCCTCACAGAATTCCTTGGTTGCCTTACTTGAGAACTGAGTTCCATTGTCTGATATGATCGCTTGGGGCACACCAAACCTGCAACTAAGTCTTTGAAAATAAATTTTTTTTTTCTGAAGTAATAGAGGCGAGCGGTTCTGCCTATATCCATTTGGTGAAGTAATCCACCGCCACTAGAATATATTTAATTTGTGATTTGGCAGAGGGAAATAGTCCAACTAGATCAACCCCCCAAAGGGCGAATGGCCATGGAGAGGATATGGTCGCCATTAACTCTGGAGGCGCCCTATGCAAGTCTGTGAACACCTGACACTTCTCACATTTCTTCACACGTAAATTTGACAATCCTTCCTTAAGGTTGGCCAGTAAAATCCAGCCCTTAGGATCTTCGCGCCCAACGATCTGCCTCCAATATGGCTGGCACGCGCCCTGTCATGAACCTCTTCCATTAATTCTTGAACCTGATGCTCGGAGACACACTTTAGTAAAGGCGTTGAGAAGCCTTGCCTGTATAGTTCGCCCTGTATTATTGTGAAATAACTAGCAGCCCGCCTTCTGTCTGGTGTGATGCTGGACGCCCGGGGAGGCTTCGGTCAAAACTTCAATTATAGGGGACATCCAAGTGTCTCCCTCAGCCACGACACACACCTGCTCTGCCCTTTCTATACTTGGAGTATGGATTATTTCGTGAATGACAGACCGGTAATTTCCTAGTCGCCTAGTACTTGCTAGCTTGGCAAGCAGATCAGCTCGCTGGTTTTGTTCTCGGGGTACATAACTGATCCCCACACTTTGAATTCCCTTCATCAAGTCCTATGCTCGACTCAGATATTTCTCGAGTAACAGATCTCTGACTTGATAAACGCCCTTTATCTGATTGGTGACCAAAAGCGAACCACTCTGGATCTCCAGTGTCTCAATTTCTAGCTCTTTGGCCAGAGCCAAGCCCACCAGCAATGCCTCATACTCAGCCTGATTATTGCTAACCTTGAAATCAAATCTTAAGGATTTTTCAATTTGAATTTCATTTGGGCCGCTCATGATTATACCCGCCCCATTGCCACGCGAGTTAGATGACCCATCTATGTGTAAAATCCACATGTTTGAGCCTGGCTCCTCGCCCACACTTTGAATTCTCGGGGTACATAACTGATCCCCACACTTTGAATTCCCTTCATCAAGTCCTATGCTCGACTCAGATATTTCTCGAGTAACAGATCTTTGACCTGATAGACGCCCTTTATCTGATTGGTGACCAAAAGCGAACCACTCTGGATCTCTAGTGTCTCAATTTCTAGCTCTTTGGCAGAGCCAAGCCCACCAGCAATGCCTCATACTCAGCCTGATTATTGCTAACCTTGAAATCAAATCTTAAGGATTTTTCAATTTGAATTTCATTTGGGCCGCTCAGGATTATACCCGCCCCATTGCCACGCGAGTTAGATGACCCATCTATGTGTAAAATCCACATGTTTGAGCCTGGCTCCTCGCCCGCCATAGTCAATTCTTCTACAAACTCTAGTAGCCGTTGGGGCGAGACCTTTCCCCGTGCCTCGTAGATTAAACTACACTCTGACAGTTCAACTGACCAGCCCACTAAACGCCCCGAAAGATCAGGTTTCTGCAAAACCTGCTTTAGTGGTAGGTCCGTTTTTACTTTTACCCTGGAAACTTTGAAAGTAAGCCCGCAAGCAGCGAGCCGTGACCAAGACTGCCAAAGCTGTTTTCTCGATCCTCTAGTATCTTTTCTCCGCACCCTACAATGTATGACTTACAAAGTAAATAATACACTGCTCACCGTCAACCTCTTGTGTGATTACTGACCCCAGGGCGTGATCTATTATGGAAAAGTAGAGTAAGAGTGGCTCACCCACCACTGGCTTTTGTAGAACTGGGGGCATGGATAGGAACTGCTTTAACTGTCTGAACGCCTCTTCACATTCGGGCGTCCACTCGAACTTGGAACTCTTTCTCAAGCATTTGAAAAATGGGGCCGCCTTTTCACCCGCGTGTGGTAAAAAACGAGCCAAGGAAGCAACCTTTCCTGCTAAACGTTGCACTTCCTTAATCGCGGACGAGCTAACCATTTCCAGGATCACCCCGCACTTATCAGGATTAATCTCAATGCCCCTGACCGTCACCATGAATCCCAAAAATTTTCCGCCTAGGATCCCAAAAGAGCACTTCTCAGGATTTAGACGCATGTTGTAGTGTCTTACTTGCCCCAATCCGCCAAATGGTCCTCCGCCTTCACTGATGTAACAATCATAACGTCCACATAAACCTGCATATTCCGGCCAACCTGTACTTCAAACACTTTGTCCATCAAGCATTGATAAGTCGCCCCCATGTTCTTGAGACCGAATGGAATGGTTATGTAACAATAGTTAACTTTCGGAGTCATAAATGCGATTTTTTCCTCGTCCTGAGGGTGCATGCATATTTGGTTGTAACCCACGAAAGCATCCATCAAGCTAAGAACCCCGTTTCCGGACGCCCCATCCACCAGCTTGTCAACGTTTGGCAAGGGGTATGCATCTTTAGGGCATGCCCTGTTCAAATCAGTATAACCAGTGCACATACGCCGCTTTCCATTCGCCTTTTTTACAAGTACCACGTTCGCCAACCAAGTTGGGTACTTGACTTCTCTTATGAAGTTTGCTTCTAGCAGCTTAGTGGTTTCCACCTTGATCGCCTTGTTCCACTCCTCCCCCATTTTTCTTCTAACCTGTGCGACCGACTTAGCATCCTCCCTAATCGCCAGCTTATGAAAAATCACGTTTGGACTAATACTGGGGACGTCTTTAAGTGTCCAAGCAAATAAGTCCAAGTTACCCGCCAATAGGCGGGTTAAACGGTCCTCTAGGGTAGGGGATAACTGCGTTCCTACCTTCAACATCCTTTCTCCCACCTTTATCATCTTTGTTTCTTTAATATGCCTTGGGCAGGCCCCTGGTACCTCAATTCTTGGGTCAAGCGCACCACCTTCACTAATTTCATAACACCGGTGTCCAACATTAGCGTTCTTTTTCCCATAACTGGCAACACTCTCGCTATAACACTCACGCACCCTGATTTGATCAACTTCGAGCGTTCCTATCCGCCCATTGGTTAATGGGTACTTTACTTTCAAATGCTTGGTAGATATGACTGCACAGACCTTATTGAGAGTATCACGTCCTATCAGAAAATTATAGGATGACTTACAGGCGAGCATAATGTACTTAACTGTGACTGCCTTGGTGGATTCTCTAGACCCAAAGATGGTTTTTACTTCCACGCAACCCCTTGGGACCACATGCTCGCCAGTAAACCCTATGAGGGTTCCAATGTACGACAATAGCGCTTCCTCTTTCAAACCCATCTTCTCAAACGCCTCACTATATATTATGTCAGCTGAGCTTCCTTGATCAAGAATTACACATCTTACATCGTAGTTGTTTATTCTTAGCTGAACCACAATGGGGTCGCCCTTATGTGGTAATACTCCTTTAAAATCTCTGCTAGTAAACACAATGTCTAGATTGTCAAAGCCAAATTCCTCCTCGTGGATGGAGTGCACCGTGGCGTGTGCCTCGCGAACATACTTCTTACGTCCCACCATTATTTCATCATGAAAGCCCCCCGAAATACAATTGGCAGTTCCCACAAGATCGCCCATTGGCGCTGCGTCGTCTGGGTCTTCTAAATTGTTATCTCTGTTGAGTCGCCCTTGATCATCAACATGCTGAGTGGCCGCTTGTCTAACATACTGGCCCAAGTATCCTGCCCTTACCAACCGCTCCACCTCTCTCTATAAAGTGACACAATTGTTTGTTTCGTGACCCAAAATGCCATGGTATTCACACCAGCGCCTGGTGTCTACATTTGTAGGCGGTCGCCGAGGAGGATATGGACGTGCTATGAGGTTGGTCTCCTTATTGTCCACCAATATCTTGGAGAGACCCACTGTTAAAGGTACTGTTGCTCGTTGCATCACTGGGGAGTAGTGAGGTGCTTGTGGAGGTGGTGGTGGTGGTGGTGGTGCCTGTTGCTAGAGCAGGCTTCGTCTTCCAAACTCCGGGCGAGCCTGATGATTCCTTCGTTCTTGATTGGCGAAAGCTGCTGTCTGATAAGGGTTACTACGATTTCCCCTTGGAAGATCGCGGGGTTGTTCCCTATGGGAAGATGGATCAACATGGCGCCCTCGCCCCTCTTGTCTTCTTGGTGGCGCGTCCAATGTATCCTGTCTACGTTTCCGCTCATCATCCTCCTCTTGTAGTATGAAGTCTTGAAATCGCGTCCCTAAGTCAGCCATATCCCGTGGCGGGCGCCTGCTTAGTTTATTGTTCAATGTTCCCGCCCGCAAGCCTTTCTTGAAGACGTTCACACAAGTCTCTTGAGGCGGATCCTCAATCCGCACCAAAGTGGCATTAAACTTTGCCATGTACTTTTTTAGAGTTTCCGTCACGCCCTGACGGATATTAAACAAGGCCGCAGTAGTCACCCTCTACGTTCTGCTCGCCGCAAAGTGTGAAAGAAATTTGTGTGAAAATTCAGTAAAATTGTTTATGGAATACGAAGGTAATTTCGAAAATCAGGGAAACGTTGTTCCCTTCAACGTAGAAGGAAACAACCTGCACCTAACCACATCAGACGCTTGGCCGATCACCATTTTAGTCATGAATGGTTGTAAGTGTTCCTTGGGATCAGTCTCGCCTGAGTAAGTATCCAGCAAGAGATGCTTCACAGCATCTGGGATGGGAACCGCCTGGATGGCGGGCGAAAAAGGCTGAAACTCCACCACGTTTTCAGCCTCCTTAAGACTTTCCATCCCCGGATCCTTTTGCTGGCGAAAGTACTCCAGCTGAGTCTGCAAATGTTGATTTTGTTGTTGTATGAAGTCCAAAGCACCACACACCCTATTTCATTCAGCAAGGGAGATATTGAAGGGAGTCGGGTTTGGCACGCCAACACCTGGCGTCGCTTCATGGGCTGCTCAAGATTAGGGTTTGGACTCCGTGGTGGAGAGGAAGGCGATGAAAGTGGATTCACCGCCGCTCGTCCTCCCCGCCCACGGCCACTCCCTTTTCTTGTGTTGCCTGACATAGCCTCTCTTCTCGTAAACGTGGGGTTTGATTTACTTCTTCCGCATAGACGGCGCCAAATGTTCTCGGAATGAGACAGGATAGGAGAGAAGTAAGGCTATAATCTTATTAGAGAAAATTGTGAACCCTTTTACATGAGCCTCTCTTGGCTATTTATAGGAAGGAAAGTCATAAATGACATTTAGTTCAGACTAAGCCTATAGGCCTCAAAGATCAGGCCCAATGGATTACAAAGTTTACCCCCTATATATTACAAATGTGCCCCAGAGGTTATCGTCCAAGACCGCCCTTCACCGATGTAGCTTGCCCTCTAGCTGTCGTGAGGCGCTCGCCCTGTCCAAAACCTTACAAAGAACTAACATATAATTCAGCAGCAAGAAACTAATATTCCTTGAACTCGTGTTCAAACCTTAATGACTTTTGAAAAAGCAACTAAAGGTTAAGGACAACGTGGTCTATAATATAGGGAAATATGGGATGATTTCTAGTCCCATTATTACTTTTGAATACCCCTCACTTGTATTTGCCTTTGTCCAATGCTTTATACTTTAAAAAAAAATCTTGCTTTAGAATTTAGATGTACTCATGTGGTCCTAAATATATAGCACACAACTTGCATGTATAAAGCAAACTGGGCTACTAGAAAATGACCTTTTTGGATGCGTGTGTAAAGGGGCTAAGTGTGAAATGATGCACAAAATTTAAGAAATTAAGGTTTAGTATTGAAAGAAAGAAAGAAAAAGCACAAGTTACGTGGAAAGTGAAGGTGGCTTCTAGGGTGCACTTGCACCTTAAGTAGTGCATCGTGTATCACTTTAAATGACCTGCTACAATATATTTTTTAAAAAAATTAAAAATAATAATAATTAGTCAATACAATTTTTAACCCTTCTTTCACTAAAAAAAGTTTGAGAATGGAGGAGAAAGACATTAAAATGGGTTTTATGGTAACGAAGAAATTGAAATTGTAATAAATTATAAAAATTAAATAACCTGTTGAACCGGTTTCCAGTTTCTCACATGGACACTTGACACAATCCCATTGGCCAGAAGATGGCAGTGTATGATACATTATTTAAATGGTAGTTCACCACCCTAGACAAACACCCAAAGTAAACACTATTGTTAATTAGGATTATCTATAAGTCGTGTACGTGTATCAAGACCCATCCCATGTTTTGCTTTGTCACTTTCAGCATATGTTTCTGCACTGCTGAGCTAATTGGTGTACACCAGTATTTTTTTACAAGGGAGTTTGTTACAAAGCTTTTTTATTCTAGACTTTGTGACAGTCAGAAACGTTTACCACATACTGCTGGTGTAAAAAAAAAAATTGTTTACGCCAATCATTTTTTATGTTTCTGTCTATGTCCTTCGAGTGAGACAGACAGTCTTATGAACCATTCATTATTTCATTTTATTTTGTGGATGGCAAAGTTAGTAAGAGAAGGTTGGAGGAAAGGAGACTATACTTGGATATTTATTGGTATGAGTGATGTTCTTTAAGATAACAATTCTTTTTATAAATTGAAATAAAAGTTTATTTTAGTGCATGAAACTATTATTCAAACACCAACATTAAATCATTAGAGTTGTTATCTTTTGAGTACTTTGATGTAGATCCTGCAGATATAATTTTTATATATGGGGAGAACCAGGGAACTGAAACTTTGTGGTTTTCTTTTTTGAGGAGCTTTCAATTGTGGACCTGTTAACGCAACAAGAGATCTCTTAAAGAGATTTGGTTCTATGTGTTGATTAGACAGCTAACAATATACTAAGAAGGAGTGTTTGAGTTGTCTGCTCAATGGGATTAATCAGTTTGAATTCCAAAACTCACTCATGGCCCTTTAGGATGGGGTTAGGACTTTTGCTAATCAGAGTTGCCAAAAGTGACTTGTGAATATGGTAACAATAATTAGTATTATATGTATTCAAAAGCCAAAGTTGTGTACCTAATCCAATAATTTAACTTGGAGATTTGATCCTCATAATAATCAATACTAATGTAAGTTAATATGGAATACCACTGTTAAGGGCGTAAGAGGGACTCCACATCAGCTTCCTCTTTTACTTGTCGGTCATTTGTCTCTTCTGCCACAATGGATTGGAGATATCACATTGGATTAGGATTTTTCTTCACTCTACTTTCTTTTTCCCACCGCCTCCAAAATGATATGTTCATATTTTACATTCTTTTCCATTTTATATTCACCTACTCTTTCTTTTTATATCTCTTATATTTTTCAATTACATCATTTATCATATATTTTAATTCTATCTTTTCTTTTTCTTTCTCTTTCTACAGGTGGAGGTAGAAGAGTGCGAATGTTTCATTTTCCATTTTATTACCTATAGACCATTCAGTTTCTTGAGCATTAATTGGCCGCAAAATATTTGTAATGTTAGAAATTGATTTGAGTTTCTTAAAAGTGAAAGAGTCTCTATATTATATTAGGGGCAGCTTTAGGGTAAGGAACCTTGCCAACACATCTACTAAAAAAAGTAACCTTACTCTTTTCATTTTCAGAATCCACAGCAACATTATTATCAATCATATCTTCACCCTCTTTATCTTTTTTCTCACTACTCTTTTCATCTTCAGGAACAATCCTATCAGGCATAGTTCTACCACTCCTAAGAGTAATTGCAGACACATTCTCTAATTTTTCTTTTGGATGAACAAGATTGTCTAACGGGAACGTACCTGGGATTCTCTCCACTACGGTCTTGGCAAGTTGGCCAACCTGAACTTCCAAATTTCCTATGGAAGCTTCATGGTTTTTGGAATTCGTCCTTGTCTCGTTCATGAATTGAGTAGTCTGTTAGGCCATTTCACCAACAATCTCTTCTAGGTTCTTCTTTCTTGCCTGGATTTTGAGGAACTGGAGGTCTTTGGTTTTGATATGGCCTTTTGAATTGTCTTTATCCTCCGGCCTCTCCCTGATTCTGATCCCTCCAAGAAAAGTAAAGTTTGGGTGATTCCTCCAATTAGGATTATATGTGTTGCCATATGGATTATTCTGAAAATTCCCCACGGCCTTCACTTCAGCTTCTAACACAGCCTCCTCAGGACTCAACTGGACTCCCTCCATCCGCATGACCATGGCATTAACCTTCCTAGACAGTAATTTATTCGAAGCTAAAACAGCATCAAATGCATCCGCCTCATACATACTGATAACCAAAACTGCAAGTGTACGGGGGATATCGCGTAATATAATAGATGTCGAACCCATAGGGATAGATTGTATTTCAAGACCCCAATAATCAATTATTTTAAGCTTAAAAACAGAAAATTAAAA
Source organism: Acmispon strigosus (assembly GCA_030819835.1). Lineage (NCBI taxonomy): Eukaryota > Viridiplantae > Streptophyta > Magnoliopsida > Fabales > Fabaceae > Acmispon > Acmispon strigosus. The sequence goes on along the minus strand of JAUAMA010000003.1, from coordinate 31,603,910 downwards.
GGTTTTGTTTGATGGTTGATAATAGGAACAAATGAACAGGAAAAAGACTAAGATAAGAATATGATTAAAACAGCACTTGGGTTGAGCCTCTTCACTTCTAACTTAAGTTATCGGAATCATTTTCATATATGAATTTCAGCTTAAGTTCTTAGGTGATATAGCCTAGTGTTTCTACTTGTTAATTCCTTAAGCAAGAAGAACTTCCAATTTGATTACTAAGCCTAATGCCTTAGTGATTAGTAAATCCCATTGAAGATACATTCATGAATTCAGGCCACCACTAACAATCCTACCCTTATACCTAAGAGGCATGCAATTGTTCTTTCTATTCTCATTTCCCCAAATTCCTAACAACTACCATTGTATAAGAATAAGGTAATAAAACTTGTGTACATCAAGATAAATGATAAGCATGGAATAGAAACTTAAGAACACAAACTTTTATTCATATGCTGAAAAGAGAAACCTAGAACATAGCTAAAAAGCAAATAAACTACAACCCAAGATACTAAGAAACTTAGCCAAGCATGGCTAAGAGAAACATGATAAAAACCTGAATTGAGAGCTCAAAGATTGGCTTCCCACACATTAGGCAATGATCTGAAAAATTTTATCGAAGTATTTTTCCAAGTATCCAAGTGTCTTTACAAAAGAAAACAAGAGGCCTATTTACAGATTTGCACTGACTGAGGCCCAGCGCTCAGGCGCTGGGATTCCAACGCTTGGGCGTTGGCTTTAAGTGCAATCAGACGTGGCCAAACAGGGGCTCAACGCATGAGCATTGGCCCTCCAACGCTTGAGCGTTGGAATTAAAATAAAAACTGGGCACAAGTCAGGGGATCAATGCATGAGTGTTGGCCCTCCAACACTTGAGCGTTGGAATTACAACAAAACTGGGCTCCAAGTCAGGGAGCCAACGCATGAGCGTTGGGGGTCCAACGCTCAAGCGTTGGGCACGTCTGATGCTTCATATTTTGGCTGTTTTGCTCTTCTCTCTTTGATGAGTCTTCATGGCCATCAAATCCCTTCATGTGGCCACATTCTTGTCTCTCAACAGCTGAATTAGCATCAATTTCTTCCTTCAATTCCTTTTTCACATGTGTTAAACAACATAAACACTTGATGCTTCTTATTCTTCATTAATTTTTAGCCACAATTTTTCTTTTATTTGCATCAAGATCCCTACAAATGTTCTTTATTTGACATGAACCTCTAACAAAGACTAAAATGCAATAAAACTAAACTAAAAGGACTAAAAACACAAAAGTTGCTAAATTATATGCAAATGCTAAAATAAAGTGAAAACACTAACAAAATGAAATAAAAACTATATGAGACTCAATAAAAACAAAATAAAATAAAATTAAAAGACACTAAAAACATCATACAAATCCCAGTCATCACATACCTTTCCGTATGGCCCTGTCTTGGTTGGAATGATCATCCCTTGTAGCAAGTTTGTTGATTAAATCAAGGGCTCCCTGAGTTGGTAGAGCATCAAAGGCTCCACTAGCTGCGGTATCAAGCTTGTCCCTTGTATAATTATTGAGGGCTGTATAAAATTTCTCCACTTGGTCAGCAGTGGATATGTTGTGACCTGGGTAGCGCCTTAGGAGTCCTTTGAATCTCTCCCATGTCTCATATAAGTTCTCCAAGTCCTGATGAATAAAGGAGTTGATTTTCGGCTTCAACTTGCTTATCCTGTTGTAGGGAGAGAATCTAGCCGTAAATTTCTCAGCTAGATCATCCCAAGAGGTGATACTCTGGTGTGGTTGCGAGGATAGCCACTCCTCCGGTACATCCCTGAGAGAGAATAGAAACAGCATCAACCTTACCGTATCCAAATGCACATTATTCCGCCTCAAGGTTGAACAATGCCTGGTGAACCTCTCCAGGTGGGTGTGAACATCCTCATTTGCACTTCCTCCAAACTGGTTTTGGCTAACCAGTGATATGAAATGTGGAGGAATCTGGAAGTCCGGCAATGCATCTGCAGACACCACAATGCTCCCCTCAAAATTATAGTCCACTCGGGGGGCTGTGATGTCACAAAGATGTTAGAACAGATAGCAACCTGAGAGGGGGGGTGAATCAGTAATTTTCGCCTTATTGAAATTGTTACTTTCAAGTTTATGATGATCACGAATTGATCGTTGTGATTGCAGCGGATACGAACAATACTTGAAAGTAAATGTGAAGGATAAAGAGAATCACACACAAGATTTATCCTGGTTCGCCTTCAATCCACTGAAGACTACGTCCAGTCCCTCAAGAAAACCCCTTGAGGATTTTTCCACTATTGATAAGAATTTCTTACAAGTTCCTAACCCAAGGACCCCAAGAACTTCTACCAATATCCTGTGAAAGCAAACCGCTTTCAACAGCCCCTGAAAGCAAACCGCTTTCAGTTCCTGAAGGCAAACCACCCTCAGACCTTGAAGGCTAAACCACCTTCAATGGAAACCCTGAAAGTAAACCACTTTCAGTGACAACAACCCTTCACTGAATACCACGGTGAAAAACTCAATCTTACAGAAAGAGATGAAGAAGATATTACAATCGGCTGTTTCAATCCTTTAACACACAATTGGATTGAACATGAGAAATTATGCTTTAAGGCTTTTAAGCATAATACAATTCTGAGTTCTTCAAGATATGAACAACTAATGTGTTCTTGTGAACATGAAGATCATGAACTCAGAATTTAGGCTCCAAAAGATTTAAGTTCTAAAAGATGAACTAATTTTGAAAGAACTTTGGCCTAATGTGTTTTTCTCATGTGAAATGTGTATATTTCGTGTGTGTTGTGTGTTCTATGATTTCTGGACTCAAATGGTCTTTATATAGGCAAGGGAAACGTCCTTGAACCATCACAACCCTTTTCAAAAGGTTTGGGACACAATGGTTCATGAAAAGATGAACTTTTTCGTTCTGGTAATCGATTACCATACTTAGTGTAATCGATTACACAAGTGATCGTTTCAGTTTGAATTTGAATTTCAAACATGTAATCGATTACAAGACTGGAGTAATCGGTTACTTGCCTTGGTGTAATCGATTACTATAATGGTGTAATCGATTACACAGAAGCCTATTTTCCAGAAACTTGTTCTTTGAGACTTGCTTAAGGTTTTCTACTTCTTTTAAGTTATGAAAACTCTTAGCTTGATTAGATTAGGTGTTTTAAGAGCCTTTATGCTTTAATAAACCTTTGGAAGCATAACTCACCTAATTCTAAGACTTCTAGACTAATGATGGACTTGAGTGCTTGATTCTTTGAAGTCTTCTTTTCTTCTTTTTGTTGATGAGTTTGTCGTCATCAAAACCACAGCCAGGGTCAGGAGCAAGACCTTCTTAACAATCTCCCCCTTTTTGATGATGGCAAACACATTCTTGTTACTTGAAGATCATTTATGCATTCTTGATGCTTAACTCCCCCTATTTGATGGAATTTAGTATTTCTCATATTTCTCCCCCTTTCTAATGTACTTGTTGAATTCCTGCATATGATCTTTAAGAGCACAGAACCTTTCTCCCCCTTTTGACTTCATCAAAAAGAAGAAAAGGCCAAAAATGTACAGGCATACACACAAGTATATATTGAAACATAAAGCATGGGGGAATAGGGGTAAATGTATAAAATAGGACGAAAACATAACAATCCAAACATAACATTTAAAAGAAAAACGTACATAAAATGGGAACACAGTACAAGATGAAATAAATAAACAACATGAAAAACTCCTAGAAAACTAAATACTAGTAGGAGAGTCATCATCAGCAATGGTATACACGGGTACGAAATCCCGACCAGCATCATGAATTTGACAAGGAAGAAGAAAGAGGCCAAAGTCATTGGTGATGTTGAGCGAAGGAAGAATGGAGGTGTCTATACGTTTGAGATGAGATGACCGCGTGTCATAAAGCTTGGCAATAGGTACTCCAGAGTAGAGAAGGAGGCGGGTGATGATCGATGCATAAGGAAAAGAATTCGCCAAGTTACGACTTCGTAGCATGTGGTGCATAACTAAGAACGCCCAATTAATTTTGTGACAATGAAGAATGCCATAAAGAATTTGTAACTCAAAGTCGCTAATATGAGCAAGAAGAGTTTCTTCAGGCAGAACTACTTGATTAATGAAGTAGTGTAGAAGATGATTGTTTGTCGTGAGGACATCAGTGTTGTATGGGCAAGAGGTAGTATGTGGTGGGTGAATTCTCTGGAGGTCCTTTGACTCAAATCGACACAGAGATTTGTAAAAGGAGTCATGGCTATAGTCAGACCAGGGGCAGGGGAGGTTAGGACCCAAGAGAGCACCAGATGAAGGAAGTCCAAGGCATTGACCAAAAGATGACAAAGAGTGTCGAATAAGAATCCCCTTGACAGAACTTTGAAATCCATCTTGCAAAGGTTCTAAGTTGCAATAAAAGACTTTTACTAGTTCAGGATAGTAAGGATTGCATATAGAGACAAACTCCTCAAGATTTTGATAACGGAGATAGGCGGGAAATGTATGACCATTGTCGACAAAGGAATCCAAATCACCAAACAAAGGTTTACGGATGAGTTGATTGATGAATCGTGAAGCAAACCTTGTTCTTTGATGGGTGGATGTGAGTAGTCTTGTAAGGTTCATGGGTCGAGAGGAACGAGAATGATAGGAATCCATGGTTGGTTGAGGAGAATATGCAGCACCTTAAGAGGGTTTTGGAGGATAGAACGAATCAATTCCTAAGGCTGGCTTAAATATCCCAAGCATGTAATCGATTACAGCAGTTTTAGTAATCGATTACAGAGCAGTTAAGCCAAGTTTGAATTTCAAAAGATGGAGGGAAATTTGAAATTCTGGCAATTTTTTTTTTCGAGCATGTAATCGATTACTGCAGTTGGGGTAATCGATTACATCAGTTACAAATTTGAAAATTTTCAAATTGTGAAAATGTAATCGATTATGGCAGTTTGAATAATCGATTACTCAGATGTTTCTAACGAGCACGAGGACTTAGAACATGAATAATCGATTACAAATCCTAGGGTAATCGATTACTAGGACATTTTTTTTTACAAGTTCTAGGCTCTAGAATCCTATGTAACACATTTTCATATATAAACACTTAAGCACATAATGCAAATGAACATATAAAGTTTATGCAAATAACATGTTACCTTAAATATCATGCTCATCTAATATTCCTAATTCTCTTCTTATTTTGAAAAATGAATCTTTAGGAAGAGGCTTAGTAAAGATGTCTGCTAACTGATTATGTGTATCCACAAATGAAATCTCAATATCTTTCCTCATAACATGATCTCGAAGAAAATGATGTCGTATATCAATATGCTTAGTTCGAGAATGCATGATAGGATTTTTAGTGAGATTAATGGCACTTGTGTTGTCACATTTAATTGGAATGCAGCCCAGCTCTAAGCCATAATCTTTGAGTTGTTGTTTGAGCCATAGAGTTTGTGCACAACAACTTCCTGCAGCAATGTATTCTGCTTCTGCAGTACTTAGAGCAACACATGCTTGTTTCTTACAAGACCATGAAACAAGAGCATTTCCTAATAGGTGACAAGTACCACTTGTGCTCTTTCTTTCAGTTTTACAACCAGCATAATCAGAATCAGAATATCCAATCAAATCACAAACACTTCCCTTGGGATACCACAATCCAACATTTGTAGTTCCTTTCAAATATTTGAAAATACGTTTAACAGAACTCAAATGTGATTCCCTAGGAGATGCTTGATATCTAGCACATAGACACACACTAAACATAATATCAGGTCTACTTGCAGATAAGTATAAAAGAGATCCGATCATACCTCTATATTTGGTAATATCTACTTGATTACCGGATTCATCTTGATCTAAATATGTGTTAGACCCCATAGGTGTGGCTATGGCTTTGCAATCATCCAAATCATATTTCTTTAATAGTTCCTTGCAAAACTTTGATTGATTGATGAATATTCCATCACTTGATTGCTTGATTTGCAAACCAAGAAAGAAATTTAATTGTCCCATCATGGACATTTCAAATTCTTCTTGCATCATGTTAGAGAAATCCTTACAAAGAGATTCGTTAGTTGCACCAAAGATAATATCATCAACATAAATTTGAACTAATAAGGTATTACCTTTGGTTCTTTTGATGAACAAGGTTGTGTCAGCCTTACCCTTCTGAAATCCTTTATCACAAAGGAAAGTACTTAACCTATCATACCAAGCACGAGGGGCTTGCTTAAGACCATAGAGTGCCTTCTTTAATCTGAAGACATGTGAAGGGAACTTTGGATCTTCAAATCCTGGAGGTTGCTTCACATAGACTTCTTCTTGAATGTTTCCGTTCAGGAAAGCACTTTTGACGCCCATTTGATATAATTGAAAATTTAAAGAACAAGCATACGCTAATAATAGTCTTATGGCTTCCAACCTTGCTACTGGTGCATAAGTTTCATCAAAATCTATGCCTTCTTCTTGATTATACCCTTGAGCAACTAATCTTGCTTTGTTCCTAACTATAATACCATTTTCATCTAACTTATTCCTAAATACCCACTTTGTTCCAATAACATGTTTATCACTAGGCTTAGGGACAAGTTCCCAAACTTGATTCCTTTCAAATTGGTTTAGTTCTTCCTGCATTGCTACAATCCAATACTCATCCTCTAGAGCATCATTTACTTTTGATGGTTCTATTTGAGAGACAAAGGCCATATTCAATACTGAATCATTTAAGCGTAGCCTTGTAGAAACGCCTCTAGAAATATCACCAATAATATTATCAACTGGGTGATCCCTATGGGTTCTCCATTCTTTTGGAAGTTGATAAGTATTACTTTCAATGTGCTCTTCTTGTATTGGATTCTGATCTCCATCCTTTTGAGAATCTTCATTTATAATGATGTCATCTTCTTCATTATCTGGAAGATTGACTTTATCTTCTATTGAAGATTTAGATTCATCAAACATGTATGGATTCTTCCACAGATAGAGTTTTCTTGTTAAAGACTCTATATGCTTTACTTGTCAAAGAATATCCAAGGAATATACCTTCATCAGATTTTTCATCAAACTTTCCAAGGTTTTCCTTTCCATTATTCAAGACAAAGCATTTTGATCCAAAAGCATGTAGATGAGAGATGTTTGGTTTCCTTCCTTTGTAGAGTTCATAGGGTGTTTTCTTAAGGATAGGTCTAATAAGAACTCTATTGGAGACATAGCAAGCAGTACTTACAGCATCAGCCCAGAAATATTTAGGGAGACTTGATTCACTCAGCATGGTTCTTGCTAATTCCTCAAGTAATCTATTCTTTCTTTCTACTACACCATTTTGTTGTGGTGTTCTCGGAGTAGAGAAGTTATGTGATATTCCATTTTCATTACATAGTTCTTGGAATTGTTGATTCTGAAATTCTCCACCATGATCACTTCTTATAGAAGAGATCTTTAAAGACTTCTCATTTTGAACAAGCCTTGCATATCTTTTGAATGCATTGAAGGCTTCATTCTTATGAGCAAGAAATAAAGTCCATCTAAATCTAGAGAAATCATCAACAATAACAAGTGCATAGAAATTACCTCCGAGGCTTTTAGTTCTAGAAGGTCCGAACAAATCCATATGTAACAATTGAAGAGGTCTTGAGGTCGAAACTATGTTCTTTGGTTTGAAGGATGTTCTGGTTTGCTTCCCTTTTTGACATGCATCACAAAGCCTGTCTTTCTCGAATTTCATCTTTGGAAGCCCAACAACTAGATCATGCTTGACTAGTTTGTTTAAATGATCTATGTGAATATGTGCAAGTCTTCTATGCCATAGCCATGAATCACTATTATTCTTGGCCAAAAGGCATCTCACATTTTGTGGAATTTCTTCCAATGAGATCATGAAGACTTTGTTTACTTTATATCCAGAAAACTTAATTTCTTTAGTTTTCACATCTTTCACAACACATATATCATTAATAAAACCAACTTTCAAACCTTTATCACATAGTTGACTAATACTCAGAAGATTATGCATCAAACCATCAACGTAAAGAACTTTATCGATAACTGTTTGAGGGGGTGTGCCTATTCTTCCAATACCGAGTATTTTTCCCTTTTGATTGTTACCATATGTGACGAAACCTTTTTCCCTAGGAATAAGAAAAGAAAACTTGGTTTTGTCTCCTGTCATGTGTGATGAGCAGCCACTATCAAGATACCATAAATCCTTTGCTGCTTTCATACACACCTACATGACAAAGTTCAGACATGGGTATTAGGAACCCAACAAGTTTTGGGTCCTTCTAAGTTAACATCATTTCTAACCCAAATGTACTCCCTATTTGGTACTCCTACATGTTTGTAATAACATCTACTAGGGGTATGTCCTATTTTGTTACAATAAGTACAAGAGTGATGATTGTAACTAGAGGTTTGTCTAGGAGAGGAATGAATCTTCTTAGGTGGTCTATTTTGATTATTCTTCCTATTGTTTGTACTCCTAACAGGATTAGTCTTACTGTTGCTAGAAGATCCTAATACATGGTTTGGTTTTACAAACACAGTTTTCCTAACCTCTTTTGTCTTTGGGTGAGAAGTATATCCTAAACCTGATTTATTGTTTGAATGTCTTTGAACACTTAGGATATCATCTAACTTCTTTTTTCCTTTATTGAAGTTGTTTACTCTTGGTTGAAGATTTTCTATCTTTTCTTCTAAAGAACTACACTTAGTGCATTTGTGAGTAATGTCTAACTTGGATTTTACTATATCTAGTTCTTCTTGTAGATTTCTACATTTACTTTCTAGGGAAGAAATTAACTCGTTTTGCCTAGTGCTAACTTTAGAAAATTCTTGACATAATTTAAACATATTTTCCATGGTAAACTTTAAATCATGAAAAGATATAGAATTATCACTAACCTGGGAATCTTCAACATCAGAATCATGTGAGGCCATCAAAGCAACTTGTGCTTCTTCTTTATCAGAATCAGATGATGAACTTATTTCATTATCATCCCAAGCCAAATATGCTCTTCGAGTAGGTTGATCCTTTTTCTCAAATTTCTCTCTTAGACCATGTTTCTTCTTCTGAAGATTTGGACAATCTGATTTGAAGTGTCCCGGTTTACCACATTCGAAACATGTGATCTTTTGAGAGGATGATGATTCATTGTTCTTTTGGAAAGATTTGTTGTTTTTGAATTTCACACCTTTTCTTTTGAGAAACTTTCCAAAATTCTTTACTAGAAGATTCACATTTCCATTATCTTCTTCTTCAGAATCTGCATCATAATCTTCTTTGATGCTTTCTTTTGCTTTTAAGGAAATGGATCGATACTTCTTCTCATGTTGTTCATTTTCTTCCAAACGATTCAATTCCAACTGGTGTTCTTGGAGTTTTCCAAAGAGAGTTGCAAGAGTCATTTTTGATAAACTCTTCTTCTCTGAGATGGCTGTTACTTTTGGTTGCCATACTCTTGTAAGTGATCTTAGAACTTTCATGTTCAAGTCACTGTTTGAAAATTGTCTACCAAGAGCAATCAAATGATTAATTAAATGAGTGAATCGTTTTTGCATGTCTAATACCTTTTCTCCTGGAAGCATTCTGAACATCTCATATTATTGAGATAGAGTATTGATCTTTGATCTCTTGACTTCATCTGTTCCTTCATGAGTCACCATCAACGTATCCCATATTTCTTTCGATGTAGTGCACGTTGATACTCTGAAAAATTCATCCATGCCAAGAGCAGATGTAAGGATGTTCATTCCTTTGAGATCATGTTGAACCTTCTTCTTTTCTTCTTCACTCCAAGTACTTTCTGATTTTGGTTGTGAAGTTCCTTCTTCATCTGTTGTTACAGGCACAAAGGGACCTTCTTCAATGACTTTCCATATTCCTGCGTCTAATGACTTTATGAATATCTTCATCTTGATTTTCCAGAAGTCATAGTGTTCTCCATTGAAGAATGGTGGCCTGTTTATGTTATGTCCTTCACTTGTTCCATGATTGGAAGAGGATGCCATCTTTTCCCGGATCTTAGGAATAACTTACCTAAACTTCCGCTCTGATACCAATTGTTAGAACAGATAGCAACCTGAGAGAGGGGGTGAATCAGTGTTGCCCCAATTTTCGCCTTATTGAAATTGTTACTTTCAAGTTTATGATGATCACGAATTGATCGTTGTGATTGCAGCGGATACGAACAATACTTGAAAGTAAATGTGAAGGATAAAGAGAATCACACACAAGATTTATCCTGGTTCGCCTTCAATCCACTGAAGACTACGTCCAGTCCCTCAAGAAAACCCCTTGAGGATTTTTCCACTATTGATAAGAATTTCTTACAAGATCCTAACCCAAGGACCCCAAGAACTTCTACCAATATCCTGTGAAAGCAAACCGCTTTCAACAGCCCCTGAAAGCAAACCGCTTTCAGTTCCTGAAGGCAAACCACCCTCAGACCTTGAAGGCTAAACCACCTTCAATGGAAACCCTGAAAGTAAACCACTTTCAGTGACAACAACCCTTCACCGAATACCACGGTGAAAAACTCAATCTTACAGAAAGAGATGAAGAAGATATTACAATCAGCTGTTTCAATCCTTTAACACACAATTGGATTGAACATGAGAAATTATGCTTTTTGGCTTTTAAGCATAATACAATTCTGAGTTCTTCAAGATATGAACAACTAATGTGTTCTTGTGAACATGAAGATCATGAACTCAGAATTTAGGCTCCAAAAGATTTAAGTTCTAAAAGATGATCTAATTTTGAAAGAACTTTGGCCTAATGTGTTTTTCTCATGTGAAATGTGTATATTTCGTGTGTGTTGTGTGTTCTATGATTTCTGGACTCAAATGGTCTTTATATAGGCAAGGGAAACGTCCTTGAACCATCAAAACCCTTTTCAAAAGGTTTGGGACACAATGGTTCATGAAAAGATGCACTTTTTCGTTCTGGTAATCGATTACCATACTTAGTGTAATTGATTACACAAGTGACCGTTTCAGTTTGAATTTGAATTTCAAACATGTAATCGATTACAAGACTGGAGTAATCGATTACTTGCCTTGGTGTAATCGATTACTATAATGGTGTAATCGATTACACAGAAGCCCATTTCCCAGAAACTTGTTCTTTGAGACTTACTTAAGGTTTTCTACTTCTTTTAAGTTATGAAAACTCTTAGCTTGATTAGATTAGGTGTTTTAAGAGCCTTTATGCTTTAATAAACCTTTGGAAGCATAACTCACCTAATTCTAAGACTTCTAGACTAATGATGGACTTGAGTGCTTGATTCTTTGAAGTCTTCTTTTCTTCTTTTTGTTGATGAGTTTGTCGTCATCAAAACCACAGCCAGGGTCAGGAGCAAGACCTTCTTCACAAAAGAGAATGGTTAGCATCCCGTTCTTCAGCTTCTTGTTGCTGTCTAGTTAGTCGTGCATCGACCTCTGCAGTGAGTCGTGCATCAACCTCTACAGCAAGACATTCTTCATACTCAGCACAAAGACGTGTCTCCATCTCAACTTGTGTTTCTGCCATTGCTTGTGCTAGTCTCCGGAGTGCAAGTCTGCGAGGAAACGTTCTTTCAATTTCAGAATCAAAATTAAAATCACCTAGCATGCAGAACAAACAAGTCAAGAGTACCTATTCACAACTCAGAAGAAATTCTAGTAACCAAAAAGCTTTAAACAATCAACAAGAAGGTCTTAAAAGCAGAAACCTATCCCCGACAACAGCGCCAAAAACTTGATAGCCAACCCGCAAGTGCACAAAGGATATCATGTAATATAAAAGATGTCGAACCCACAGGGATAGGTTGAATTTCAAGACCCCAAATCAATTGTTTACAGCTTAAAGACAGAAAATTAAAAAGGTTTTGAATGTTGATTTTTTTTAGGAACAAATGAACAGGAAAAAGAACAAGATTGTGAAGAAGGTCTTGCTCCTGACCCTGGCTGAGGTTTTGATGACGACAAACTCATCGACAAAAGAAGAAAAGAAGACTTAGAGGACACAGCGCTATAAAGTTCATCAAATACCTAGAAGTCCTAGTTTAGGTGAGTTATGCTTCTAAAGGTCTATTAAAGCATAAAGGCTCTTTAAAACACCTAAACTAATCAAGCTTAATGTTTTCATAACTTAAAAGAAGTAGAAAACCTTAAGCCGATTTCAAAGGATCAAGTTTCTGGAAGTTGGACTTTAGTGTTATCGATTTCAGCCTTCTGGTAATCGATTACACCTAGGCAAGTAATCGATTACCCCTTGCTTGTAATCGATTACATGTTTGAATTTGAAATTCAAACTGAAACGGCTATTAGTGCAATCGATTACACTAAATGATGTAATCGATTACCAGAACGAAAAGTTGCATCTTTTCATGAACCATTGTGTCTCAAACCTTTTGGAAAGGGTTGTGATGGTTCAAGGACGTTTCCCCTTGCCTACTTAAAGTCCATTTGAGTCCAGAACATAACAACACATGAGAATACAACATTAGGCCAAAGCTTTGTCAAAATTAGTTCATCTTTTAGAACTTAAACTTTCAAGAGCCTAAATTCTGAGTTCATGATCTTCATGTTTATAAGAACACTTTAGTTGTTCATATCTTGAGGAACTCAGAATTCTATTATGCTTAAAATCCTTAAAGCATAAATTCTCATGATCAATCCACTTGTATGTTAAAGGATTGATACAGCCAATTGTAAACTCTTCTTCATCTCTTTCTGTAAGATTGAGTATTCACCGTGGATCTCGGTGAAGGGTTGTTGGTACTGAAAGTGGTATACTTTCAGGGTGTTGATTGAAGGTGGTTTAGCCTTCAAGGTCTGAGGGTGGTTTGCCTTCAGGAACTGAAAGTGGTTTGCTTTCAGGGGCTGTGGAAAGTGGTATACTTTCACAGGAAATTGATAGGAATTCTTAGGGTCCTTGGTATAAGAACTTGTAAGAGATTTTTATCAATAGTGGAAAAATCCTCAAGGGGTTTTCTTGAGGGACTGGACGTAGCCTTCAGTGGATAGAAGGTGAACCAGGATAAAACTCTGTGTGTGAATTCTTCTATCCTTCATCTTTACTTTCAAGCAACGCTTAATTCCGCTGCAATCACAACTACCGTTTCGTGATCATCATTATCTTGAAAGTAATAGTTTCAATAAGGCGAAGTGATAGCGGAAAAATCGCAAGTGTACGATTAAACTATCGCGTAATACAAAAGATCGAACCCAAGGGACAGGTGTTCTTATTAATATTTAATTTAGTACTTGTGCAATAAAAATAAAATGATATGGTTGATGTTTGGTTTAGGACAAGATGAAAGCAAAAGCATAGAAAAATAAAATAGAATAAGATGAGAAGAATTTAAGCTCTTGGGTTGATTTACATAATTTATAAAACACGCTAGAAAACTCTTACTAAATTTCTGAACTTTAAATTCATATTCATGGTGCTATAGCCTAAATTTCTACATCCTAATAGCCTTAAGAAATGTAGAACTTTCTTACCTAATTACTAACTCCATAGCCTTGGTTATTAGTTAATTAGAGAAGAAGATGAAGAAAGAATCCGGGCCAACACAAAGTTACGTACATCCTTATAGCCTTAAGAAATGCAAACATATAACCTTTTTTATTTCCTATTTCCCTTACTACTTACCAAATGGCCTTATGACATAAGTAGAAAGCAAGAAATCTTTTGATCACAAGATTAATGAAGAACAAAGAAATAAAACATGAATTGAAGATATTATTCAGAAATGTAAAAGAAAACTAGTACATGAATTATAAACTAAAACAACCCAAAAACTTAAAAAGAATTTAGCCAAGCATGGTTAAAGGAGACATTGAATTACCCTGGATAGGAGCTCAAATATGGCTTCCCACAATTCCTAGGAACAATGCTCAAGAGGGAGAAAGAGAGAATACTTGTTGTATTCTAAGAAGGTGTATTTTACAAGTGCAAATTGCCTCCCTATTTATAGCAAAATTCTGGGCTCCAACGCTTGAGCGCTGGCTTTCCAACGCTTGGACGCTGGGTCAAAATCTGACTCATCAGCCAGTCAGAACCCCAGCGCTGGAGCGCTGGGATCCCAACGCTGGAGCGCTGGGACACTGCTTCTTCATCTTCAAGCTTTTTCTTCCTTCTTCATTCATGGTAGTGGGTTTTGATGGCCATAAAATGCCACTACTCAGCCTTGTTTAATTCTGAAACCTTTCCTCCACTAACATCAATTCTTTGAACATTATTTTCCATGTGCTAATTAGAGAGTGATTCTTCATATTCTTTTTTTCCACTTTTGATCCTCTCATGGTTAGTACTTCAATTCTGGCCCTTCTACTTCTTGCAACTTCAATTTTCAACCCCCAACTCTTGTACCTTTAGACTTTGGTCCTTCATTTCTTGAACTTTACAAATAGGCCCCTGAACAAAAATGATAATTTCTACCAGCTTCCCTAATAAAACAAAAATACCTATAAAAATTCCTAAAAATATAAAATAAAGTTTAAAAACCAAATAAAAACTAATCTATATGCCAAATGCAAAATAAATAGAAAATCTACATAAAAACAACAAAAAACCTATATGAGACTCAAAAATAACAAAATAAAAAGACTAAAAAGACCCTAAAATTATCATACAAAATCCAGTCATCACGAAGAACGGGGCAACTCTGATTCACCCCCCTCTCAGGTTGCTATCTGTACTAACAAAGATAAATATTTGATAAAAACAGTACTTGGGTTGAGCTTCACTACTTCTAACTTAAGCTATCGGAATCAATTTCATATATGAATTTCAGCACATGTTCTTAGGTGATTTAGCCTAGGGTTTCTACTTGTTAATTCCTTAAGCAAGAAGAACTTCCAATTTGATCACTAAGCCCAATGCCTTAGTGATTAGTTAATCCAATTGAAGTTTAATTTCTCAGTTCAGGACATCACTAACAATCCTACCTTTATACCTAAGTGGCATGCAATTGTTCTTTCTATTCTAATTTCCCCCAATTCCTAACAACTACCATTGCTTAAAAATTAGGCAATAAAACTTGTGTACAGCAAGATAAATGATAAGCATGGAATAAAAACTAAGAATATAAACCTTTATTCATATAATGAAAGCAGAAACCGAAAACATAGCTAAAAAGCAAATTCACTACAACCCAAGATACTAGAAAACTTAGCCAAGCATGGCTAAGGGAAACATAATAAGAACTAGAATTGAGAGATCAAGAATTGGCTTCCCACACCTCAGGCAATGCTCAG
Source organism: Acmispon strigosus (assembly GCA_030819835.1). Taxonomy (NCBI): domain Eukaryota; kingdom Viridiplantae; phylum Streptophyta; class Magnoliopsida; order Fabales; family Fabaceae; genus Acmispon; species Acmispon strigosus. Next base: position 31,588,650 of record JAUAMA010000003.1, on the reverse strand, counting down.
AACAAGAGTAGTACAAAGTATCTTTAGGTATCTAAGTGTTTCTCCAAGTGTTTTTACAAAAGAAACAAGCAGGCGTTGGGTTTAAGTGCCACCAGATGTGGCCGAACAGGGGCTCAACGCATGAGCGTTGGCCCTTCCAACGTTTGGGTGTTGGAATTAAATTAAAACTGGGCACAAGTCAGGGGCTCAACGCATGTGCGTTGGCCCTCCAACGCTTGAGCGTTGGAATTACAAAATTCCTGGACTCCAAGTCAGGGAGCCAACGCATGAGTGTTGGCTTCCCAACGCTCAGGCGTTGGGCTCTTCTGATGGTTCATTGCCTTGCCTCTCTTCTCTTCTTCCTTGATGGCTCTTGATTACCATCAATGCCCATCAAGTGGCCACTTCTTTGTCTTTGAAATTGCTGTGGTATATCAATTCTTCCTTCAATTCTTATTTCCCACAGGTTTTAAACAACAAAAGTAATTGATGCTTCCTCTTCTTCATTTATTTTCGGCCACAGTTCTTCCTTTATTTGCATCAAGATCCCCACAAATGTTCCCTAATTGACCAGAACCTCTAACAAGGACTGAAAATGCAATAAACAAAACTAAAAGGACTAAAAACACATAAATTGCTAAACTATATGCAAATGCAAAAATAAAGTGAAAACTCTAACAAAATAAAATAAAACTATATCAGACTCAATAAAAATAAAACAGTATAAAAGAAAAAGACACTAAAAATATCATACAAATCCCAGTAATCAGCGCTCTTGACGTTTTCACACCACTATGTTTTATTGTGGTGATAGAGTGCTCAGTTTGTGCCATTAAGTCGGTCAACGTTGTGCTTCTCGAAATTCAGCGATAGGTCTTCCCTAAGCAAATAAGTAGGTAAGTCAACTTGAAACAAAATAGTTGGAATGTACTAGTTTGTCCCATTATGTTTGTTTGACGTTAATAGTGAATAAGCATGCAGTTGATGATGTGGAGAAGATGAGACTTGAGGAAGCTTAGAGAGAGACAGCTTGATCGGATGTTTAGCCGAGTAGGAAGTGAAGTTCGGTTGAAGGTATGAGAAAACTAGGAAAAAATGGTAGACCTTCCAACAACTTTGAAAACACAACCTAAACCTCAACCCTGAGAAGTGCTCATTCAAGATACATGTTATAGATTTACTCGGTTTCCTATTAACAAACCGAGGAATAAAGGTCAACCCTAGGGAATGTCAGGCCATACTCAACATGCAAACCCAAATATCACCAAGGAGGTCTAATGTCTAGCATGAGGAGAATTCATTATTACTGGAGACACCTACTATTTGATAGTTTCAAAAGAAAAGGAAAGTTTGTGTGTAGAGACACCTACTATTTATAATTATCATTATTAAGGAAAAACCAGGAAAAATAATGGAATAGAAATATATATTATTTATTTATTTATTTATTTATTTATTTATGTGTTTGAATGTTTGGTGGGAGAAATAATTAAATTAAAAATCACTATTAGTGTATGTAAAAATCACTATTCTCATTAATCTTCAAATTACCATCCAAGAGTCATTAGGACTCTTATTTATTTTTATTAGGGTTTTGGAATAAAGAAGAGCACTAAAGTATAAAAAGAAAATTCTCGAGGGAGTAGATTTTGAACTAGTTCAACCACCCTTACTATTCACCTTCACATCACCATACCTCCTACCATCATAAGCTTTCTTCTGAATTTCCTATTCCTAACCTCTCAAACTGAACTTACAAGAAATTTAGACAAGAAAATCATGCACCATGATTACATTTCATGAGTTTTAAGTGGTGCAAGGTCACATTGTGAGATAAAACTTGATCAACACCAATCTATTTCTGGCCGTGCCTATATAAAGCAAGGAGGAGAGTTCAAATACTCTCAACCCTTTCATTCTACTTAGTGTTACCACAAGATAGAGAGAGATGAGAAATAATGTAATGACACAAGAAAGGGGGGTTTGAATTGTGTCATTTTAAAACAAATTTTTTTTAAGTAAAAAAAGTATTAGTTCAAAAACCTTTTCTAAAAACTGTGTAAGTGCAGCGGATGTGGTTAAAGCAGTAAACGATTCAAAACAAAGCACACAAGCAATTTATCCTGGTTCACCCAAAAATCGTGGGCTACGTCCAGTCATTGATCTCTTTACCATGATTTTCATTACTCAACCAAGTATCAAGGACTTTTCCTTCACAAGTGTTCTAAGGACTTCTCCTCAACAAGTATTCTCAAGACTTCTCCTATACAAGTATTCTTAGGACTTCTCCTTTACAATTGAAAGATAATTTTCCTTCTACTTAGAATCTCTTCAACAAGAGTGAAGTAGAATATTTTTAGCACTTGTGGCTCTATAGAGTTTTTCAGATTGTATTTGACTCTAAGGGAAAACTACTAAGATATTTTTACAGAGAAAGAAAGATAAACGTTTTAGTTTCTATAAGATGGAAATTGGAAGACCAACTTTTTGATGTTGAAGGCTTTTGACACTTGGAGATTTTTTTTACTTTGCAATTTGTGTTGTCTATCTTCATATCTTCAGAGTCTTCCTTTTTATATTGTCCTTGACTTGGCTGAGTTAACGTTAAAGTATTATGGACTTTTCTGTCTGTTGACCGTTTGAACCAAACGACTCTCTCTGCATGAGCAATAAATGCGACATTTAATGCTTTTTCCCGTTTGATGTCCTTTGGTCAGAAGCAGAATCCAAAAGGTGATACATAGGACTTGTAGAGGTCTTGGGCATAGAATATTTCCTATTAGAGAAAGAGTTGGAAGTGAAGCTTGATGTGACATACTGGTGTTCTCCAACATTGTACTCATTCTTTGTTCCTTGTTCCGTTATAATTTTCAAATAGTCACGTGAAGAGCTTTGAATAGGTGTGATTGTAGACACGTGTACTTCAGATTCTCTTTGCTTATTTGAACAGGATGACGTCTTCAGAATTAGTTCCAAATGTAGACTATGGATTTCCTTGAACTGTAGATCTGCAGACGTTACGTATGAGAATAAACAATAGGAGTGTAGAGACGATACATTTCTCTGAAAGAATAAACCATTTAGAGTTTAGGGATAATTTTGAACAAACTTTTTAGATGTTATCATTCAAAATAAAGAGTAGACGATGTGTGGTATGTTTGAAATTAAAAATCTCCCCCTTTTTTATGATGGCATTTATGAGGAGAAAAAGGTCACAATTAGAAATCTCCTATTTATCGTAGAGCAAAGGGTATAAGATAGTAAAACCTAAACAATGGTGATTTTTCTTTTAGAGAAGGTCTCTCCCCCTCACATGATTATTGAACTTAGTGAAAACTAAATAGTAATTCCTATTTTTCAGATTTCTCCCCCTTACTTGATTATCACTCCTCCTTACGTGATTATCTACTTTTATCTACTTTTTCTTCTCTTTTATCCCCTTCCCCCTCTTTGTCATTAGAAAAAACAACAAAAGGCATACACATAAGTTGACAATAATATGGTAAGCATAAAGGCAGGAAATAAGAATGTCCAAAACAGAGTTTAAAACAGATAGAAACAAAATGTAAATGTTCAAGACACAAACAGTCATAATCATAAAGTAGAAAGAGTAAAGATCAATGAGCAAGGAGGTCCAAGATGGCTTTGAGCATCTGCTCAATTCCAGTGAGACGTCGATCCACATGGTTTTGGTGCGCCTCAAAAACTGGCTCCCAAGCAGCAACAACACCGACTGGAACAAGTTCTGTAGAGGTATCACCATCAGCCTCAATCATAAAATCTGCACTATCCTCTGGTACTGGTTCAGCAATTGCATTGTCTTCAGCAACCTCCAAGAGGGATGAATACACCATGAAGGACAGAGCTTGTTGTCTAAGTGGGAACTTGTTGGACTTAGTGACAAAGAAGGGAAGCTCTTAATTTGCAATAAACAGGATAAAAATCCAAGACCCAAGATTGACAATGAGAGGGCCTGGTCCAGAAAGGCAGTAAAAAGGGACTGAGCCCACATATGCATGAACAGATTCTAGAGACCACAGTCTTGGATCATAGACTTTCTGGACTTCCTTGGGGACAACTTCATTCTTTCTGGCAAACAAAGTATAGCACACTGATGGCTCAGAAGGTGAACTCCAGTTAAGAAGAACAAACCCAAAGTCTGATGCTTTGATTTGATCAACCAGTTTACTAAGAAATTTGTGCTGTTGGGAGGCCTTATGAACTTGAGCTTTCTTATTTTTGAGAAGAGTAGTACGGATAATGGAAATCAACTTCTTTTTCTTTTCCTCGAAAATGGCAAGTCCAGTGGAGGACGATGCTTTGGGACTGGAGGCAATGTGTGTTTGGGGAGTGAGGTGAGGTGATTTTTGTGATGATGGCAATGATTTGGGTGATGGAGTGTGGGTATTTGTCAAGTTAGGGTGGTCTGGTGAAGGTGAGAAGGTAATTATGGGTTCAGTAATAGTAGTAGACAGTGGTGGTAACTTGTGAAAGTGATTTGCAGGGTTCAAAGGAGTGCCAAATTCAGTGGGAAAACAGTGGTGTGTTGAGGTGAAGAGTGGTGTTCATCAGGGTTATCAACAAATAAATTATCCATAAAAGAAGTGGTTGGAGACGATACAGGGTTTACCTGGGGTGGAGTAAGGGCTTCCAATGGTTTAGTGATTTGGACATTGTCTTCATCTTCATCATCTGATGGTGGGAGGATAATGTGTTGTTTGAAGTACTTCGTTTGTGGATGAGGCAATGTTGAGGACTCCATTGCTTTTCGTTTCTCCTTCCCTACTGGAGACGATGCAACATGTGCAGACAGTATTGGAGAGGCAAACGATACCCTAGCAGCAGATAGTGTCCTTAGAGCCACAAACGATGTCATAGTAGACGATCCAAGCTCAGCAGACAATTTGATGGAAGACAATTCACCAACAGACAATAAGATGCCAAACATTAAAGACGCCAGAACCAGGATCTGGATGAAACCTGGTGAGAACAACCATGAGGTCAAAAACCTTCATGACGATTGCAAATTCATTCATGCAATCATCAGCAAAGTGGTCTTTCCAGAAGAGAGTGTCAGGAACTACGTGAACAACCACGCCAGATATTCAATCTACAAAATTGTGAATCACGTTAAGGTGAATTCAGCCCACTTGATCTATGCAAACATGGTGAATTTTCTAGCTTCAAAGGATGGATGTTTGCCCTTTGGTGCCTTGCTGATAAAGATTTTTGAAGACAAAGGGTTGCTTGTTCCTTACTTGTAAACCCACAAGGTGGAGGAATCTGATGTTCCATGGCCCACTCCCGTAAAGGTGAGTGATGTCCGCCGTATGCAACTTTAGGTTGATGACTCTAGACTTCCTTTTCATCTGAAGAAGAAAATGAAGACTGCACCCACAAAACTCAAATCTCAAAGACCAAGAGTCACAAGTTTACCACCAACTGCTCCGGCTGTCAAGTTTGAAGCTGAAATGAAAAACGAGGTTAGGTTCCCAAAGTATTAATGATGCTGACTTGTGTGGGAAGAATAAAGAGAGAAACACGCCATGTGCATTAAATGAGGCTACACTAGAAATTCTGAACGCATTAAATGCGAGGTGGAATTAATTTTATTCCAAATTAACGAAATAACTATCAGCCAATGAGAACTGTTTTCCAGATTTGCTGACGTGCAAAGATTTGTTCCTAACATATGACGTAAGCAGACAGTGCATTCTTTAGACAATACATTGATCATTCAGGCATTTCTCCAAACGATACCACAGACGATACTTCATATAGACGATGTGGTTGTAAAAATTATGCCTTCAGACCATAGTTCATGATGTTCGTACACTTGGTTAGAAAAGAAAATATATCAATAAGTTGATCTTCAGGTTTAACATAAGACATGTCTATGTCTCCTTTATCCATATGATCTCTAATGAAGTAATGCTTGATTTCAATTTGCTTTTTCTTTGAATGTTGAATGGGATTCTTTGAGATATTAATAGCACTTGTATTGTCACATAGTAGAGGATGTTGTGCTCAAAGATGTTATAGTCTTCTAATTGATGCTTTATCCACAAAAGTTGAGTACAACATGATCCATCTGCAAGATATTCAACTTCAGTTGTGGATAGGGAGATAATCCTTTGTCTCTTGCTAGTCCAATAAATCAAGCATTGTCCAAGAAAATGACATCCTCCACTTGTAATTTTTCGTTCAATCCTATCACCAGCATAGTCTGCATCATAGAATCCTCTTAACCTAAAATCTTCACCTTTCTCCTACAGAAGACAAGGATTAGTAGTAGTACCAGCAAGATATCTAAAAATTCTTTTTACATCTTTGAGATGAGATTCTTGTGGGTTTACCTGAAATATGGCACATAAGCAAACGCTGAACATGATGTCAGGTCTACTAGACATTAGATAGAGTAGAGATCCGATCATGCTTCTATATCTAGTAGAACCCACTTTTGAGCTTTCGTCACTTTTGTCCAGTATAGATCCAAAATGCATTGGTGTGCTCATTTCTTTAGATTCATCCATCTTGAATTTTGAGTAGGTCTTTGATGTATTTAGTTTTGTGGGTGTAAGTTCTACCCTTTTCTTGACGTATTTGTAGACTAAGGAAGAGCTTCAATTCTCCCATCATACTCATCTCAAATTCACTTTGCATAAGGGAGGAAAATTCCTAGCACAACTTATCATTAGTATCACCAAAAATAATATCATCAACATATAATTGTACTAATATAAAGTCATTTTTAGATATTTTTCTAAAGAGAGTATTGTCCACTTGCCCTCTTGTAAAGCCATTTTTCATGAGAAAAGAACTTAGTCTATCATACGAAGCTCTAGGAGCCTGTTTTAATCCATATAAAGTTTTCCTTAGTTTATAAACATGATTGGACATGTTAGGTTCTTCAAAACCAGGATGTTATTTAACATAAACTTCTTCTTCAATAAACCCATTTTGAAAGACACTTTGACATTCATTTGATAAAACTTAATGGACTGCTTACATGCAAAAGTAATCATTATTCTAATAGCTTCTATTTAGTATAGTCTATACCTTCCTGCTGATTTAACCTTGTGTTACCAATCTAGCTTTATTTCTAGTTACCTTACCATCATCATCTACCTTGTTTCTAAACACCCATTTGGTTCCAATGATATATTTCCATGAGGTTTTGGAACAAGGGTCCAAACTCGACTTCTTTCAAATTAATTTAGTTCCTTTTGAATGGCCAAGATCCATCCTTTGTCTTGTAGAGCTTGAGTAACGTCCTTGGGTTCAATTTTAGAAATGAAGGCACAATTGTTGTATTCCTTGAATGAGGATCTCGTTCTGAAATACTCCCAATTACTTGTTCTGGTGGATGATCTGTCTTCAATCTCTAGGCACGTGGAAGATTCATCTCATTAGGAATGGTAATCTATTCTAGAGAGGGATCATTAGATGATGGTTGAATGGTTGAATTGTAGACGATGCTTGTTGGGCAGACTATGTGCTCTTCCCAGATGATGTAGGTTTACCAGACGTTGGATGTTTGTTGACAACTGAAGCTCCAATGTTTCCATTTAAATTCATATATGAAAATTCCTCTTCAAGGCTTGCTAGATCATTGTTAGTAGTTCTATCATCAAATTTAACATTTATAGATTCTTCTACAACAAAAGTTCTTGAATTGTAAACTCTAAAAGCTTTAGAATGAGGGGAGTATCCAAGAAATGTAACTTTATTAGACTTTGACTCAAAGTTACCAAGATTGTCCATAGTGTTCAGGATGAAGCATGGACATCCAAAAGGATGGAAATAGGATATCAGGTCTCCTTCCTTTCCATAGTTCATATGGAGTCTTTTTAAGAATTAGCCTCATAAGGATTTTATTTTGAATATAACATGCAGTGTGGACAACCTCTGCCTTTGAAGAGATGTTTCACTCAGCATGGTCGTTGCCATTTCTTACAAAGATCTATTTTTGCGTTTAGCCACTCCATTTTGTAGAGGAGTTCTTGGTGCCAAGACTTGGTGAGAAATACCATTTTCATCACATAGTTTTTCAAACTCTTTGTTTATGAATTCTCCACTTCTGTCACTTCTAATACAAGCAATGCAATAACCTTTTTTCATTTTGAACTCTCTTGCAAAAGGATGGGAAAAATTTGAATGTATCGTCCTTATGACTTAGGAAGAATACACAAGTAAATCTTGTGTAGTCGTCTACTATGACAAAATACCTTTTTCCAGAAAAACTGCCTTCTTAGAATGCTTTGTATTCTCCCTGAAGAATCTCCCTGGCCTTACATTCTTGCTCAGGACTTGGCAAAAATCCGGTTTTGTACTTACATTCTAATTCGGAGTAAAATCGTCAATTAGAGTGAAGACATCCTGCTTCTTCTCATATTCCTCTTCAAGTTTTGCTTGGATTTTGGCCTCCCTCTGTTCGAATGTTTCAGCCATTGCTACACCTGAAAATACTCAGCAAACAAAATTAGCAGCACTAGTTCATAAAAAGAAAAACAAAAACAAAAAGCTCTAAACAATTTAATAAAAAGACTTAAAAACCTATCCCCGGCAACGGCGCCAAAAACTTGATAGCCAAATCCGCAAGTGCACGGATGGTTATCGTGTAATATATAAGATATCGAACCCACAGGGATAGGTGTCCTATTATTAATTTATTTAGAACTTAAACAGAAAATATAAAGGTTGAAGATGGTATGTTGTAGAACAAGAACTAAACATAAAATAAATAAACAGAAAATAACGATGATGAAAATTAAGCTCTTGGGTTGAATTACTTAACTTTTAAAACATGCTATCAAACCTCTACCTTATTTCTGAATTTTAAAACCAAGTTCATGATGTTATAGCCTAGTATTTCTACAAGTTAATTCCTTATAAGTGTAGAACTTTCTTCCTAATTACTAAATTCAAGTCCTTGTAATTTAGTTAACTAGAAAAGAAGATGAAGATGGAGTTCAGGCCAACATAAAGCTACGTCTATCCTAATGTCCTTTAGTGATATATACTTATAGCCTTTTTTAAATCCTATTTCTCTTACTTCTTACCAAATGGCCTTTTGTTATACGCAATAAGCAAGAGATCTTGTGTGCACCAAGATGAATGAAGAACAAGGAATTAAAACATGAATTTGCAATATTATTCAGAAGAGTAGAAGAAAGCTAAAACATAATTAAAAGCTAAAACAACCCAAGAAACTTAAAAGACTTAGCCAAACATGGCTAATGGAAACATTGAATTACCCTGGACTAGGAGCTCAAGTATGGCTTCCCACAATTCTCAGGAACAATGCGCTAAAGGGAGAAAGAAGGACACTTGTTGTGTTCTGAAGAGGTGTGTCTTACAAGTGAAGAAAAGACCCCTATTTATAGTAAAAATCTGCCTTCCAGCGCTTGAGCGCTGGCATCCCCAACGCTTGGGCGTTGGGGTGCATTAAAATCCCACGTTCAGATATAGGCCCAGTGCTTGAGCGCTGGCTTCCAACGCTTGGGCGTTGGGTGCAACTTTTGACTCAGCTCTTAGTCAGAGTTCCAGCGCTTGCGCGTTGGGACTTCCAACGCTTGAGCGCTGGCTCGAACACTGGCAGCTCTTCTTGGATCCTTTTTCTTCTTCAATGGTGGAATTGATTGGTTTAATTAGGCTCCATTTAGCATCTATTAAGTTCTGAAACTCCTCTCCACCACCATTAATCTTTCCAACCTTATTTTCCATGTGCTCAAATCAAAGAGTGTTGCTTCATATTCTTGATTTCCACTTTAAGTCCTCTCTTTGCTAGCACTTCAATTACGACCCTTTGAATCTTTTGAAACTACACTTCTCATCCTCCTCTCTTGAACTTTTACACTTTGGTCCTTCCTTTCCTGAAACTTTACAATTCGGTCCCTGGACAAAAATGATAACTATACCAGCTTTACTAAAAATATAAAAATAACTATAAAAATTCCTAAAAATATAAAATAAAGTTAGAAAAACAAATAAAAGCTAATCTATATGCAAAATGCAAAATAAATAGAAAAATAATAAAAATCCTATATGAGACTCAAAACTAAAAAAATAAAAAGACTAAAAATACCCTAAAAAATATCATATAAAATTCGGTCATCACACCACTATACCCAACGACAGCTTGCTTGACTTGTTAGTTCCAAAATCAGCACAAACAAGATCATGGGTTGAAAAATTGTGTCCTCCTTAAAAACATGAATTCTTGAGTTCCCAAAAATTAAAACCAGTGTAGAAACAAGGGAAAAGTCAAAGAATCTAAAACTTTCAGAAAATGGTGAACACAAAATTTATTAAAAACTAAAAACAGCAAACAAAAACAAAACAGCAAATCTGCCCGAGCTCCAGCGCTTGAGCGTTGGGGATGCCAACGCTTGGGCACTGGAATTAAAACAAATACTGGGCATCAGAGGTCCCAGCGCCTGAGCGCTGGGTTTCCAACGCTGTGGCGCTGGAAATTAACTGGAATCAGAGGTGATAAACAGGGGCCTAACGCTTGAGCGTTGGCCTCCAGCTCTTGAGCGCTGGCCTCCCCTGCAGCAAAAACATAGAATTTTTTTCTTTTATTTATTTACAAGAGTAGTGCAAAAAATTAAAAAGACAGAATAAATAAACTATCCTAAGTTGGGTTATCTCCCAACCAGCTCATTGTTAAGGTCCGAGATAGACCCTTCCCTAATCACTTTTCAACCGGGGTCTATTACAAAATTCATTAGACCCCGCAAATCATGCAAATTTTGGCACAACAACATCATGATGCCCAAGGAATTTCCAGCTAACAAAGCAACAATATTCAAATTAAAAATGGAAGAGATAAATAAATTTTCCCTTCCTTGGTCTTTGCCTTGCCATTGTGAACCTATAGCATAGGTTCCTTGAGGTTCTTCTTCCTCCATCTCCAATTTATCTTCAAAGACAAATTCAAAAATGAAGGTTGCTTTCACCTCCTCTCTTTGAACCACAAGTTCACTTTCATGAACAAGTGGTTGTTGTTCATCCCTGGGCTGCCTCCTTAGAATGCTTTGGATTTTCATTTGTAGCTCCTCCATAGCCTTACATTCTTGCTCAGGGGTTGGCAAAAATCCCGCATTCCGCTTGCACTCTAAATTAGAATAGAATTCTTCAATAAGAGTGAAAGCTTCCTGCTTCTTTTTCTCATATTCTATTTCAAGTTTAGCCCGGAATTTTGCCTCCCTTTGCTCAAATGTTTCAGCCATTGCTATACCTGCCAATACTCAGCAAACAAAATTAGCAGCACCAGTTCATCACACAAATAATATTTTTTTTTATATTTTTTTTTTAATAAAAAGCACTAAACAAAATAATAACAAGAACAGAACCTATCCCCGGCAACGGCGCCAAAAACTTGATAGCAAAATCGCAAGTGTACGATTAACTATCGCGTAGTAAAAAGATCGAACCCAAGGGATAGGTGTTCTTATTATTATAAAATTTAGTACTTGTGTAGAAAATATTAAAAGATGATAATTGATGTTGGTTTAGAACAAGCAAGAACAATACCATAAAATGATAAAAGAATAAGATGATGAGAAATAAGCTCTTGGGTTGGTTTACATAGTCTATAATACATGCTTGTAATCTCCTACTTAATTTCTGAATTTTAAGTCCAAATCCATGATGCTATAGCCTAGTATATCTACAAGTTAATTTCTTACACATTGTAGAACTTTCTTTCTAATTACTAAATTCAATTCCTTGCAACTCAGTTAACTAGAGAAGAAGATGAAGAAGAAATTCAGGCCAACATAAAGTTACGTCCATCCTAATTCCTTAGTGATGTATACTTATAACCTTTTTTAAATACTAGGTCCCTTACTACTTACCAATTTCCATTCGTATAAGTAATAAGCAAAAGATCTTGTGTGCACCAAGACGAATGAAGAATAAGGAAATAAAACATGAAAGGAAAAGTTATTCAGAAAGGTAGAAACAATACTAAAACATAAATTATAAACTACTACAACCCAAGAAACTTAAAGAAGAAGTTAGCCAAGCATGGCTAAAGGAGTCATTGAATTACCCTGGATAGGAGCTCAAGTATGGCTTCCCACAATTCCTAGGAACAATGCTCAAAAGGGAGAAAGAGAGAATACTTGTAGTATTCTAAGATGGTGTGTTTTACAAGTGAGGAAAATACCCCTATTTATAGTAAAAAATCAATGGTGGAGGAGTTGATGGCCATTATAGCCTTCATTGGCCACCAATTAACTTTTGAAAACTCCTTCCCACTACCATCAATTCTCCACTCATCCTTTAATCCTTATTTTCCATGTGCTAATTTGAAGAGAGTTTCTTCATATTCTTCTTTTCCACTTTTGGTCCTCTCTTGGTTAGCACTTCAATTCTGGCCCTTTAATTCTCTCAATCTTCACTTTTAGTCCTCCACTCTTGAACTTTCACATTTTGGTCCCTGATTTCCTGAAACTATACAAATTGTTCCCTGGACAAAAATGATAACTAAACCAGCTTTTCCTAAAAATATAAAATAGCTATAAAAATTCCTAAAAATATAAAATAAAGCTAGAAAAACAAATAAAACCTAATCTACATGCAAAATGCAAAACAAATATAAAATCTACATAAAAATAATAAAAAACCTATATGTGACTCAAAAATAATAAAATAAAAAGACTAAAAACTACCTAAAAACATCATATAATATCCACTCATCACTGTGCAAAGTGAGATGGGCCAATCGTCTGCTGAGGAGACTGAAACACAGGTGCAGGCATCGTCTGCTGGTGAAAACCATTGACATATCTAGCAAATGGAGGATAAGCAATTACTGAAGGATATCCATGTGGATTAGTGTTCGGACCAGCATTGGGAAAAGGTAACTGGGAGGGCCCAATTATTTGAAGATTATAAAAGGGTGGAGGACCAAGTTGTGCTTGTTGAAAATTAGAAAGAGGTGGAGAAAAGCCTCCAAAGGTATTAGCATGCTATGGAACTTAATTAATCTGACCACCATATGGTGATGAGCCAACAATTCCTGGAAAATTGGCAGATGATACGCGGTGATAGCAAGTGTTGACTTCATGACCCCACTTGTAACAGATTTGACACTGAACAGAGGAGCGTCCACCACGTCCACGCCCACGACCACCACGGCCACCAGAGCGACCACCAAGACCATGATAATCACCAAATGAGCCGAGTTCTGGGTCGACTCAGAGAAACCCATATTCACAGAGGGTGGATCATCAGTGGTGTGCATGACACGATTTTGGGCAGGTGGACCAGAAACATAGTTGCCTTGAGCATACTGCTGCTTTAGTGTTGGTGAGTCTATCGTCTGCGCAGAAGACGATGATGATGTATGTGTGAGCAGAGTAGAAGGTGGAATGTCAAGAAGCTAACGCTTGCGAGAGCGAAGAAGGTAGGCCTCATGAGCAATAAGCATTGCTTCTGCTTGAGAGATAGAGCATGGCACCTCCTGATTGCTGACAAGGGGCATAAGGGAGCTATACTCATCCGATAATCCATCAAAGATAGCTTCAATGTGATCTCGATATGAAACAGGATCACCGATGGAGATGAGAGCATTGACAATTGTCTTAATGCGTTTGAGATAGTCGGAGAGAGATTTCGCGCCTTTGACAATGGTGCGAAGCTCTGAGTGAAGAGTTGTAGATTGTGCTAGAGAATGTACATTGAAGAAGTCATGAACTTCTTGCTAGATCTGCCAGGACTGTTTGCAGTTAACAACCGTAGGCAGAATAGCGGACGATAGGGAAGAAAGCAACCAAGTGAACAGTGCTGAATCCTATTTGATCCAGGTTGTGTAAAGAGGATTGTCTACATACTTTTCACTATCAGAATAAGACAAAAAATGAGGTGGGATTGTTGGATTCACAAGAAACTTTTCCAGATTATGTTGTCGAACAACACCTTCAACGTGTTGTACCCGGGAATGAAAATTTATTTAATCAAGTTTAATTGAAACAATATGTGAAAAGGAAGGCAAACACGAAGTCTGATCTTCTACCATAGCAGAAAGCAAAAACAAAACTAGATCATAGATCGAGACTAGCTCTTGATACCATGTTGAGAACTAAAGGTTCTTTGAAGAAGAAAAATAAGAAATCGAAGATACTGAGTGTTCTTTCTATTCTCATTAATTCACTGTACAAGCTCTGTTTATATACAGAGAGAGAGACTTACGGAAAAAAGATAAGATCCCGGATATTCCGGGTCAACACTATCAGATAGGATCCTGGATAATCTGGGTCAACTATCACACTTGGACAGCTGGCATGACTAACTGGCCAGACGATACAATTATGCATTCGATTCAACTTGACAGACGGTGCTTCCATACAAACGACAAATATCAGAAGATACTGCATATCATACAGACGATAGAATGTTGCCCCATACAGACGATAGGTATCAGACGATACTGCATGTCTCTAACAAGACTGTTTAGGTTTGAAGTTTACTACAAACATTTTTGGTGCAGACGATGTGGAAGAAGATGATACAAAGATTATGTTAGACGATGCATGCTCAAATGATGTTTCATTTTCTTCATTGTATCCAATGCATTCTTTCTCATAGGGTTTCCTATTGCTTCCTACTAATTTTACCAAATTTTCATGACCAGATGTGAACGATGCAAGATCATCAATTAAAGCATTAACTTTCTTCTTAAGACATGTTATTTCTTCAGTCGAATCATGTTTCTTAAGTTCATGATTTTCCTTGGATAACATAGCATTCTCATTTATGCATGCATTAAAATATTCTTGAAGATGTCAAAACTTCTTTTTCAACATTTTGTATTTAGATGCTAAAGCATGATAATTATCAAGAAATTCACTATATTCATCCTCTAGAATTTCAGTTTTTACCTGATCTTCTTCACAATCTGAGTCGTCTATGGATTCCATGAAGGCACAGAATGCAGATTCATCATCTTCTGCTTCATCGTTTGAGTCCACTTTAGAGCCATCCCATCGACTCACAAGTGCTTTCTTCTTCTTGGTATAGTTTTTCTTGAAAGGCTTCTTTGAGAGGGGGACATTCTGCTTTGATGTGCCCAGGTTTTTTACACTCGTAGCAGACGATGACATTCTTTTCTGATCTTTGACCTCCTTCTCTTCTAAAGTTTGATGGAGATCTCCTGAAGTTTGATTCCTTTCTGTAGTCTCATTTGGAGTTGTTATTCCTTTTGAGCCACATTCTTTTGAAATTTCTAGTGATGAAGGCCTTCTCTTCATCTGACTCTTCTTCTAATTCCTCAGCCTCTTCAGATGATTCTTCATCCATAATGGCCTTGGAATTTTTTATTTTTGCATTGAAAGCCACTGATTTATTTTTCTTTCGACCATCGCCTTCTGCCAGCTCAGCCTCATGAACCATTAATGATCCAAGAAGATCTTCTAATTTCAGAGTTTTGAGATCTTTAGCTTCCTGAATGGTAGTGACTTTGGGTCTCCATTTCCTTATTGATGATGGTTTGGAACCTTGCAAACATCTCATTTATGCTTTCACCTTCTTTAATTATGAACATCTCATATTGAGACACCAACATGATAATTTTTTTTTGCTTAACATTTGAAGTTCCTTCATAAGCTATAGCTAAGGCATCCCAGATTTCCTTAGCTGTCTCCAAGCTATCAATTTTTTCATTTTCAGTTGTGCTCAAGGCACATATGAGAAATAGCTTTTTCTGGAGTTGAGTTGATTCTCCAGACGGTGCTCGCCAGTCCATTATATTCTGGGAATGTGTTACACAGTTTTAGGATCTGTGGGAATGTAATTTCCCATCTCAATGATGTCCCACATTTTGTAGCTTATGGATTCAATGAACAAGTGCATTTGCTTTTTCAAGAAGGGATAATTTGATCCATCAAAGAAGGGAGGCTTGTGTGTGGCGGTGGGTGCTATGTTGTTGTTGTGGTCGGCCATGGATCTTCTCTACACCTGTTAAAGTGTTACCCCAGAGACCAGCTCCGGTACCAATTGAGAAATAACGTAATGACACAAGAAAGGGGGGGTTTGAATTGTGTCTTTTTAAAACAACTTTTTTTGTAATTAAAAATAGTATTAGTTCAAAAACCTTTTCTAAAAACTGTGTAAGTGTAGGAGATGTGGTTAAAGCAGTAAAGGATGCAAAATAAATAACACAAGCAATTTATGCTAGTTCACCCAAAAATCGTGGATTACGTTCAGTCCTTGGTCTCTCTACCAAAATTTTCACTACTCAACCAAGTATCAAGGACTTCTCCTTTACAAGTGTTCTAAGGGCTTCTCCTCAACAAGTATTATGAGGACTTCTCCTATACAAGTATTATAAGGACTTCTCCTTTACAATTGAAAGATAATTTTCCTTCTACTTGGAATCTCTTCAACCAGAGTGGAGTAATTACTTTTAGAAGACCAACTTTTTGATGTTGAAGGCTTTTGACACTTGGAGGTTTTTTTTTACTTTGCAATTTGTGTTGTCAATCTTCAAATATTCAAAGTCTTCCTTTTTATATTGTCCTTGACTTGGCTTATTTTACGTTAAAGCATTATGGACTTTCCTGTCATTTTACCGTTTGAACCAAACGGCTCCCTCAGCATGAGCAATAAATGTGACATTTAATGCTTTTGCTCGTTTGATGTCCTTTTGTCAGAAGCAGAACCCAAAAGGTGATACATAGGACTTGTAGAGGTCTTGGGAAGAAAATCTTTCCTATTAGAGAAAGAGTTGGTAGCTAAAGCTTGATGTGATATATTGGTGTTCTCCAATGTTGTACTCATTCTTTGTTCCTTGTACCTTTTTCATTTTCAGATAGTCACGTGAAGAGCTTTGAATAGGTGTGATTGTAGACACGTATACTACAGATTCTCTTTGCTTCTTTCAACTAGATGACGTATTCAAAATTAGTTCCAGATGTAGACTATGGATTTCCTTGAACTGTAGATCTGAAGATGCTAAATATGACAATAAATGACAGGAGTATAGAGATGATACATTTCCCTGAAAGAATAAACCATTTAGAGTTTAGGGATAATTTTGATTGAACTTTTTAGATGTTGTTATCATTCAAAATAAAGAGTAGACGACGTGCGATATGTTTGAACTTAACAAGAGAAGATCTGGTTCGCTCTCCGCTCTTGACCATCATTGTCATCATTGTTCATCACCATCTTCATCTTCGTTCTCCTTTAGTACTTCACCAAATGGCCTGAAATTTGTCCCATTCGTCTTTTGGAAGCCTATGTATCTGATCTGGGCTGAAGAAATAAAGAAAAACATGAGGAAACGGAGCCCCGGAAGAGAACCAAGAATCCGGTTGAAGATTCTAGTGAAGGCCATGACCTACAACCCGATTTTTCTCCCAAACAATGAAGCTTTTGAGCACGAGACCACCCACGACTGGACTCTTGGCAGCAAGAGGAAGAAGGCCCAGAGCTTTGTTGTCGTCATTGTCGTGATTGCCGGCACCAACCACCGTCTTCTCCGTCGAGGTTGGTCAGAAATTTTCTCTATAGATTATTGTTTTGCACCTCGTTCTGATCCTGAATATCACGTTTGTTTCATGAAACTCTGAGTTTTTTATAGTGAATTCTTCACTTTTGGGTTTCAGTTTAAAACCTCTTTTGCATGTCATTTTCTCGATGATTAGAACCATTTGAACTGTCCTATGTGCTTCTGAGAACTTGGAGATTGTGATCGAACTCGTGCATTTAAGTTTTGTAGCCAAGAACAAGCTAGGGAAGGATGGGGATGAACCCAGGCCACTAAGACTTGGAACGTCTTTGTCACTAATCAATTCTCAACCGGGGTCTATTACAAAATTCATTAGACCCCACAATACATCATGGTGCCCAATGAATTTTCAGCCAACAAGGCAACAATAATCAAATTAAAAATGGAAGGAATAAGTAAATTTTTCCTTCCTTGTTCTTTGCGTTGCTCTTCTGAACCTAGGACATAGGTTCCTTGAGGTTCTTCTTCCTCCTCTTCTCTTTGAACCACGGGTTCACTTTCATGAACAGGTGGTTGTTGTTCATCCCTGGGCTGCCTCCTCATAATGCTTTGTATCCTTTCTTGAAGAATCTCCCTGGCTTTACATTGTTTCTCAGGACTTGGCAAAAATCCAGCATTGCGCTTGCAATCTAATTCAGAGTAAAACTCGTCAATTAGAGTGAAGGCGTCCTTCTTCTTCTTTTCATATTCCTTTTTAAGTTCCGCCCGGATTTTTGCCAACCTTTGCTCAAATGTTTCAGCCATTAACATACCTTTTAGAAAAAACTCAGCAAACAGATTAAGCAATACCAGTTCTCAGCATAAATTAAAAATAAAAGAAACTCTAAACAACCAATTAAAAATCAAAGAACCAATCCCCAGCAACGGTGCCAATTCAATGAAAGGGATTTTGATGATTAAAAAGAACAAAAGAGGTTTTCCTCTACAAACTACTATCAAATCTCCTTCGAGACTCAATCATAGTATAGTATTGGGTTTTGTCGTCTCCACAGGGATTGGGTTGATTTAAAATCGGTTCTTTAGAGTTTGAGAAAGTGAGAAGAAATATTTGTTTTGATTTTGGGAAAAGATATAGTATAAGAACAAAAAGTAATTCTGATAAAAATAGCACTTGGGTAATAGCTTCACTTAACCAAATTATGCTTTCCACAATCAGATAACTATATGAATTTAGAAATCGATTTCATGGTGATTTAGCCTAGAATTTCTATTTGTTAATACCTTAATCAAATAGACTTTCAATTTCAATTACCAAACCTAATACCTTAGTGTTTAGTTAACCCAATTGAAGCATTAGCATTCTTTAGTTCTGGCCATCACAATTGATTCCCATCCTTATACCTAAGTGGCGGATTAACCAATTAATCTAATCTCATTTCCCTTAATTCCTACCAATTACCAATGTGTAGAAATAAGCAAAGTAATTGCGTCGACTTCAAGTAAAATAAGTATGGGGAAAAAATTAAAGAAAAGAAAACTTTATTCACAAAGTAACAGAAAGCTTAGAGCGAAACTTAGAAAAGATTCACATACTAACCAAATGCAAAAGGGCTTAGGAAAACATGGCTAAGGAAAACATAATTAAAATAAAAAGAACAAAACCTGAAAAAATGGCTCCAAGGCCTTTTACAAGCTTCAAGAACAAGGCTACAAAGGAAGGAACTCAGGTTCCAGGGCTTGATACAAAAGAAAAGCCAAAAACTGAATTTATAGCCATCTTGCTAGCAGGCCAATGCTCAAGTGTTGGGTTCCAACGCTTGGGCGCTGGAAACAACATTGAATTCTCCTCTTCAAACATAATGTCAACGCATGAGCGTTGGGGTGCCAACGCTCAGGCGTTGGGAGCACGGCAGACTCCTCATTTTCTTGTTCTTAACCTTCTCTTTTGATTCCTTTCATAAATGCAATTAAGGGGCTTCGTTGTGGCTTTCATGGGTGTTTCGCAACAGCTGAAACCTTCATTTCCTTCATCATGTCTCCATTTTAGCACATGCTAAATGCTTGATTCTTCATCTCCTTCTTTAATTTCTTCAATTAGGCACATGTTAAACAAGCATAGGAGGTTTGATGATTCTTCTTCCTCTTTGACTTCAGCCACACTCTTTCATTTATTTGCACCAAGATCCCCACAAATGTTCCTTAATTGACCAGAACCTCTAACAAGGACTAAAAATGCAATAAAACATAACTAAAAGGACTAAAAACACAAAAGTTACTAATTTATATGCAAATGCAAAAAGAAAGAGAAAAACCTAACAAAGTGAAATAAAAACTATATGAGACTCAATAAAAAGACATAAAAACAAAAGAAAAAGATACTAAAAACATCATACGAATTCCAATCATTAACCATAAATTGGGGTGTTACACGGTTCGATTAATCTCAGGATCATACAGAAGTGATTCTAGATTGACTGCACGTTCATGCACTGGCAAACAACAATTAGTAAAACCAGCACAATAAAAATAAAAGTAAAAATAAAAATAAAATAAAAGATATCCTACACAACTGAAAATCATATCCAAAACATATAAACTTAAGCATAATTTATGGAAACGAATTCAAAAACTTGATAGTCTCTCTGCAAGTTCACAAGTTTCCCGAAGTAATAAAACCATCGAATCCACAAGGATTATGGTCGTTTAAGTCTAAAGTCACTGATTACGTATTGTAAGGACAAAAATCAAGTTTAAAATGGTTTGAATTGTAGTTGATTTTATGGAAGTAATGATTAAGGATAAAATTATTGTTGTTGGAATTATCAGTTCGAGAAGGTAGCACCTAGGGTCTTGTTTCACCGGTTATAGTATATATTAAGATAAATTAGCGTTTGTATGTGATGACCCGGGGGTATTCTAGTCTTTTTGAGTCTTTTATTTTCTATGTTTTATTTATTTTGAGTCTCATGTAATGTTTTTAGTCTTCTTAGGTCATATTTTTCATTTGCATTGTTAGAATAGTGCTTATCATTATGTTTAGTTAATTTATTAGTTGTTTAGTTTTTGTTAGGTATTTATAGTTCTTTAGATTTCTGGTCAGCTTTGAGGTTAAGTTTAATCGGAAATCAAGAGCTTGAGTTAGATTTTGGAGAATTGATGATTAATAATTTGTGGGTTATGAGGCTTAATGTGAATGGGAGGAGTTATGTTTTGTGCAATGAAGGGGTTGTTGTGGTATTTGATAAGCTTTTGCAAGTTTAAAGAGCCTTGATGAAGAAATCACGAAAGTTGAAGAGCTTGAATGAGAAGGGAATCAAAAGTTTAACTGAAAGGAAGAGAATTCGAAAAAGGCTGAAGAAGCCCCAGTGTAAGACCCTCAATTTTGTGTGATAGTATTTTGGCCCCTGTAACTCTTATGATTATAATTTGAATCTTTTTGAAGTATATTGAGTATGGAATTATGTATTGTTTAAGCCTTGGCTGAAATGGCGACATTTTGAAAGGGAAGTTGTGATCGTCCTGTAAAACTGGTTGAGATCGTCCGGTGAAACTGGTTGAGATCGTCCTGTAAACTGGCAGACTATGTTGGCAGACTATGTTGGCAGACTATGTTGGCAGACTATGTTGGTGGACTATGTTGGCAGACTATGTTGGCGGACTATGTTGGCGGACTGTTTTGGCGGACTGTTTCTCCGTTGGCAGACTATGACTTCGCTTTGTCTGGTTTGGTCAGCCACTATTGCTGACATAAGAAATGAGTGTCAAATACCTTGGGAATGATAAACTTCCGTTTTTATTGACTCTTAAGAGATAAAATGTCAGAATCATTAATGAGCATTAATGACTTGCCGTTTTCTTTGACTTAGAATATTTTAATCTTTTCTAAGTCAGTTTCCTCACTCTATAAATACCAAGCTTCGTCAGTACGTTAATCTTTCATTTTTCCCACACCTTTCTTCTCTTCGAAGTAAGCTGAATCCTTGACATTTTTCTGAAGCGTTCTTGTTGACCAGAGTTGTTCGTTGTGAGTTCTTCTTGGTTCGTGAAGGACAGAGCTGAAGTTTCAAATCTCTTAATCTTTTAGGCCATTCGAGGTTGAAGAACAAGTGTATGCAACCTAAGAGAAGGTAAGGGTAACTCAATCTTAGTATTATGGTATTATGATATTGTTGTGATTCTGATTGCAGAATACAGACTATGATTGATTCTGAGTTTGTTTGAATACTGTGATAACAGTATGATATATCGAATACGTTGTCTGGTTATGAGATTGAATTGCTTGAATATATTTTGTAAGAAGAGCTTACTGTGTTATGTATATATTGACATAACTGTGAAACGAGTGAACCGTTATTGTCAATGAGGATTCGATTACTGTCATGACAGGTGCACTACAGGTGCATGATTTTAGGTTTTGATGTGGCGAACTATTATGCGTCGCGGGAGCATGCCGAGGGTGGTGTAGAAAAGTCTCTTCCATGTTCTAAGTCATCCTGGCCAGATACGGCAAAAACCCAATGAGCTATGTGCATTATTCGTTGAAAGGCTAACAAGCATATGTGTTGTGATGAATGAGACTTATTCTGTGAAGTTGTGAATTATTGACAGATATATTGTGAATTGTTGCATCACTTATAGTATAATGGTTAATACTGTTTACTCTATAATGTACTCCTAATACTGTATTTCTATATCCTTATATTTGAGTTAACCCTTTGCCGTTTCTGCTTGTGTTCTCTTTTATTTTTGGCGCTTAATGTTAGATCAAATAATTAAATGGATTATTATGTTTTGATAATTAACAATTTCTTTTCAATAACGTTAAAGATAAAAATTTCTAACATAGTGAAAATTATCATGTATAGGAATAACCATCTCTGAAAGGAATGAATAAACACCATTGCCTTATCAAGGAAATTTGCTTGCCAGAAGAGTTCGTCCGGTTCGTATAAATCAGTCTGATGGTGCTAGAAAGAAAGATGGTCAAAGTATAAGATTGTCTGATGAATCAAGAGAGATGAATCAACAAATGACCAGCGCTTCTTCTTACAACTACCTGATGCAAATCTTCTCACCTGAATCTACAAAGATCAAAAGCAAAGACTGTATTGCTTTAAGGTGAAAGAGTGTAACAATCTTGAAGAAACTTCGTCTGCCTTGAAACCTCTCTAGCATCATATAAAGGAGTTGTGGATCAAATCTCTCCGATGAAGAACTTCAGTGAAAGAAAGAATTCAGAATAGAATATTCTGTTTCTTAGAAAAGAACTGAATAAAGAAAAGTTCGTCCGCCAATCCAAATTACTTTGCAGCAGAACTTCAAGCATTAAATGGAGACTATGTCTACCAAGCTACAAGGAAAATTCCGTCCGCTCAAGGTAACAATTGCGCCAAAGGAACAGAGATCAAGAAATGTGGTTTTCGAGGACATCAGGATTATCGAAGTATTAAAGAATATATTTTTCTCATCTGGAGTAATTACTTCGTGGAATTAAAAGACTCCTATCTCGTCTACACATTTATTAACATACTGGCCGCAGTAGAAATTAGAAAGGGACATAATCAAATACAATACCTCTTGGTCCCACTACATCTCTGCTTTTCCTAAAATCAAGCTGACATCGCGGAATCAACGGCAAGAATCTCTGCACATCGTACACTATCAACGGTCGAAATTCAAAATTCTGATCAAGGCACGTGATGAGTATTAGCTGTCAAGCACTGGGGTAAAAGAGTCAAAGCTGCCCTCACCGCTGAAGTTTTACATGTTATATACGAAGAAACCAGCTCAAAGCTACTTGCTCAAGATGGAGCCAGACGACATCAACCCAGAAGTACTGATGATTTCCAGATCATATCTTATGCGTGCAGAAAAGCCTCTGATCGTGACTTACACATGTTGAAAGATGCAGAACTAGCCGTTACGCACAGCTCAGAAGAGAAGAGGCACTTCGGACAGTTTTTCTCTCTTTCTCAAGAAGAAGAAGCAACTGAAGATATAAATAGAAGATTCTTTCTCCGAAGTATGTGGGCAACTTAGACTTAAGCCTTCATATGTTAACTAAGTCTGTCCCAAGAACCAAGCAACCTTGGTTCATACTCAGAATGCCTCAAGATTATCCCTATCTGAGTATATGAGTTTGTGTGAGGAAAATCCATAGAGTGTTACTCTTATCTTTCCCAACTCACACATTCCTCTATACAGAGAACTCAAATTTTTATCTTCTCTGTAAACTGAGCTTCATTTCCTCTGCACACTCTTATTAAGAAGAGAACTATGTAGAGAAGCCAACCCTTAAAAAGGTGTCAGGAGAAGTCCTGCATAATACTTGTTAGGAGAAGTCCTCATAATACTTGTAAGGAGAAGTCCTTCTAATACTTGATAGGAGAAGTCCTTAGAATACTTGTTGGGAGAAGTCCCTGATAATACTTGTACTATTCAGTTGAAATAGTGGAAATCTTGGTGAAACCAAGGACTAGATGTAGCCCTGTCGGTTATGGGGGTGAACCAGGATAAAATCATGTGTGTTTTATTTTCATATTGTTAACTTTACGCTGCATGCTCATTCGTACGTTTGCAACTTGCAAACAATTATTGAAAATAAACATTCATCGTTTTAATTCTTATGAAATGAATTTCATGCTAAATTTAAATAACAAATGTTATATATATATATATATATATATATATATATATATATATGCTGTTTGTAATATATGAGAAAAGAAATTTAAAATAAGCCACACAATTCAATACCCCCCTTTCTTGTGTGTGTCCTGCACCTTCAATTGGTATCAGAGCCTAACACTCTGAAAAGTGCTAACATCTTCGCAGATGCAGAGTTCAAAGATCCGTAAAAGCATATGCCATCTTTGAGTTGAAGCAACCATGATCCAAATGCTGATATAAAAAGAAAATTTCAAAGAAGTCATCTCAAGGAAAGATCTCATATCCTCTCGGCAAGGGAAGCTAGAAATTCAAGTAAATACATCAAACTCGTGCCTTCAGCAATATATTACTGACAAATCTCTTGAGTTATACGAGAAATGATCAAGTTCTATTCTCAGCAATAGAAAGGGAGGTAACTCTAAACTCATATTAAATTGATTACCACCGCTCATACTGATAAAATGATTAAGAGCTTCACAAAGAATATCTTAATACAATCACTGATTATTTACTTAAATGAGCCTCTCTATAAGTCCATCAAAATTTTTTTGAATCATTAATGTCATCATTATGATGAACACAAATTCCTGGATAATCATCTACTTACGATAGCCATATTAACGTAAAATCAAAACTGTTCAATTGACAAATGTTAATCAAAATCATTTATTCAAATCAACTCTTTGGCATATGACTTTTCATACTATCATTACATGCATTTAATCTCTTATTAAACTTTAGTCCTAATCTTTTGTCATGAAAGTCCTTAGTATATGTTATCAAACTTATCTGACAAGCTCTCTAGTTGGAAAAACACAATACCTCTTATTGCATGTAGCTAAATTATGATAATCAGAAAATATTAATAAGACTCTTTGACAAAGAAATTAGGAAATGAATCTTGTAGGCTTAAAGATAGATACATACATTACATGATTAACTAGATGAGTGACGTCAAGTACCTTCCTGATAAGATCGAAAACTCCACTTAACCAAAGACTACATTTCAAAGATTGAGTAAATGGAAATCACCGTCCGGTGACTACCTAATGAATTATCAAGAGAGAGCGTCTGTGAATACCTGATCAGGCACGATCAGTCACTCACCCAAACGTGGACCACTAGCAAAACCACTGTGTCGTTTCAAATATTGAAACTTCTCAAGCACGCATTAAATCTCTCAACTGCTATGTCTGCACATTTAAAGATCCTCATTTAATGCGCATGCTAATCATTCTATGACATCAATAGAAAAACTAATCATTTTCTCTCTTAAACCAAGTAAACACCGTTCGTATTCAAAAGAATAATATAACAAAAAGAAGTTTGAGGAAGAAGCAACACATTCACTACTCACAAACTTACCTCGAACTTCCATCATCCTCAAGCTATCTATTGTTCTCTCTCTCTCGCTAACTCTTGTTTGCAGATCATTGCAATGGCGTCAAAGAAACAGATTAATGCTGCTCCCGAACTTACTCCCGCTGAACGAAACATCATTGAACGAAGAATGAGGAGCATTGCGCTAAGTCGAAAGGAGCAAGAAACATCCATTGGCAAAATGAAGACGATAAATCTTGGTGATAAAGAACTGGTCTCGCCAAAGTACCTTAACCTAAATCTCTACAGCTACGCCAAGATAGCAGGGCTAGATTGGGTTCTCGCTCAAGAATGGGCAACTCTCATGAGAGTATCTTCTCTTGTTACCATTGAACCGGTCATTAAAGAGTTCTATGACTGCGCTGTCAAGAGCAGACCTTTAGTGATTAAAACAAGATGCATGCGAAGGATAACAACTATTGCGCCTGGAGATATTGCAGTAATCCTGAACTGCGAAGTAAACGAAGGAGTAAAATTCAAATTAACTTGGGAGTTATCTGCTCTCAACCCCAAGTGCATCTGGAAGCAGAACCCAGAGGTCTATGGAACTAATGTCAACAACTTAATAGAAGAATGCAAATTTCCTTATGCGGTGTTATGCAAAATAGTCATCCCCAGAGAAGGGAACTGCAACAATGTAGACAAGTTGTCTCAATGGGCACTCTACCACATGATGCATAAGCAAAAGATCAATCTCTCATATCTCATCTTCAATCACATGATATCAACTCTGGAAGGCAAAGAGTTAAAATTGCCATATGGAGCCCTCATATCTGAACTAATGAGGAAACACCTCATAGACAAAACAAAGGAGGAAAATGAGTTTATTTCTCGTGACTACATTCACTCATCTCCAGTGAAGTTCGACGACCTCAGAAGAATGGGACTAGAGATTGACACTACCAGTGTGCCTGTAGAAGTGCTCTTACAGGCAAGCAGACCTCAACTCAGAGAAGAGAGTGTTGAAGAAGAAGTAGAAGATGAAGAAGCAGAAGAAGACGCTGATAGAAATGGTCCCCCACCTACTAAGCGATATCAAATCACCAACTCTGGGAAGTGGTTCGAAATTGCTCCTTCTTCAGAACCTAAACAACCAGGAGACACAACTATTTCACAACAAGATGACGAAGATAATCGTCTGATAGCATCACTAATCAAAACCGTCCGAAAAGGACCCTCAAGCTCTGAATCCAAGACTCCTCAGCAGCTCGCAATCATATCAAAATACCTTCCACACATTCCCACTGAGTTCCATGAGTTTGTGGAAAATATTGTGGATGTTGATGATGATGGCAACTGTGGATACAGATGTCTCGCTCAATGGATAGGGATGAACGAGAAAGAATGGCCAGAGATAAGGAGTCGAATGATCAAGGAGCTAGATGACAGACGAATTCTTCACCAGAAAATATTTGACTCAAAAGATCATATGGAGGAAATTAAAAAGTCTTTGACCCTCAGTCCAAACGAACCAGCTCTTGAACCCAAATGGTTCGCTGTTCCGGACATGGGTTTACTAGCAGCAACTACCTTCAGAGTAGTTCTGGTCACACTCAGTCTCAGGGAATCTTGCATGTATCTTCCTATGACTGGTCCAGTTACAACTCCATCTCCAGTGGCAGTGTTATGCAATGTTGAAGATCGACACTGGATAAGGGTGATCCTGAAAGAAAACTCTCCTTTACCCAATGCAACACCACAGTGGTTGCCCAACTGTGAGAAGAACGCAAAGGCGTGGGGAAAGAGCATGGGACCAAGAATAATAATGTATAGACGCATTATAGATCCTAACTACGTTCGTCCCTCAAAATTGAAGAGGAAGCGACATGCGATTAAGACCATTCTGAAGGAAGCTGAAGAACAAGTGCAAGTGACCATGCCATCGTCCAAATCATCAAAGCTAAAGCCAGAGGCATTAGAAGTTGAAAATCCTTCTCCCTCACTAAATGAAAAACCAAGTGAGGAGATCACTAAGAAATCCAACAATATTGACGACACACTCCTTGACATTCCTATGTCCCAACCAGAAGTCACTATGGAAACACAGGAGATTGAAAATCAAGATAGGGCATCTAAGGAAGCGTCTGTGGCCAAAGGAAGAGTGAAGTCTCGCGCAGTTAGGGCTTGTAATCAAAGAAAAAGAAAGAAGAATATCCCAAGGGAGGCTGAGAAAGATGATACAACTAAACTCGCACATAGGGATGAAGTTGCTGCTGAACAATCAACAGCTAATCAAGAAGGAGGCATATCTAAAGAAAATCAGGAGAACAGCATGCAAGAAGTTCAAACAAGGGAGTACAGAATGAAGAGCTTCCCAGTTCATGTGCCCAGACGGTCTCGTCGATGCACTACTCCTATTGCATCAACAGTCCCTAGAATGCTATCCATGTGAATGCTTGGCACGCACCACAACTTCTTATGGAAACCTTAGGTTTCAATTTCTGCCTCCAAGCCAGAATCTGGACTCCTCCTGCTGTTGACGGGTTAGTACTCATGTTTGCTCCAAGATCAAGGTATGACATCTTCTATCACAACTGGGAACTGTCTACCTGCAGACAAGTTCATACAAGCACCATTTCATCCAAATTGATTCATGGTGCTGCACGCATCACTCTCAATTTCGGATCATGGTCGCTTACCCTAATAGCAGACAAACCTTCCTATCAGCCATCTTTAACTGCTGATGTCTCTCAGCAAGAATCAGTCAAGCACCAAATCCATATCTTATCTAATTCAGAAGAAGTAGTTGTTGTCTCATCAAACACTGAGGAGGATCAAGATGATACTCACTCACCATCTTCCAAGGAAATCCCTGCTGCTGAAACCCTGAATGAGACCTTGATTATGGAAACCACAATGGTCCATCCCACCAAAGTCTCCTCAAGTAATCATCCTTCTCAACCAAGGAAATTCCCAGGGCCAAGGAGTCACATGATGTACCACCTACTGCTGAACCCTTTGATGCCAAAACTGCCATTAAGGAGCTGTCTGAAGAAGTTACACAATCTCTCTCCAACAACTCCAAAGCAACTGAAAAGCTGGAAAGCACTACTCTCAAACGAGCCGATGCAATGGAACAAAACCTCACCGCTATGATAGAGGCCCAACTCAAATTCTTTGAAGAAATGCTCCGGAAAGACCATGAAGCTCGGCAGCAGAACGCTGATTAATTATCTCTTATCCCTGCTACTCTCTCTAATCATTCATCTTATGCACATTATTCTACTTGCTCTCATGCTTATACATATCTTTATTTCATACTGGATATCTCTTTATCTTATATGCACTTTGCTTACACACTGGTTTCCAATTTTTTTTTGATAATGCCAAAGGGGGAGAAGATTTAGGAAAAGGGACTAGGAGAAATAGTAGCTCATTTAGGGGGAAATTTAGGGGGAGCAAAGGTAAGCTCACTTAGGCAAACGATCACTAGTCACACACTATCTAGGACAATTCATTTAGGGGGAGCAAAGGTACGTAAACTCAAATAAGATAAATTCGTCCACCCAAAAGATTAGCTGTTTTCACTCAAATAATATCACTTACAAAAGGGCAACCATATCTTTCTAGATGCAATACTCTGAAGAAAAATCAGCAAAACGCTTTATGACTAATTACACTCTTAAACGAATATTTTCCAAAAGAAATTGTCATTATCAAAAAGGGGGAGATTGTTAGATCAAATAATTAAATGGATTATTATGTTTTGATAATTAACAATTTCTTTTCAATAACGTTAAAGATAAAAATTTCTAACATAGTGAAAATTATCATGTACAGGAATAACCATCTCTGAAAGGAATGAATAAACACCATTGCCTTATCAAGGAAA
Source organism: Acmispon strigosus (assembly GCA_030819835.1). NCBI lineage: Eukaryota > Viridiplantae > Streptophyta > Magnoliopsida > Fabales > Fabaceae > Acmispon > Acmispon strigosus. The sequence continues at coordinate 31,559,329 of JAUAMA010000003.1, read as the reverse complement.
TTTGCTTGCCAGAAGAGTTCGTCCGGTTCGTATAAATCAGTCTGCTGGCGCTAGAAAGAAAGATGGTCAAAGTATAAGATTGTCTGATGAATCAAGAGAGATGAATCAACAAATGACCAGCGCTTCTTCTTACAACTACCTGATGGAAATCTTCTCACCTGAATCTACAAAGATCAAAAGCAAAGACTGTATTGCTTTAAGGTGAAAGAGTGTAACAATCTTGAAGAAACTTCGTCTGCCTTGAAACCTCTCTAGCATCATATAAAGGAGTTGTGGATCAAATCTCTCCGATGAAGAACTTCAGTGAAAGAAAGAATTCAGAAAAGAATATTCTGTTTCTTAGAAAAGAACTGAATAAAGAAAAGTTCATCCGCCAATCCAAATTACTTTGCAGCAGAACTTCAAGCATTGAATGGAGACTATGTCTACCAAGCTACAAGGAAAAATCCGTCCGCTCAAGGTAACAATTGCGCCAAAGGAACAGAGATCAAGAAATGTGGTTTTCGAGGACATCAGGATTATCGAAGTATTAAAGAATATATTTTTCTCATCTGGAGTAATTACTTCGTGGAATTAAAAGACTCCTATCTCGTCTACACATTTATTAACATACTGGCCGCAGCAGAAATTAGAAAGGGACATAATCAAATACAATACCTCTTGGTCCCACTACATCTCTGCTTTTCCTAAAATCAAGCTGACATCGCGGAATCAACGGCAAGAATCTCTGCACATCGTACACTATCAACGGTCGAAATTCAAAATTCTGATCAAGGCACGTGATGAGTATTAGCTGTCAAGCACTGGGGTAAAAGAGTCAAAGCTGCCCTCACCGCTGAAGTTTTACATGTTATATACGAAGAAACCAGCTCAAAGCTACTTGCTCAAGATGGAGCCAGACGACATCAACCCAGAAGTACTGATGATTTCCAGATCATATCTTATGCGTGCAGAAAAGCCTCTGATCGTGACTTACACATGTTGAAAGATGCAGAACTAGCCGTTACGCACAGCTCAGAAGAGAAGAGGCACTTCGGACAGTTTTTCTCTCTTTCTCAAGAAGAAGAAGCAACTGAAGATATAAATAGAAGATTCTTTCTCCGAAGTATGTGGGCAACTTAGACTTAAGCCTTCATATGTTAACTAAGTCTGTCCCAAGAACCAAGCAACCTTGGTTCATACTCAGAATGCCTCAAGATTATCCCTATCTGAGTATATGAGTTTGTGTGAGGAAAATCCATAGAGTGTTACTCTTATCTTTCCCAACTCACACATTCCTCTAAACAGAGAACTCAAATTTTTATCTTCTCTGTAAACTGAGCTTCATTTCCTCTGCACACTCTTATTAAGAAGAGAACTATGTAGAGAAGCCAACCCTTAAAAAGGTGTCAGGAGAAGTCCTGCATAATACTTGTTAGGAGAAGTCCTCATAATACTTGTAAGGAGAAGTCCTTCTAATACTTGATAGGAGAAGTCCTTAGAATACTTGTTGGGAGAAGTCCCTGATAATACTTGTACTATTCAGTTGAAATAGTGGAAATCTTGGTGAAGCCAAGGACTGGATGTAGCCCTGTCGGTTATGGGGGTGAACCAGGATAAAATCATGTGTGTTTTATTTTCATATTGTTAACTTTACGCTGCATGCTCATTCGTACGTTTGCAACTTGCAAACAATTATTGAAAATAAACATTCATCGTTTTAATTCTTATGAAATGAATTTCATGCTAAATTTAAATAACAAATGTTATATATATATATATACTGTTTGTAATATATGAGAAAAGAAATTTAAAATAAGCCACACAATGCAATACATTACTTTCATTACGTCTCGTTTTCCTTACTGTAATATTACTGACTATGGGCTACACTTATTAAATATATGTGAGACGTTGTTTTGGAAAACTTGAGATGTTTTGAAAGGATTTTATTTTCCGCGTTTTTCAAAGTTACTCTCGACTTAAAAATCGGGCTGTTACACCCAGCGCCAATGCGCTGGCAATTTGTGAAGCTGCTCCTGAGGATGGAAAGTCCCAGCGCCAATGCGCTGGGAAGCAAGCGACAGTGTGCTGGAATTTTGCCAGAATTTGTCTGATGATGGAAGGTCTCAGCACCAATGCGCTGGCATTCTAGAGCTCGAGGGAATTTTGGCCATTTTCCCAGCTCCAATGCGTTGGGAAGCCAGCGCCAGTGCCTTGGACCCCTACCTGTTTTTTGTATAAATTAAGCACTTGTTTCATTTACCAAGTATTTTGTATTTTATGAATTCTACTTTGGAGCTATTGTTCTTAGAGCTTGTGGGAGGCTCTCTAGGCCATTCTTTCAGTTTTAGTTTCTTTTAATCTTGATTATGTATTCCCTAGCCATGTTTGGCTAGGTTTTCCTTCATTTTTCATATTATGTTATGAAATTCTGAGTTTTTATATGAGTATCTTTGTTCCATTCCTATGAATCTTTTCTTTGATTTATAATCCTGCTTGAGTCGATGCAAGTGTTATGCTTTTTCTTGCACAACAGTAGCTGGTAAGGATTAGGGATCTTAGATTAGATTTTTTGAATTTATCTACCACTTAGGTATAAGGGTAGGATCCAGTAGTGATGGTTGGATCATATAAATTTATTCTTCAATTGAATTGACTAGGTACTAAGGTATTAGACTTTGCAACTGAAATGGAATGTTTTGCTAGATTAAGGAATTAACAGGTCAAGGTAAAGGCTATACCACCATAGGAAGGTTACATTGATTCATACTGAACTTTGGTTGCGATTAGCATAATTGAAATTGGTGAAACATAAACCCAAGTGCTGATTTCTCATAAGTTATTTTCAACATTTTAGTTATTGCCTTTGTAGCAATTTTCTACCATAAATAGATTTCAGTTCATATATCTTTTTAGTTTTCATTCCAAATAGTGAAATTTCTAGTGTGAATCGACTTAACTAACTATCCCTGTGGTTCGATAATATTTTATTACTTCGGGAATTTTGTACACTTGCAGAATTGCAATCAAGTTTTTCGTGCCGTTGCCAGGGATAGTTTTCGTTTTGTTGGTTTATTCTTAGATTTTACTGTTTGGAACTTTTGTTACCAACTTGACGGAATTTTTGCTGTGTCAAACTAGTGCTACTAATTGTTCGTTGTAGTGTATGCGAGGTAGAGTTTGTCCTGAGTCGCGCTTTTTTGACCCGTAGATCGCTCGCACTTTTTACTATTTACTTGCACAACAAAGAAGAGCAACTGAAGCCAGAGATATGGCTGAGGGTGAGACACCGAAACAAAGAGAGGCAAGGCTCCAATCCACGTTCGATGCACGTGTTGCTGCAGAAGTTGTAGTTCAAGTTCTTAGACAACAGCAGGAGCAAGAGGATAGGGATGCCAATAGATCCCTGAGAGACATCACTGCACCTCGAGTCGATTACAATTTCAAGGGCAGCATAGTATGTGAGGATGCGCCTCCGAATTTCCAATTCCCTCCACACTTCATTACTTTGGTTAGTCATAACCAATTTAGAGGAGGTGCCAGTGAAGATGTCCACACTCACTTGGAGCGTTTCACGAGACACTGCGCCACCCCCAGGCGGAATGTCAACCTGGACACTATCAGGTTGATGTTGTTCCCTTTTTCTCTTAGGGTCCTGGCAGAAGAATCGTTGAGTTCACAACCTCTCCGGAGTATCACTTCATGGATGATTTGGTTGAAAAATTTACAGCCAAGGAGATTGAAGCAGGAGATCAATTCCTTCATCCAGCTAGATTCTGAGAATTTGTATTAGACATCGAAGAGATTCAAAGGACTTTTGAGGAGATACCCAGGCCACAACATTTCCATTTCCACTGCTGACCAACTGGACAAATTCTATGCACCTCTTAATAATTACACAAGAGACAAGCTTGACACAGCTGTAAATGGAGCTTTTGATGCTCTAGCAACCCAGCCAGCACTTGACATCATAAATAAATTGGCTACCAGGGCTTCTCATTAAAATCGGGCAGGCAAAGCTGGAAGGGCATGTATGAGATAGAGAGTCTTGATGTTGTCCTTACATCCAACAAGAGACTATCACAAAAGGTGGATACCATGATGCAACGCATGGAGAGTTTACAAATAGGCCCAGAAGACGCCCAATTTTATGAGGAGGTGAAGGCCATGGGAAATTATCAAAACGACCCCAATTCCAATACTTTAAATCAAAATTGGAAGAATCATCCAAATTTATCATGGAAAGAGCAAAACAATTCTAGAGATTCAAGGCAAAATTACAACCAGAGGCCTCCACCACTTCAAAACCAAGGAAGCGGAGAGAAAAGCTTGGAAGAAATTGTGGGGGAGATGGCTCAACAAACTGCTCAATTCATGAATGAAACTAGGACCAACTCAAAGAATCATGAGGCATCCATAAAAAATTTGGAGGTCCAAGTGAGCCAAATTGCAAAGACCATTGGTGAGAGGCTCCCAGGTATGTTCCCTAGTGACACTGTTGTTATTCCTAAAGATAGCAGTATTGAAAATTGTTCTGCCATTACTCTTAGGAGTGGAAATTTTTTGAGTGAGGTTGAGAAAAAAGAGAAGAAAAAGAGTGAAGAAAAAAATGAAAGTGAGAGGAAAAGTTTTGAGGAAGGAGTGAAGAGAGAAAATAAGAGATGAGAATTAACAAGGATACAAAGCTACCTTTTCCTCTTTGTTCTAGTAGTGTTGGTAAGAAGAAGTTGGAGAAACAATTTTCAAAGTTTGTGGAAATGTTCAAGAAGCTCCGCATTGATATTCTCTTCTCTGAATGCTTAGAGAAGATGCCGCAATATGCAAAGTTCATGAAAGAAATTCTCTCAAAGAAAAGAAGGTTGAGTGAAGAGGATGAGACGGTCATGTTGACTGAGGAATGTAGTGCAATCATCAAGAAAAATCTTCTACCCAAATTGAAAGATCTAGGAAGCTTTACCCTACCGGATTCATTTGAAAAACTAAATGAATTCAGGGCCTTGTGTGATTTGTGGGCAAGCATTAACTTAATGCCCCTGACTATGTTTGAGAGGCTTGACTTAGGAGAGGTGAAACCAACTTTTATGACTCTTCAACTTGCTAATCATTCTTTGGTGAGGCCTTGGGGGGTTTGTGAAGATGTATTGGTGAAGGTAGGGAAGTTTAATTTCCCAGTTGACTTTGTGGTGATTGACGTGGAGGAGGACTCAAATATTCCACTAATTTTGGGAAGACCATTCCTATCCACTTCACAATCAAAAATTAATGAGGGAAAATGAACATTGTCACTGAAGGTAGCTGATGAAAACATCACCTTCAATGTGTTCAATCGAAAGGAAACTTCTAGTGAGATGAATGGGATTTTCATGGTGAGGATGTTGCAAGCGTGGAGTGATGAGAGTATTGAGCGTTTCTTTTGGAAGGAAGAAATGGCTAGACTTAAGAAGCTGGAAGTTCCGAAAAGAAACCAATCCAAGCAAGTTTTCTCTATGAGCTTGGTCACTAAGCCAACACCAGGTAAAAAGAAGGGAAAATAACTGAGCTTACATTGGAAGCCCAAGAGCAAGGCAAATGAAAAATCTTCAGGTTCTTTTAGTGCTAAATTTTCAAATTGTGTGTTTGTTTTGGAGAATGTGTTCTAGGAACGAGATCGTATAGGAGAGAACAGAGAATATAATTTTATTAGAGAAGTTGTGAGCTGCTTTTACATGAGCCTCCCTTGGCTATTTATAGGGAGGAAAGCCATAAATAACATTTAGCTCTGCCTGGGCCTATGGGCCTCACATACCAAGCCCAATAGATTACGAAGTTTGCCCCCTATGTATTATAAATGTGCCCCTGAGTTCTCTGGGGTCTGCGCCCTTCGCTGATGTTGGCCGCCCCATAGATCAACTGGCCGCCCTACTGCGTGACAAGGGCGCTCGCCCAGTCCACAAGCCCACAACACACGAGCTTGAAGTATGAGAGCGAAGTGTCTTCACAAGCCTTCATGATCCACCACTGGGAGAAGGGGGCTCGCCCATCCCACAAGCCCACAAGACACCGAATCTGAGGCACGAAGACGAAGTGTGTCTTCAAAGAGTGTATGTTTCCTTTGGGCGGTTGATGAGTGGATATTATATGATGTTTTTAGGTAGTTTTTAGTCTTTTTATTTTATTATTTTTGAGTCACATATAGGTTTTTTATTATTTTTATGTAGATTTTATATTTATTTTGCATTTTGCTTGTAGATTAGATTTTGTTTGTTTTTCTAGCTTTATTTTATATTTTTAGGAATTTTTATAGCTATTTTATATTTTTAGGAAAAGCTGGTTTAGTTATTATTTTTGTCCAAGGACCAATTTGTAAAGTTTCAGGAAATTAGGGACCAAAATGTGAAAGTTCAAGAGTGGAGGACTAAAAGTGAAGATTGAGAGAATAAAAGGGCCAGAATTGAAGTGCTAGTAAAGAGAGGGCTAAAAATGAAAAAGAAGAATATGAAGCAACTCTCCTCAAATTAGCACATGGAAAATAATGTTGAAGGATAGATGGTAGTGGGAAGAAGGTTTCAGAATTGATTAAGGGCTGAGTAGTGGCTTTTTAAGGCATTCAAAACCCACTACCATGAAGAAGAAAGAAAAGCTTGGAGATGAAGCAGCAGCGTCCCAACGCTCCAGCATTGGGATCCCAGCGCTCAAGCGCTGGGACTCTGACTAGGAAATGAGTCAGATTCTCACCCAGCGCTCAAGCGTTGGAAAGCCAGCGCTCAAGCGCTGGGCCTCGGACAGAAAGTGGATTTTTAATGCATCCCAACGCCCAAGCGTTGGGAATGCCAGCGCCCAAGCGCTGGAGGGTGGATTTTTGCTATAAATAGGACCCTTTTCTTCACTTGTAAAGCACACCTCTTAGAATACAACAAGTATTCTCTCTTTCTCCCTTTTGAGCATTGTTCCTTGGAATTGTGGGAAGCCATACTTGAGCTCCTATCCAGGGTAATTCAATGACTCCTTTAGCCATGCTTGGCTAACTTCTTCTTTAAGTTTTTGGGTTGTTTTAGTTTATAATTCATGTTCTAATTTTTTCTACATTTCTGAATAATACTTTCAATTCATGTTTTATTTCCTTGTTCTTCATTAATCTTGTGTACAAAAGATTTCATGCTTTCTACTTATGTCATAAGGCCATTTGGTAAGTAGTAAGGGAAATAGGAAATAAAAAAAGGTTATAAGTATACATTTCTTAAGGCAATTAGGATGGACGTAACTTTGTGTTGGCCCGAATTCCTTCTTCATCTTCTTTTCTGGTTAACTAAATACCTAGGCTAAGGATTTAGTAATTAGGAAGAAAGTTCTACATTTCTTAAGGCTATTAGGATGTAGAAATTCTAGGCTATAGCACCATGAATTTGGATTTAAAATTCAGAAATTAAGTAGGGGATTTCTAGCATGTTTTATAGACTATGTAAACCAACCCAAGAGCTTAAATTCTTATCATCTTTTTCCTTATCATTTTATGCTATTGTTATTTCTTGTACTAAAACCAACAACATATATTCATCTTTTAATTTTCTGCACAAGTACTAAATTTATATTAATAAGAACACCTATCCCTTGGGTTCGATCTTTTTACTACGTGATAGTTAATCGTACACTTGCGATTTCGCTATCAAGTTTTTGGCGCCGTTGCCGGGGATAGGTTTTGTTCTTTTTATTATTTTGTTTAGTGCTGTTTTTTTATATAAAAAAAAAAGAAAAAAAATATTATCTGTGTGATGAACTGGTGCTGCTAATTTTGTTTGCTGAGTATTTTCAGGTATAGCAATGGCTGAAACATTCGAACAAATGGAGGCAAAATCCGGGTTAAACTTGAAATAGAATATGAGAAAAAGAAGCATGAAGCTTTCACTCTTGTTGACGAATTCTATTTTAATTCAGAGTGCAAGCGAAATGCCGGGTTTTTGCCAACCCCTGAGCAAGAATGTAAGGCCATGGAGGAGTTACAAGTGAAAATACAAAGCATTTTAAGAAGGCAGCCCAGGGATGAACAACAATCACCTGTTCATGAAAGTGAACTTGTGGTTCAAAGAGAGGAGGTAAAAGAAACTTCCATTGTAAAATTTGTCTTTGAAGACAAATTGGAAATGGAGGAAGAAGAACCTCAAGAAACCTATGTTATAGGTTCAGAAGAGCAAGGCAAAGAACAAGGAAGGAAAAATTTATTTATTCCTTCCATTTGTAATTTGATTGATGTTGCCATGAAAGCTGATAATTCATTGGGCACCATGTTGTACTTGTGCCAAAATATGCATGATTTGCGGGGTCTAATGAAATTTGTAATAGACCCCGGTTGAAAAGTGATTTTTGACGGGTCTATCTCGGACCTTAACAATGAGCTGGTTGGGAGACAACCCAACTTAGGAATAGTTTAATTTTCTGTCTTTTAATTTTTTGCATCACTCTTGTAAATAAATAAAAGAAAAAAATTCTATGTTTTTGCTGCAGGAGAGGCCAGCGCTCAAGCGCTGGAGGCCAACGCTCAAGCGTTAGGCCCCTGCTTATCACCTCTGATTGCCCAGTATTTGCTTTTATCCAGCGCCCAAGCGTTGGCATCCCCAACGCTCAAGCGCTGGAGCTCGGACAGTTTTGCTGTTTTATTTTTATTTGCTGTTTTTAGTTTTTAAATTCACCATTTTCTGAAAGTTTTAGATTCTATGAGTTTTCCCTTGTTTCTACAATGGTTTTGTTTTTTGGGAACTCAAAGATTCTTGTTTTTAAGGTGGACACAATTTTTCAACCCATGATCTTATTTGTGCTGTTTTTGGAACTAACAAGTTAAGCAAGCTTCTACTTGTAAGGCTTTCTTTGTTCATTGTTACAGGATAGGTACCAGAAGGAGGAAGAACCCTCTTGAACTTTAGTGTTCAATTTGATTTTTGCATTGAGGTTCCCTTGGACTTTTGTGTACTATGCCAGCTTCTTAGTTTTTTTTTTTAGTTTTTCTTTTTATAGTTTTTAGCTTTATTTTTAGTTTAGTTTTTTTGTTTTATTTTTGCATGAGTCTTGAGTATTTTATCCATTCTGAATATTGCTATAGCTTTGTGAATGCTTTATCTGATTGATCTGCTTTTTGAAAAGGTTCTATGTTTTAAAGCGGTTAGGATTGCATGCTGTAGAAATGATTTTGATATCTTGATTGTTGGGTTGTTGGCAAAAGTCTTTTTCTGAGTTCTAAAAAGGGTACCACTTACCCTATCTTTTTCTGAGAGCTGAGGACTCTGATTGCATGATTGTAAGATTTTTCTGCCTTGTGTTGCATGTTGATTGGAGTTTTGTATACTTTGTGAGTTGAGAAGAGATTATAGGCATTTTTGAAAACTCAGATTCTTGCTTGAAATTGATATCCACTAGTAGCCCCTTTTGAGCCTTAAAAGAGTCATTCTTTGGAGCCTACTTTGTGTGATAATTCTTATAGTTGTTATTGTGATTCATGTGCTGAATTTGTTAGAGCTATGTTGGTGGGTTTCTCTCTAGAAAAAGAGGAAAAATTGAAAAAATAAGGTCTGTGCCTTAGAAAAAATAATGAAGTGGTGGGGTGAGAAAGAGTATGAGGGGAGTAAAATTCAAGTCATTCATCCCATACATTCCACTACTTTGTTCAAAAAAAAAAAAAAAAGAGAAAAATTGAGAGGACCCTTGTGTGAATTGTTGAAGCTCTTAAGTCAAAGAAAAATCACTTAACAACAGTTTCTGAGTCAGCCACTAGAGTTGCCAATTTCTTGAAATCCACACCTTAAATTGTTCAACCCTTTGACCAAGTTACAACCTTAAAAAATCTCTTCAAAATCACTTGGTTGCTTTATTTCAGTTTTGATTTGAATGATAGGCAGAATTATTGAGCTTTCTTGTTTTTCATGGAGAATATCATTTTGTGAGCTTAATTGATGGACTCAAACATGTTAAAAGCCAAGCCTAACTTTCTTGATTCTTTATCTGTAAAACATGCATGTCTTCCTTTTCTGCTAAGCTTTATTGGAAAGGTTTTTGTGCTTCAAGTTGTAATCAGATAAACTTTCTCTAAACTCAGGGAAGAGTTTCTCTTTAAGTTTTGTCACTTGAGGACAAGCTGTCGTTGGGTATAGTGGTGTGATGAGTGGATATTATATGATATTTTTAGGTAGTTTTTAGTCTTTTTATTTTATTATTTTTGAGTCACATATAGGGTTTTATATTATTTTTATGTAGATTTTATATTTATTTTGCATTTTGCATGTAGATTAGATTTTATTTGTTTTTCTAGCTTTATTTTATATTTTTAGGAATTTTTATAGCTATTTTATATTTTTAGGAAAAGCTGGTTTAGTTATCATTTTTGTCCAGGGACCAATTTGTAAAGTTTCAGGAAATCAGGGACCAAAATGTGAAAGTTCAAGAGTGGAGGACTAAAAGTGAAGATTGAGAGAATAAAAGGGCCAGAATTGAAGTGCTAGTAAAGAGAGGGCTAAAAATGAAAAAGAAGAATATGAAGCAACTCTCGTCAAATCAGCACATGGAAAATAATGTTGAAGGATTGATGGTAGTGGGAAGAAGGTTTCAGAATTGATTAAGGGCTGAGTAGTGGCTTTTTAAGGCATTCAAAACCCACTACAATGAAGAAGAAAGAAAAGCTTGGAGATGAAGCAGCAGCGTCCCAACGCTCCAGCGTTGGGATCCCAGCGCTCCAGCGCTGGGACTCTGACTAGGAAATGAGTCAGATTCTCACCCAGCGCTCCAGCGTTGGAAAGCCAGCGCTCAAGCGCTGGGCCTCGGACAGAAAGTGGATTTTTAATGCATCCCAACGCCCAAGCGTTGGGAATGCCAGCGCCCAAGCGCTGGAGGGTGGATTTTTGCTATAAATAGGACCATTTTCTTCACTTGTAAAGCACACCTCTTAGAATACAACAAGTATTCTCTCTTTCTCCCTTTTGAGCATTGTTCCTTGGAATTGTGGGAAGCCATACTTGAGCTCCTATCCAGGGTAATTCAATGACTCCTTTAGCCATGCTTGGCTAACTTCTTCTTTAAGTTTTTGGGTTGTTTTAGTTTATAATTCATGTTCTAGTTTTTTCTACATTTCTGAATAATACTTTCAATTCATGTTTTATTTCCTTGTTCTTCATTTATCTTGTGTACAAAATATTTCATGCTTTCTACTTATGTCATAAGGCCATTTGGTAAGTAGTAAGGGAAATAGGAAATAAAAAAGGTTATAAGTATACATTTCTTAAGGGAATTAGGATGGACGTAACTTTGTGTTGGCCCGAATTCCTTCTTCATCTTCTTTTCTGGTTAACTAAATACCTAGGCTAAGGATTTAGTAATTAGGAAGAAAATTCTACATTTCTTAAGGCTATTAGGATGTAGAAATTCTAGGTTATAGCACCATGAATTTGGATTTAAAATTCAGAAATAAAGTAGGGGATTTCTAGCATGTTTTATAGACTATGTAAACCAACCCAAGAGCTTAAATTCTTATCATCTTTTTGCTTATCATTTTATGCTATTGTTATTTCTTGTACTAAAACCAACAACATATATTCATTTTTTAATTTTCTGCACAAGTACTAAATTTATATTAATAAGAACACCTATCCCTTGGGTTCGATCTTTTTACTACGCGATAGTTAATCGTACACTTGCAATTTCGCTATCCGCGGTCATCCCTATAGAACGTGCCTCGTTAAAACCTTCCTAGGAAAAACCCTGTGGGATAAAACCTAGTGAAGGAAAAAGAGTACAACATTCTACAGAGAAAGGAGTCGCCCACGGCCTGAGTGCGGAATGAACTACTCATCATGTCAACTGGAGCCGCCAGGAAGAAGATGTTCGCTCTACAGAATTTGCTGCCAGCCCACAAATCCAACTGAGCCCTGGAAGTATGAATCAGCTCGTCCTACTGCAACTTGATCGCCAATTTAAAAGAGTGTAAATGTGATGAAGAATTACGCGCCAGGTCGGGCCGAGGTACTCGCCCAACTGTGCCCCATGCTTTCTCCTCTTGTTACCTGTTTTATATATTTCTCAACTGCAAGCACAGTTATTAATTTTCAAGGTCGCCACTGGACCATTGTTTCGAAAGAAGTATAAGGGCGCATCTAGGCCACTGTTTCAAAAGAAGTAATGTTTGAGGGCACGTCTAGGCCACTGTTTTGAAAGAACTAAAGTTTGAGGGCACGTCTAGGCCACTGTTTTGAAAGAAGTGGTATTCTGGGCCACCACTGGACCGCTTTTGTGGCTTGGGCTCACGCACATAGGGCGACCAAGGCTTTTGTGGCTTGGGCTTACGCATATAGGGCGACCAAGGCTTTTGTGGCTTGGGCTTACGCATATAGGGAGACCAAGGCTTTTGTGGCTTGGGCTTACGCATATAGGGCGGCCAAGGCTTTTATGGCTTGGGCTTATGCACTCAAGGCGGCCAGGGCTTTTATGGCTTGGGCTTACGCACTCAAGGTGGCCAAGGCTTTTGTGGCTTGGGCTTACGCATATAAGGTGGCCAAGGCTTTTGGTCTCCCTCTTTTGGCGTTCCATGCAAACCTCCATGCCGAGCCCCACCCTGCGCAAGGTGAGGACGCCAAGGATAGGGGGTATTATTCCCCCTTGGTTGCATGGGGAACATGTATCCTGCATAAAAGAAATATAAAACAATCGCCCCCCGAAGGAGGTTTAATTAATCCCACGGCAGTCTTCACCCAGACGCCCTCACGACCCTCTCGCCCCACGCTCTGCCTATCCTAAAACTACTTCTTCGCCCTAACAACCTTTGTACTACTGTGAGATTATAAGAGATCGTCAATCGTCCCAAAATGTAAACATGTTATTAAATCAAACTCATACACAATTTATTGTTAGCAATAAAATAAAACTTAATAAAACCTTCTAATCGCCAGGATCCCTAGGTTAGGCAGCTAGGAAGAACCCTACCTTTCTCGTCCTTGTCTTGGCATGTCCAAAGCATCTCTTACCCGCTTATGGTCATCGTCCTCCTCTTCTAAGATGACACGCTGCACCCTCACCCTTAACTCTTCCATATCACGCGGCGGGCGCCTACTTAGTTTTTTGTTCAAGGTTCCCGCCCTTAAACCTTGTTTAAAGGCGACAAGTATTGTCTCTTTTGGGGCGTCCTCAATTTGTACGATGACTCTATTGAACCGCATCATGTAGTGCTTCAAGTTTTCTGCTGGCTCTTGTAGTATGTTGAATAATGCGACTGTCGTGACCTTGGGCGGCCTGCTTGCTGCAAAATGTGTTAGAAATTGATATGAAAAATCTTTAAAACCTGTTATAGAGCGTGGCGGTAGTTTTGTAAACCATATCAATGCCGTTCCCCTTAATGTTGATGGGAATAGGCGGCATCTCAAAGCCTCAAGCGCCTGACAAATTGCCATCTTTACAATGAAGTTTTGCAGATGCTCCTTTGGATCAGTGTCGCCTGAGTAAGTTTCCAGTGTCAAGTTTCTCAGCACGTCTAGTATTGGCGTCACGACGACCACCTCTGAAAATGGATTGAAATTCACCACTGCTTCGGATTCTCTCAAGCTCGCCTGGGCGTGGTCCCTCTGTTGCTGCATCAATTCCATTTGTGCCTGGAGATATTGGTTCTGCTACTGTGCGGCTTGAAGAGTGCCACATACCCTGTTCCATTCAGCAAGGGAGATGTTGAAAAGAATAGGATTTGGCACGCCACCACCTGCGGCTGCTCGGGATTAGGGTTTGGACTCCGTGGTGGCGAGGGAGGCGGCGCGACTGAATCCCTTGCCGTCCGTCCTCCCCTCCCACGGCCTCGCCCTCTTCCAGTGTTTCCTGACATAGCTTCCTTACTCGTGGACGTGGGGTTTGGTTTAACTTTCCCCACAGACGGCGCCAAATGTTCTAAGAACGAGATCGTATAGGAGAGAAGAGAGAATATAATTTTATTAGAGAAGTTGTGAGCCCCTTTTACATGAGCCTCCCTCGGCTCTTTATAGGGAGGAAAGCCATAAGTAACATTTAATTCTGCCTTTCCTTCGTAGATACACATAATCAATTGGCTGATATATTTACTAAACCTCTTCCTAAAGACTCTTTCTTTAAAATTAGAAGAGAATTAGGCATCATAGCTAAAAATAATATTTAATTAGATATTTATCTGAGTATGTGTTTATATGCTTAATTATATGTGCATGATTATTTGTGTGATTATGTGTCTTTTGTGTGATTTTTCACTTGAATAATCGATTAATCAAGTCTAGTAATCTATTACATAGGAATTCATAGCTTAGAACTTGTTATATGTCTTAAGTAATCGATTACCATATATCCTGTAATCGATTAACCTAAGTTCTCTGGTCCTCATGCTTTTCAAAACCATCTGATAATCGATTACATAACTGATGTAATCGATTACTATTTAAAAATTTGAATTTCTATTCAAATTTAAACTGCTTGTAATCGATTACATAACTGACTATAATCGATTACCAGTTCGATACTATATATATCTGGCTTGTTTCTTTAATCGATTACAGACCCTTCTTCTTCATCTCTCTTGCTCGACGACCCAGACCCCTTTTCCTTCATAACTCCTTCAATTCTTGACCATTCTCAAGAATTCTTGGTGGGTTATTCTCCAAAATCCATCCTCCTTCAATTTGACATATCAATTCTTGTCAAATTACTCTGAATCAAAAAGCCCCAAATTTTCAAACAGCAACCCTAATCCTTTTTCTCCAAAATTCCGACAATGGCTTCCTCCTCCTCACGCAGGCACCACTCCAAGAACCTCTCGATGAATGCTCTCGACTTATCTAGACTTCTTGGGACGGAGGAGCAAATGGAACGATTCATGGCTCACTACCTTGAACGGCCGATTCTCCCTCCTAAATATGGAGACATGAATTCTTTCCTTAATGCAAGGATGCTATTTCCAACATTATTTGACTATCAAGGGCTTGATGAGTTTGTTGGCTTTTCCGGTACGTACTATCCCGAACTTGTGAAAGTCTTCTACTGCAACTTAGTCAAGAGAGGCGGTAAAATATGCTCTTCTCTCAAAGGCATTGACATTTCCTTGACTCTAGAGCAGTTAGGAACATGTTTATCTATTCCTTATGTAGGATCCAAATTCGGTCCTAAACTTCTTTGTCCTTGGGAAGATTATGACAAGAAGTCTTTCTATCTGACGCTTTATCGTTTCTCAAAGGAGCAAATACAGATTAAGAAGCAACGAATAGAGGCTAATCATTCTCGGGATACCCTTGCTGTTGGGTATCTCAGTGTGGAAAATCGTTTGCTTCACTACTTGCTGAGTTATGTCATCTTTCCTCAATCTTCTAATCATGCTCAGATTAGTGACTTAGAACTACAGATTCTTTATGGGATGAAGCAAGTGAGTCTATTAACTGGGCATATTTGGTGATGACACATATGTTGATCCATAAGGATAGAACTGGTCCTCTTCCCTATGCTCCTGTGATTTCTCTCATTTTGAAGAACTTTGGGGTCTCCACAAATGGAAAATATGCTCAAGTCATGGATGCAAAGTCACAGAAAAATAACATGGAGATATTGAACAAGATGGGGATATTTCGGGATCTTGATGGAAATTTCAAGCATAAATCAGACTTGGGATCCGACACTACCACTGCTCCTGACCCTGCTGCATTCTGTCCTCCAAGGTAATGATTGCTGTATGTTCATCACATCAGGTGCCGCAACTACGGACGAGCTACCGGCCTGATCAATGTCAACGTACAATTCTAGAGCATTCATGAATGTCTGCTGGGCAAAAGTGTCCATCATGATTCCCACATCTTCAGTGTCCCATACTAGAAAACCTATGTATTGCCTTGGATTGTTTGATGCCAAAAATCGACAGGTCATTGAAGATATAAGCTGGTTGCGATCAAGCTTCAACTTGTTTTGCAGCTTCTTCTTCAGGTTGTTCATGCTCATGCCGTGTTTGAGCCGAGTGGTTCTTATCTCGCCTTCAAACATTTGCCCTTCATTGCCTTGAAATTTTCTACCATTGTAGTATACCAAAGCGATTACTTCAGCCATCGATCAAGAGAGTTGGAGGAGTGTGTTTAGAGGAAGATGGTATAATAGAAGAGAGTAAGATGAGTTGAGTGAGGGTGTGTTAAGTTGAATCAGCTGCATGGGTTAAATAGGCACTCACGTTGGCTTAAACACGCCTAGATTGAGGCCTGTTTGAACACGCCTAGATCGATGTTTGTCTCAAAGACGCCTAGATCTAGGCCTGTTTCAATCACGTGCTTCTGTGCACCTGCCTCCCCAGTCCCATCATGTTCCCTCACACAGATATTATTATGATTCTGATTCCCTCCAGTTTTGTCCTTATCTGAAACATGACTAGATTGAGTCATGTTTAAACATGACTAGATCCAGGCCTATTCAAACACGCCTGGAGTCAGTCATATTCCAAAAAGTACCCCATTTTGATAAATACTACACAATGTACCCAGAACTGACAAATTTTTTTTTTCCAATATTGAAAAAAAAAAACTTGCTAGAGTGACTATTCGCTTTATATGTTATCATAATAATATTTTGGGCAAGTGGGTAAGAGAGATATCGATCACTATAATTCCACAACTTATATCCTTCAGAGATGCAAAGGGACACTCTAATTACAACTGGGACATGATGGCCTTGTTGATGGACTTTCAAGTACTTGGGTTAGAAAAGTTTGTTTGTGAGTTTGGTCTACCTGGACAATGTTTGGCTTTGTCTCCTCTTTAATATGATATGATTAAGGTACTTTTAGAGCGCGCGTGATAGTTCTGGTCATTGTTGTGTGGCCAAAGGCCAATTCCAAAATGGTACCTTCCTGCCTGTTTCCAAATTCCAATTCTAGCAAAGCAAATACAATCAACAATGTCACTGTGCATGAGCACATGACAGAGACACTCACACATGTTATATGTCCCACTATACTAAAGTAACTTTAATTGTACAATTACCATCACTTGTTATAAGTAATTTTTTTGTTATATGTCCCACTATACTAAAGTAACTTTAATTGTACAATGGACTTGTTATAAGTAATTTTTTTTTTCCTAATAAATTTTCACAGCTGGCGGTCATAAGATTAATATTTTTTAAGTCTCGGATATCACATTAAGTAAATAGACATTTCTCAATATTTTTTTTTTCATATACACGGCTCAGGAATCAATTATGGACTAAATAACTAATGAGTTCGATTATCTGCTAAACTGTGCTTGGTGCTTGAACTTGGTGCTATTATTAGTAACTTACTAATTTTTAAAACTTTTCACACTACTTCATGTTGTCAATTTTAAATGGTTATTTTTAATTAATCTCACAATCAATTCTTATTTTTACAAAGACAATAACATCATACAAAATAAAATAGCAACCAGTGCTATATAGATAACAAGAGAGCAAATATTCTGTTTCATAAACTCATGTGAGATACTCTCTAATGGGGAACTTATATTCAACAACTTTGCTATTGGCTGAAGCAGATAGCCACGTGGGTTGAGCACCTGATTTTCAATTGAAAGTCAATAAAATGTATAAACACATCAATTTTCTCTCTCATAAAAACAATTCTATATTTGCTATTTTGACAACATAAACACTTTAGCTTATATAATGATTATTCAGCTATTCCACATATCCATATATAGGATAACAACATGAATAAAGTATTTGTCTATCCATAAGAAACAACAGACTAAAATTCCTTCACCTAACCACCAAAGTGCTGCAATGGAAGGACTGAGCAAAAGCTTCTCTGCTCCAGAGGCTCCTCCAGGCCCAAGTACCCCATTGCAGAATCCACAGGAGAAGAAGAAAGAGCAACCTGTGGAGGAAGAAGAGGCAGAGAAGGAGACAAAGGTGGAAACTTTATTGGATCTGAATGTTTGCAGCAATGATGATTCTGCTCTAGAAGGACCAGAACTCAATCTCATAACTTGTTTGGATGTGGGTTCTTCACCTGATGCAAATTCATCAGAAAACAACGCTCTTGGTTGTTCTTCTGAGGCAGAGCTAAGAGTTTTCTCTTGCAACTACTGCCATAGGAAATTCTACAGTTCACAAGCACTTGGAGGTCACCAAAATGCCCACAAGAGGGAGAGGTCGATCGCAAAAAGAGGCCATCATCATCACAGGTTTGGAACACAAATAGTGGCCTCAGCAGCAGCTTTTGGAATTCCTTTTGGGCATAACAACAAACACTTTGCAAGCATGGCTTCTCTACCCCTCTATAGTCATAGACCTCTTGGAATTCAAGCTCACTCCATGATCCACAAGCCTTCTTCTCATGTTTCCTCAAATGGGTTTGGAAGCTCATGTGGATCACATCATCAAAACCGTTGGTCAAGACCCCTTATAGATCAACAAGCAGCAAAAGCAAAGCTAGCTATGGCAGATTTTCACAGAACAACAGCATCAGCATTATTATCATCATCAAGAGGCAGTGTTGGGAGGTTTGAAGTGGTAGATACTGTGATGATGAATTCTGCAGCCAATAAAGAATATCTAGTTACTGGTGGAACTCGTTTGAAGGCTAATAATCAAGAAGAAATCAAGCACCTTGATTTATCCCTCAAGCTTGGTTAGTAATTTTTTTTTATTTCAGAATAGTTGAGATTTTGCCACCGTGTGAAATAATTTTGTGTAAATTTGTTGGTTATGAGAGGATAAAAGCTCTTTTCTTGTTAATGATATTCAGAATCAGAACCATTCCAGTAAGGAGTGCCTTGATGTCTTAGTGAAAATTTAGTTTGCTATTTCGTTTTTTTCCTTCAGATCCCCCCCCCCCCTCCACAACCTGAAACTTAATCAGAAGAATTGAGATTTGTGCATGATACAAGAAAGAAAACTTAAATTGAGTAATTTATATGCTATCAACCAATGCCGGTAAACATTGACAAGGAAAGAACGAGTTAATTAATTGATACAAATTGAGGACAGGGGAGAGTATCAAAGTTTTTATGTGCGATGCAAGTAGTAATTTCATTTTTATATATATAAAAGGAATAAAGGTTTATTTAAAAATTTTAGTTTTAGTTAATATGTATGCAAGTAGGGTTTTCGTGGTTCGATTTGGACCGATTTTAGGTGAAAGAAGGAACCGATCCAATCAACTTCATTGGTTTGATTTTGTTCAATTTTTGGCAAAAAAATTCCCAAAACCAAACTGATGATGAACGGTTTGTATTGGTTCAATTCATCGATTTCACAAATTAACATGGTAAAAAAATTGCAAATCCATAACTCACTTAATAATAGCTTAATCGCAAATTTATGATTCACTTAACTACTTTAACATATCCATAACAAATTCTAAAAAAGAGTAGTGTTTAATATTAGTACCATTACAAATTAATAATAGAAAAAAGAAACATCAAACATGTACATAACATAAGTATTTATATTACCCACCTACCTATTTTTATTTTTATTTTGAATAAATATATATCATGGGTTTGGTTCTTTGGTTCATTGGTTTTTAATTCTTTGAACCATGAACCGAGCCGATCATCATTGGTTTTCATCGGTTTAGTTCAATTTTGAACCGAATATTGAAAAACACTGATCCAACTTAATTGGTTTGGTTCGTCAGTTTCATCAAATGGATCTGAACCGATGAACACCGTATGCAAGAAGTACCTAAAAAATATCCAAGAAATATTTAAAAAATACCGAAGTAGTACCCAACTTTTTTGTTCGAAAAATTATTTTAGTACATACCTGATACGTATTTTTAAGTACCCAACATGTACCGGTACGTGTACAAAAGTCAAAATGGCACCCATGCATCATAGCTCTCAACCATAAGAGGTTTAGGATCCCAAACACACCACTGCCCTACGCATGGTGAAATCTATTCAGAGTACATTTGGTTTGGTTAGAGCGAACGCAAACGTGATTTTACGTATGTCAAGGCACTAGGAAAAAGTTAGAATTGCCACGTTGAGTTTAACTTGGATAAGAGAAACGGGATTTTGATATATTACCTTCAACGTGGATCATGTTGAGTTCAATGAGAATTTAAGTGAGACACTAAATTGTTTCACAGAAAAATGCTACTGATTTAATAATTAAAATCATATTTATGATCTTAATTTTCTAGAGCACAATTTATCTCTTTGTAATCGCGTATTATAGAAGCTAGAAAGTGTACATGCTATATTGCACATATGCGAGTATGGTACTGATACCGAATACCGATACAAGTACATGACTTTTAAAAAAAAAAACCTCATAAGGAGATTATATTTTTAACCGGTTAGTAAAGCATTCTTACAATAAAAAAAACTATGATATAAATTTTTTTGTTGGAGGGACCGTCATAATATCCCAAACCGGTTAACGCTGTCCAGGAAAAAAAAATTAAATAATCCTACCTTCTCTTGCTATTGGATTGAAGAGAAGGCCGACGAAAGGACTTATTAAGATTTCAAAGTCAGTACCCGCTTTGCTTTATGGTCAATATCACATCCAGATCCACCTTAGTCAGAGTTGCATCAACTAATAGTATCTGGAAAAAAAAATGAGATTTGTGCATAGTGCAAGAAATGAAATATGAACACCATCCATTAATTTTGGAGAGCATCAACTAAGAAAAAATTAGATAATGAAGTGCCGAGAGGCAACTAGTAAGTATCTGGTACGGGTACGGTAACCAAAATGAAGTATCCATTCATAACTTACATAATTACCTCTATAAATCAAACATGCAAAGTCTTGTCAAATTGAGTCAGTCTGACTCATCAAAAAAGTAAGCTTAATCGAGCTAGCTTACTTTTTTGTGAACCTCTAAAATCAAAACCGTGTCAACCCACCATTAATTGGTGGCTAACCGAGCAGGCTCACTTTTATTTTTAAAAAATAAGAAAATTTAATAAAAAATTGTGATCAAAGGTACTTCAATCATAAAAATGTGAGGAAAAAATTAGAATTTCAGTGGAACAAAATGTGTAAGAAAAATGTTTCGCAAATAAAAGTGTTATTCATGTCGTTATTATATTAAAAAATAGTTTTTATTTTTTTACTAAAGATAAATAATTTAAATAAAAAAAATAGATGGCTCACGAGTTTAACAGGCCTATGAAATAGTTCCGGGATTTAATCTTGTACCATTACTCTTATGAAAATTTGGCTACTAATCCAACATTTCTAGTTAACCGTTCAACCTTTAATAAAGTGTAAACAAAATAATTTGTTAAGAGAAATCAAATTCTTGGGTGATTTCATTGTTTCTACAAGATTAGTTTTGAGTTTAAAATTGGCATACTTTTCATGAAAGAAAAGCAATAAGATTCTGATATGATGCAATAAGATTCTGATATGATGCATTAATATTTAATAGAAGGGAAAAAGGGCCAGTGAGTGTGAGTACATTAATAAGTATTTAAACTTTCTCATGATAGGTAAGACCAAACTAGTGGGTTTGGTACTGGATAACATTAGAAAACAAATGTTATTAGTCCACACATGGAGCAGTAAAATAAGATACTTGGTCTATTATTTTGGCGTTAGCTTAGGAAGGCACTTTTGTCCTGTACCTGGTTCCATGTACTAGGTCACTATCATCGAGAGGCCTCAAATCTAGGATAGATTCGTGTGTGTTTATATCTAAAAGTATAATAACAAGTCTTCACATCAATACGTCGAACTAAGGACAAAAACTTCTTGTTTAAATAATAATTGACAAACGTGGCGGTTTGTCAGCAAAACCTGCCGTCCCATTCGCACAGCTGCATGCAAGCCAGGTAGAACAAGTTTATTCTCAGTTTTTCACATGGTTCATTGCAATATTTTTTAATTTTTTTCCTTGCTTTATCCATTTTTGTCCTGACACGACCATTGTTATCATTCCTTTTTTATAGAATTCTTTTGTTTTATGCAATCGAGTATTATTATTCTGATCTTTCACTTCTAGTTACAATCTGGTATTTCTGTTTTTCTTAAACCAATAAATCATTAAATTACTGTTTTTGGACCGTTATTATTTGTCGGATTAAAAATCGTCAAATTAATCTGTGTCTTTATACGAGCGTTTGCGTTTAGCCTCTCGTCGAAAAAAAATTAGGTGTCTATCTCTACGATTGCAGCTATTTTAGTTTTGGTCCTCACCAAAAGACGAAGCTCTGGCAAAAGTGTTGATTGGCAGGCTATCGCTGACGTGACATTATCCACATTATTTTTATAGCTTAATAGCATTTTTGATCCCTCACTTATCACGATTTGGCATTTCTGGTCCCTCTTGGAATTTATATGCATACAAGGTCCCTAACTTTGTCAAACGACAGCAGTTTCAGTCCCCCGTCACTGTTCCGTTAAAAGTTACCGTTTTCCGTCTAATATTTAACAGTTTTTGTAAAAAAAAAAAAAACCAAGCCTCTTTACTCACCGCCACCAGCCTTCCTCTTCTTTCTCCTTCCTTTCTCTTCGACTCCACCCCTTCCTCTTCTTCTCTACCGCCACCAGCTTTCCTCTTCTTCCTCATTCTTCCAAAACCAACCATCATTGGTTCACCTTCCTCCTTCTTCCCATGGCCGATTCGCCTCCCTCCTCTGCTCCACCAGCACGATTCGCCTCTGAAAGCTCCTCACCACCACCGATCTTCACCCTCTCGAAGATTCTCCCTCACCACCATCACATTCTTCTTCCTCTTCGCCTTCTTATTATTCAGGGTTTGGGTTCTGTGATATGTTAGAATCAAATAATTTAATGAGTTACTATATTTTGATAAATAACAATTTCACTAAGTGTTGCTAACTTCTTAACAGTTTTCATGTTCAGGAATATTTGTTTACTTGGAGATACACTGCGAGGACCTTGACAAAGCATTTTCAAAAGACGACATTCAAGTAAAGGATAATAGAGAATTTCGTCCGGTCACTGCCTTTGTGAATCAGTCTGCCACCTGAGAGAGTCCGTCCGCCTATGATGAACGTCTGGTTGATCAGTCACTGGATGTATTTATATGAAGAATGTTGGGTTGACTAAAGAAATGATTGAAGACTCGTGCAAAAAGTAATATCAGGAGGTAATCGTTTTTTCAACCTAAAGATGAGCTGTCAAGCACCCCTTGGATCTTCAGAGCATTAATGGCGAAAGGGACAAAATTAAGCGCCTCATTCCCTGAGGATTCAAATCCTCTGACATTCCTTAATTCAAGCTGCTTTTACGGAATTAGCGGCAAGGCTTTCTGATCATCGTATCTCCCCAACGGTTAAATTCAAATATTCTGGTCAGAACATTAATGACTCCATTAGCTGTAATGCATGAGCATTAATTGCAGAAGCTATGGCTCAAGGTAAAATGCATCACTAGACGATATCGTCTTCCGTCGTTGAAGAAACATTAATTATCTGGCAGATTGCAGCAGCAGATGCAGAAGTGTCCGTTACTCACATTCGATCAGAAATTCAAACGGAACTATTTTGAAGATCTTCAGCAAAGTTTCAAGTAAACATCCTACTGAAGATATAAATAGTGGACTTAGCATCAGTTTCAACTTGGCGACTTTTACACAATCAAAGCATTCAAACTTTCCAAGTTTATTATCTACGACCAAACAGCTCTAAGCCAAACACTCAGCAATCTCAACTTATCTATTATCTGAGTACTGTCGCCAACCAGTGTGAAGTTCTTTACAGAGTGAAAAACTCTTACCCTTTCTCACACAAACCCTTCAGAGAACCAACTTGTTTATTATCTCTGAATCCTGTTCTTCACATTTTCTACCCACTCTTACTGAAGAGATTTTGTAGAAACCAAGTCTTCTTATAAAAGAATTGGGAGGAGTCCTGTCTAACACTCGAAAAAGGAGAAGCCCTGCTAGAATACTTGTAAAGGAGTAGTCCTAAGAATACTAGGAGAAGTCCCTGAGAACACTTGTACTATTTTGATCAAATAGTGGAAATCTTGGTTAAGCCAAGGACTGGACGTAGCCCTGTCGATTAAGGGGGTGAACCAGGATAAACATCGTGTGTGCTTTATTGTTCAGTTGTAGGATTATTTCCGCTGCACTTCCTTAACAAACGTTTTTGAACTTATAACTGTTATTTCGCAAAAAGAAGCTTAAAAATCACACACACAATTCAAACCCCCCCTTTCTTGTGTGGTTTTATTATTATTAATTGGTATCAGAGCTTAATCGCTATGAGATTTACTAACATCTTAACAGGTGTAGAGTGCAAAGATCCATGGACAACATTGCCTACCCAACTGGAACTGCAACCAATAAGCCACCATTCTTTGATGGCTCCAACTATCCTTACTGGAAGAAGCACATGCAACTCTTCATCGAGTCAACCGACTGGAAGCTTTGGGACGTGATATTCAAAGGAAATTATGTCCCCAAAGACAGTGAAGGTAAAGCCATCCCAGCCGAGAAATGGACTGACGAACAGAAGACGGAAAATCAAAGAAATGCCAAGGCTAGGCTGTTTCTCATCTGTGCTCTGAGCAAAAATGAGCACGACAAGGTTGACAGCTTGAGCACCGCAAAAGAAGTCTGGGACACCTTAGCCATTGCTCATGAAGGAACATCAGCTGTACAAGATACTAAGATGAGCATGCTAGCATCTCAGTATGAAACCTTCATGATGGAGGACAATGAGTCTATTGACTCTATGTTTGCCAGACTTCAGACCATCCACAATGGGATGAGGAACCTGGGAAAAAGCTTCACCAACAAGGAGCAGGTGATTAAGATTCTCATAAGTCTTCCTACCAACTGGAGGAACTTCGTCACTGCCCAACGGGCTGGAAAGAATCTTGATAACTATCAAGTGGAAGATCTTCTGGGAGAACTGAAGATTCATGAGCAGGATCTTGCCAATGATGCTGCCATTATACGAAGAAAAGCGTCTGCCGCTAAAGCTGTAGCATTCAAAGCTAACAAATCAAAAGCCTTGAAAGCCAACGAATCCTCAGACGAGGAAACTGTACAGTCCGACCACTCTGATGATGAACAGGCCTTATTTAACCGAAGATTCAGAAGGATGATGGGAAACAGGAAGCAGTTCAAAGGAAAATCGTCCTCCTCATTAAGAGAAGAAGAGAAAATTCCGAGCAAAGGTGGGATCGTCTGCTACGAATGCAAAAAGCCCGGACACGTTAAAGCTGATTGTCCCCGTCTGGGAAACGAGCCTTCTCAAAAGAATTTTTATAAGAAAAAGGCTTTCTCCAGTCAAAATGATGAGTCAGAAGACGAGTCTGACCAAGAAGTAGAAGTCAAAGGAACCAATGATGAAGCTTCATATTGTGCATTTATGGGATCTATAGACACATCTGATCTATAGACACATCTGATCTATAGACACATCTCCGTTGACTTGTCCAACTACGAGGAAGAGGAAAAAGATGAGGTAACTCTCGAAATCTCCTCTGAGGATTATAATGAACTATTAGAATTTTCACATGCATTAGCAATTAAATATAGCATACTCAAAAAGAAGCATGATAAAATTGAAAAAGAACTGCATGCTTCAAAAGAAGTTTCAATCCTGCTAACTAAGAAAAATCAAACTCTTATGGAGCAAGATGCAAATAAAGAAGTCAGATTTCTGAAACAAAGAGTGAGTAGCTTAATCAAGGACTTATCCACTTTCACTCAAGGATATGATAACTTAATTAAACTAAGTGGAAATAACAGATTAGCATATGATCGTAGAGGTCTAGGATTTGAAGAAGAGAATTGGGATATAACTGCTATAAAACATACTTCTTCTGTTGTTCCATATCGTTATCAATCTGATAAGAAATATGCATCATCTCTACCTCATAAAATCAAACCCAAGACATCTGTGGTCAATGGTAAGGAGAAACAAACTCCTCAACAAATAGTGTATGGGAGGAACAGTCCACCCAAAATTATGACTAACAAGAAAGGACCCAAGAAAATTTGGGTACCTAAATCGATGATTGTACCACTTGCAGATGTGCTTAGCATCTCAAAGCCAAAAAGAGCTATGGTACCTGGACAGTGGATGCTCACGGCACATGACGGGAAAAAGGTCTTTATTCCCAAAGATTCGTGAGAAGAAAAACGGAGGAACAGTTACCTTTGGAGGTAACCAAAATGGATTCATCGTCGGAGAAGGTGACGTTGGTAAGGTTACCCTTCTGGTAATACGGAAGGTTCTATTAGTTGAAGGACTAAAACACAATCTACTTAGCATAAGTCAATTATGTGATAGTGGACTCACTGTTTCCTTCAACAAAGTGAAGTGTAGTGTCACAAGTGATGATGACAAAATTATCTTTGAAGCACAGAGACAAGGAGATCTATATAAGACCTCCTCGGAAAACCTTGCAAGTGAAAAGGTAACATGTCTAGTATCAGCAGAGGATGATAAATGGATATGGCACAGGAAGCTAGGGCATGCATCCTTAAAGACCATTGCTAAAATGATCAAGCATGATCTAGTAAGTGGTCTGCCAAATTTGTCTTTCAAATCTGATGATACGTGCTCAGCATGTCTCCAAGGAAAGCAATTAAAAAGTTCTTTTCGTTCAAAGAACGTTGTTAGTACAAAGAGACCTCTGGAGATGTTGCACATGGACTTGTTTGGACCTACTAGAACGGCTAGTTGTTCTGGAAAAATATTTTGCCTTGTCATCGTTGATGACTACACTAGATTTACATGGGTACAATTTCTTGGAACCAAGGATGAAACATTCAAGTCCTTCCTGATCATTGCAAGAAGAATTCAAAATGAAAAGGGTTACTGCATCACTAATATTCGCAGCGATAGAGGATGAGAATTCATCAATGAAGAGTTCAAGCACTACTGTGAGGAAAATGGCATATTTCATCAAGTCTCTGCTCCAAGAACTCCTCAACAAAATGGAGTAGCTGAAAGAAAGAACAGGTCACTTCAAGAAATGGCCATAACTATGCTTAATGAAACATCTCTGCCCAAATACTTCTGGGCTGAAGCAATTCACACTGCATGCTACATTCAAAATCGAATATTCATGCGCCCTATCTTGAAGAAAACTGCTTATGAACTATGGAAGGGAAGAAAGCCAAGTATCACTTATTTTCATCCATTAGGATGCCCATGCTTTCTACTCAATACAAAAGATGATCTTGGGAAGTTCGATGCAAAGTCAGACAAAGGAATATTTCTAGGATATTCACCCAACTCAAAAGCGTTTCGAGTATACAATTCTAGAACAATGGATGCAGAAGAATCTATTAACGTCAAGTTCGAGGATAAGCACATGGGTGTGAATCAAATGACACTGGAAGATGAATGTGATGATCTGGAAATAAGTGGAGAGCTTTCTTCAAATCCAGTCCAATTGTCGACATCTGACAAAGGGACAAATTCAGGTACTTCGTCTTCAATCCAACCAGACGATGTTGGTGTGACTCCGTCCGACGATAACTCCACCAGTCAAGTCATGACCTCCAGTGGCATCTCTTTACCCAGAGATTGGAGATTCAAACCAGACCATCCTCCCACACAGATAATCGGAAGCGTACATGAGAAGGTAAGAACTAGATCCACATTTAATGATCATGCTAACTGTGCGTTTTTTTCTGAAATAGAACCGAAGACCATAGGTGAAGCTCTACAGGATGAAGGTTGGATCTTAGCTATGCAAGAAGAGCTAAATCAATTTGAAAGAAGCAAGGTTTGGGATCTGGTGCCCAGACCCGAAGAAAAATCAATCATTGGCACAAGATGGGTATTCAGAAACAAGATGGATGAAAGCGGGAAAGTTACTAGAAATAAAGCCCGATTGGTCGCACAAGGATATAATTGATAGCGGAAATCGCAAGTGTACGATTAACTATCACGTAATACAAAATATCGAACCCAAGGGATAGGTGTTCTTATTAATATATAATTTAGTACTTGTGCAATAAAAATAAAATGATATGTTTGATGTTTGGTTTAGGACAAGATGAAAGCAAAAGCATAAAATAATAAAACAAAATAAGATGAGAAGAATTTAAGCTCTTGGGTTGGTTTACATAGTCTATAAAACATGCTAGAAAACTCCTACTAAATTTCTGAACTTTAAATTTATATTCATGGTGCTATAGCCTAAATTTCTACATCCTAATAGCCTTAAGAAATGTAGAACTTTCTTACCTAATTACTAACTCCATAGCCTTGGTTATTAGTTAATTAGAAAAGAAGATGAAGAAAGAATTCGAGCCAACACAAAGTTACGTACATCCTTATAGCCTTAAGAAATGCAAACTTATAACCTTTTTTATTTCCTATTTCCCTTACTACTTACCAAATGGACTTATGACATAAGTAGAAAGCAAGAAATCTTTTGATCACAAGATTAATGAAGAACAAAGAAATAAAACATGAATTGAAGATATTATTCAGAAATGTAAAAGAAAACTAGTACATGAATTATAAACTAAAACAACCCAAAAACTTAAAAAGAATTTAGCCAAGCATGGCTAAAGGAGACATTGAATTACCCTGGATAGGAGCTCAAATATGGCTTCCCACAAGTCCTAGGAACAATGCTCAAGAGGGAGAAAGAGAGAATACTTGTTGTATTCTAAGAAGGTGTGCTTTACAAGTGAAGAAAAGGGTCCTATTTATAGTAAAAATCCAGCCTCCAGCGCTTCAGCGCTAGAATTCCCAACGCTTGGGCGCTGGAAGGCATTAAAAATCCACTGCCAGACCGAGGGCCAGCGCTTGAGCGCTGGCTTCCCAGTGCTGCAGCGCTGGGCACTGCATCTTCAACTTCAAGTTTTTCCTTCCTTCTTCATGGTAGTGGGTTTTGAATGCCATAAAAAGCCACTACTCAGCCCTTAATCAATTCTGAAACCTTCCTCCCACTACCATCAATCCTTCACATAATTTCCCATGTGCTAATTTGAAGAGAGTTGCTTCATATTCTTCTTTTCCACTTTTGGTCCTCTCTTGGTTAGCACTCCAATTCAAGCCCTTTTATTCTCTCAATCTTCACTTTTAGCCCTCCACTCTTGAACTTTCACATTTTGGACCTTGATTTCCTGAAACTTTACAAAGTGGTCCCTGGTCAAAAATGATAACTAAACCAGCTTTTCCTAAAAATATAAAATTGCTATAAAAATTCCTAAAAATATAAAATAAAGGTAGAAAAACCAATAAAATCTAATCTACATGAAAAATGCAAAATAAATATAAAATCTACATAAAAACAATAAAAAACCTATATGTGACTCAAAAATAATAAAATAAAGAGACTAAAAACTACCTAAAAACATCATATAAAATCCACTCATCACACCACTATACCCAACGACAGCTTGTCCTCAAGCGACAAAACTTAAAGAGAAACTCGTCCCTGAGTTTTGAGAAAGTTTATCTGATTACAACTTGAAGCACAAAAACCTTTCAAAGAAAGCTTAGCAGAAAAGGAAGACATGCATGTTTTATAGACAAAGAATCAAGAAAGTTAGGCTTGGCTTTTAACATGTTTGAGTTCATCAATTAAGGTTAACCCTAACCATATCCGAACACGATGCTTACGGAAAGTGATAGACATTCAGTCTCGTGATGTGTCTGATCTACTAAACCTTCCTCTCGATGGTGTCTGCTACTCATCTTCCTGGGAAGCTTCTGAAAGCAACCCCTTCACTATTTGGAAGGAAGTCCCGAAGTGCTCTACGTCTCGCCGTGTGAAGAATCTTGTTGAGGAATGTATCTTTCCTCATGCTGTTCTTAGCAAGATTGTATTGCCAAAAGAGGGTTCTAGAGACTTGGTCAACAAGTTCTCTCAATGGACTCTATTCCAGATGCAACGTCGCAAAAAAGTTAATCTTCCTGATCTTCTAGTTCAATATATGATTCACACTCTGGAACAATCCAACACAAACCTTCCCTATGGCTCACTTATAACAGCCCTTATGCGACATAAGAAGCTGCTCACTGCCTCAATAGAATCAGTGGAGTTTATCTCGCGTGACTCTATATCTGCAACTCCCATCAAGTTTGGAGATGTTCGTCGAATGCACCTTAGAATTGATATATCTGATGTCCCTGAAGACCTCTTAAGCAACTGGGCTAAGAAGAACAAGCAAAGAGAACTTCAGAGGAAGTTTCCTGAAGTAACACCGTCCGGTGATTGCCTCAAATGCCGTCGTCTGGTACCTACTTCTCAGATGAACTCAGACTACCCCCACCAGACTAAATCTCAGGAACCACTACCTACTACAGAACCTTTGCCTTCATCAACTTCTTCTAAACCTCCTCCGGAGACTGTGCATACCACTACTGAACTTATTTCACATTCTCATGCACGATATCTAAAGTTCTTGCCTCCACTCTTTCACAAATATATCTCAGATGTCTTCGATGTAGAAGATGATGGAAATTGTGGGTTCAGATGTCTTGCACAGTGGCTAGGTCATCCTCAAGATTATTGGCCCGAGATTCGCAAACTTTTAATCAACGAACTTCTCTCTCACAGAGCACTTCATTCTCAAACCTTTATCTCTGATGAAGATGTTGACACTATTCGCTTAGCACTAACGTTGAATGCAAGTGAACCTGCTTATGAACCCAAATGGTTCTCAGTTCCAGACATGGGGTTACTGGCTGCTACTGCATTCCGGATCATTCTAGTTACTTTAGCACCTAACCAATGCTGCACATATCTTCCTCTCTTGGGTCCTGTAGCTGAAGCTCCTACCATCGCTGTTCTGGGAAATATTTCCAACAGGCACTGGGTTCGAGTCAAGCTCTCCGACCACTCTCCCTTGCCTACCATATCACCTCAATGGAAGCATCATTGTTCCACCGATGCTCGCGGTTGGGAAATCCCTCTTCAGTCAAAAATTTTGCACCTCAAGAGTTTGCTACAAAGCGAAGCTGAGAAATTTCTCGATTCATTGTTTGAAGTTCCAAATATTACTCACCCTATTGAACTTGACGATGACTCTGAAGAAGCACATGCTTCTACTGCATCTCTCAGTCCAGATCATTTACCTAAATTTATTTTCCCTGATGCCTTATTACATGTCTTCACTCGCCTCCAACTGCATGATATTGATCTTGGTCTCCGTCTGCATGTGGGTCAAAGTCAACATTTTCCTTAGCTCTCGAGAAGGGTAGATGCTCAAATTAATACAAATATTAATGCAACTCATCTATCACCAACTATCCCCTTCAATAAAGATCTGGATCTGGATCTTATGCTCGCACCTCCGGCTCATTCCGTTCCTGATCCATCTTCATCCACTCTCTGCATGCCTCACCACCGGATCTCCTTCATGCCCTGCTTTCCTCGACGATCTCGATCTGCCTTGGGAAAACGCAAGCGCTCCACAACTGCACAAAATGCACACCTGCTTCCAGATGTGTGCCTACAGGTTCTTGGTTTGCCCTTTTGCTTCAATGCAGGTCTGTGGATCCCCACTGGTTGTCATGACCACCAGCTTGTTCCATCCCTGCCTCAATGCTGCATGTTCTTCCACTTCGATTGGCAGCTCATCGTCTCTGGAATTACTCATGTGGCTTCCATACCTCTTCATTTGGCTGGTCGAGTCGATCCCTTAGTCCTGAAGTTCAAGACCTGGACATTGATTCTCTTTCCTATTCTTCCCCCGGTGCTGAAAGCTCTTGTTTCGGTTGGCACTGCATTACTCCATCTCCACTCATACCTACTGTGGCATACTTCACTCCAATTTTGCCATCCATCCTTGCCACACCGCGGATCCATGCTACTTCCACTTCGAAGCAGTCTGCCATTCGCACATTGGTCTCAATGCTCGATCAAAGGATTCAGGCCGTTCAGACTATCACCGCTCACGAAAGGCGTGCTCTTCGTCATGATGTGCATACTCGTCTTAACTCCATGCAGCACAACCTCACCACCATAATGGACACTCGCTTTGATCGACTGCATGACACTATGGCACTGCTCCTTGGGCACTTGAAGCCATCTTCCTAACTCTTGCTTTTATTACTCTTTGTCATATTTTACTACCTATCTTCTTAATGGCTATCTTCTTAATGTCTTATCTCTTCTCTGTATCACTCTATTTTTGTTTTGATAATGCCAAAGGGGGAGAAGAATAACTAAAAATGAAGTAAAATTTGGAGTAAGAAGTGTAAAAAGAGGAGCATAAACTTAGGGGGAGTAACCTCATAGAGAAGTCTTAAACTAAGGTGGAGGAAACCTTAAAAATTAAAAATACATTACTCTCATTTTTTTAAGGAAATTTTCATTATCAAAAGGGGGAGATTGTTAGAATCAAATAATTTAATGAGTTACTATATTTTGATAAATAACAATTTCGCTAAGTGTTGCTAACTTCCTAACAGTTTTCATGTTCAGGAATATTTGTTTACTTGGAGATACACTGCGAGGACCTTGACAAAGCATTATCAAAAGCAGACATTCAAGTAAAGGATAATAGAGAATTTCGTCCGGTCACTGCCTTTGTGAATCAGTCGGCCACCTGAGAGAGTCCGTCCGCCTATGATGAACGTCTGGTTGATCAGTCACTGGATGTATTTATACGAAGAATGTTGGGTTGACTAAAGCAATGATTGAAGACTCGTACAAAAAGTAATATCAGGAGGTAATCGTTTGTTCAACCTAAAGATAAGCTGTCAAGCACCCCTTGGCTCTTCAGAGCATTAATGGCGAAAGGGACAGAATTAAACGCCTCATTCCCTGAGGATTCAAATCCTCTGACATTCCTTAATTCATGCTGCTTTTACGGAATTAGCGGCAAGGCTTTCTGATCATCGTATCTCCCCAACGGTCAAATTCAAATATTCTGGTCAGAACATTAATGACTCCATTAGCTGTAATGCATGAGCATTAATTGCAGAAGCTATGGCTCAAGGTAAAATGCATCACCAGACGATATCGTCTTTCGTCGTTGAAGAAACATTAATTATCTGGCAGATTGCAGCAGCAGATGTAGAAGTGTCCGTTACTCATATTCGAGCAGAAATTCAAACGGAACTATTTTGAAGATCTTCAGCAAAGTTTCCAGTAAACATCCTACTGAAGATATAAATAGTGGACTTAGCATCAGTTTCAACTTGGCGACTTTTACACAATCAAAGCATTCAAACTTTCCAAGTTTATTATCTACGATCAAACAGCTCTAAGCCCAACACTCAGCAATCTCAACTTATCTATTATCTGAGTACTGTCGCCAACCAGTGTGAAGTTCTTTACAGAGTGAAAAACTCTTACCCTTTCTCACACAAACCCTTCAGAGAACCAACTTGTTTATTATCTCTGAATCCTGTTCTTCACATTTTCTACCCACTCTTACTGAAGAGATTTTGTAGAAACCAAGTCTTCTTGTAAAAGAATTGGGAGGAGTCCTGTCTAACACTTGAAAAAGGAGAAGTCCTGCTAGAATACTTGTAAAGGAGTAGTCCTAAGAATATTGGGAGAAGTCCCTGAGAACACTTGTACTATTTTGATCAAATAGTGGAAATCTTGGTTAAGCCAAGGACTGGACGGAGCCCTGTCGATTAAGGGGGTGAACCAGGATAAACATCGTGTGTGCTTTATTGTTCAGTTGTAGGATTATTTCCGCTGCACTTCCTTAACAAACGTTTTTGAACTTATAACTATTATTTCGCAAAAAGAAGCTTAAAAATCACACACACAATTCAAACCCCCCCTTTTCTTGTGTGGTTTTATTATTATCATGATAGAGTGAGTCTTTCTAGGTTTGGGGTTTATATTACTATGATTTTCCTTGAAACCCATTTCTTGTTGTTGTGAGATGCTCTGCAAATTTTGGGATCTGGCCTCTTAGATTTGAGCTTTTCAATTTCTCTCTTGTTTGTTTGCTTGAAAAAATCTGGGATTAGTGAATTGTTGCTAGGTTGAGGTTCGAAGGTTTTGGGGATAAAGGTGTTGAGGTTGAATGTTGCTAGGTTGAAGATTGATGGGTTGAAGGTTTCTAGGTTGGAGATTGATGGGTTGAAGGTTGCTAGGTTGAGGAGGAGGAGGAGGAGGAGGAGAGTGTGGTGGTGGTGTTGCGGTAGTGGTGGTGTGATGGTCTCATGATTAGATGTTTTTTAAATACGATGAAGAAGATGAGTTCTAGGTTTGATGGAGATAAAGATGATGATGATTGTTGAAGAAGATGAAGAATCAATGAGTTCTGGTTTTTTTTTTTTTTAAAATTGTATTTTTTTGACATAAAATGTTTGTTATTTGACGGAATAGTGATGGGGGACTAAAACTGCTGTCGTTTGACAAAGTTAGGGACCTTGTATGCTAATAAATTCTAAGAGGGACCAGAAATGCCAAATCGTGATAAGTGAGGGACCAAAAGTGCTATTAAACCTATTTTTATTTACATTTTAAATTCCAAATGTATAATAAATAATGAAATGAAATTAAAATTATTAAATTAAAAAATCCAAATAATCATTAATTCCTAATTTTTGAAATATTAATCCTAAAAAATTATTTAATAAAAATAAAAATCCAAATAATCATTAATTCCTAATTTTTGAAATATTAATGCTAAAAAAACCCCTTAATTCGTCACCCAATCACAAAAAAAAACTTAAACTCTATCTCCTTCTTCCCTCATCTTCATCCACTCCTTCATTTTAAGAACATTAAATCCAACAATCCCAAATTTCTACAAAATCGGAATTAAGAACATTCACCCTTCTTCTCCACACCACCTCTTCACCCTTCTCCATTTCTTCTCCTCTTTCTCTTCCAATGCCATTTCCACCATTCCACTCACAACTATATTCACATTCCAGCACAAATTTGCATAAGTCACAATCCAGAAAATACACAACAAAAATGGGAAGAGACACCAATTTTGTTCCTCTTCCTCGGACTCCCTCATTTCCCTTCAAACCCTCCATAAATTCTAATAGCTAAGATTTCGTTTCCAACCCATAATAGAAAACGTGACAAGGATCTGAAAAGAACGACGACGATGACAAGGAGGAGGGATTGTGAGGCAGATCTACCTCCAGCTTGCGACACTTGAATGAGGGCCGAAGATGACACTTGATGAACAGCAGCGAGCCTCAACGTACGCCGTGCAGTGGGTCAGAGATAGGGTCGAGAAAGCGAATGATTTCCTCTGTGATTCACAACAACACCAAGGGGGATCTCGATTCACAGCAACACCAAGGTACGGGGACCTCGATTCACACTAGACCTACCCTTCTTCCTTTGATTCGTGTGGCGCTCCCTTGCCTGAGAACAACGTTCCATCCTACTCCTATCCATTCCGTTGACAAGGACTACCACTACGTTTTTTTTCTTCTCCGTTCAACCAATTTCACCATTCAGTGTTACTACTAGAGACAACGAGTTAGAAATTATTCTACTTGCGCAAGATTTGATTAATTTAATTGTTATTAACTTTACCAATCACTTATTACTTTACTTACCTCGATTCATTCTGAATATAGTGAACTAAAGACCTGACACAAACCATTAAACCACACAAAACAACTTGCATATCATACATAATGAATATATTACGAGGATAATTAAAAAAATTTCAGAGCCACGCGGTACAGGAGAATACTTGAGGCCATCAATAACAATCCTACCCTTGTACCTAAGAGGCATGAAATTGTTCTTTTTATTCCCATTTCCCAAATTCCTAACAACTACCATTGCATAAGAATAAGGGAACAACACTTGTGTACAGCAAGATAAATAATAAGCATGGAATAGAAACTTATGAACATAAATTTTTATTCATATACTGAAAAGAGAAACCTAAAACATAGCTAGAAAGAAAATAAACTACAACCCAAGATACTAAGGAACTTTGCCAAGCATGGCTAAGGGAGACATGATAAAAACCTGAATTGAGAGCTCAAGAATTGGCTTCCCACAAATCAGGCAATGCTCTGAACAATTTTATCTAAGTGTTTCTCCAAGTATCCAAGTATGTTTACAAAAGAAAACAAGAGGCCTATTAATAGATTTTTACTGACTGAAGCCCAACGCTCAGGCACTGGGATCCCAACGCTTGGGCATTGGCTTTATGTGCCATTAGACGTAGCCAAACAGGGGCTCAACGCCTGAGCGTTGGCCCTCCAACGCTTGAGCGTTGGAATTAAAATAAAAACTGGTCACAAGTCAGGGGCTCGACGCATGAGCGTTGGCCCTCCAACGCTTGAGCATTGGAATTACAACAAAACTAGGCTCCAAGTCAGGGAGCCAACGCATGAGCGTTGGGGATCCAACGCTCAGACGTTGGGCACGTCTGATGCTTCATGTTTTGGCTATTTTGCTCTTCTCTCTTTGATGAGTCTTGATGGCCATCAATACCCTTCATGTGGCCACTTTCTTGTCTCTCAACAGCTGAATTAGCATCAAATTCCTTCTTCAATTCCTTTTTCACATGTGTTAAACAACATAAACACTTTGATGCTTCTTCTTCTTCATTAATTTTCAGCCACAATTTTTCCTTTATTTGCATCAAGATCCCCACAAATGTTCTTTATTTGACCTGAAACTCTAACAAGGACTAAGATGCAATAAAACAAAACTAAAAGCACTAAAAACATAAAAGTTGCTAAATTATATGCAAATGCAAAAATAATGTGAAAACATTAACAAAATGAAATAAAAAATATATGAGACTTAATAAAAGAAAAATAAAAGAAAAGAAAAATACACTAAAAACATCATACAAATCCCAGTCATCACTGGTCCGAAGACTAATCCACATGGATATCCTTCGGGAATTGCTTATCCTCCGTTTGCTGGATATGTTAATGGTTTTCACCAGTAGACGATGCCTGCACCTGTGTTTTAGTCTCCCCAGCAGACGATTGACCCTTCTCACTTTGCATAGCGACCAACAAGCCAATTGTTTTCACAACAGACGATGGGACAAGCTCTGCTCACTGCATCTGTAGGACCAAGTGTAGGGAACTGGTTACCAGACACTGGTGCAACTCACCATTTCACCCATGATGCTACTGCCTTCTTCACTCCTACAACCCTTCAAGGGAATGATCACATCCTCATGGGAAATGGTCAAGGTTTTCCTATCCAATCTATTGATACAGTTTCCTTAAAGTCACCCTGTCAAACACATGCTATTTGTAACGCCCCAATTTCCGGTAAGGGGTCACATTGTAAATTCGCAGAAAATAAGTTTAATAAACCCCTCAAAAAGGCCACTCAAAATTTTCATTACATTCGGCGCTCAAAAATATTTAATCAATAAATAATATCCCCATAAATAATATGATCCAACGTGAGCAATAAAATTTAAATAATTATTCTATAACAAAAATTTTGCTAAGTCATCGATAAAAGTAAAACAGTAAATAATTTCATGTTTCTCCAAATCTTCTCTACATCTTCATTTGATCACCAAGTAATCTCCATTTCGTCCTCGCGCTATTCATCTGTGGTGTTAAGCGCCCAATCAACAGACAACTAACTGAAAGGGTTAACCTCAAAAATATCAATCATAATAATTTTCAACTATGTCATAATAAAACACAGAAAATCAAACAGCAAAATTTGATTATAGTAAATACAGCAGCAGAATTTATACAGTAAAAACAGCAACATCACAATTTATAGACAACAACCAATTATACAGCATTACTTAACAGCAGTAAATAAACAACATTAAATAAACAGAGTTTTCAGCTTTCAAAATAATTATCATTTAATTCTCAAAACATGCAAGTTAGCCCTGAAATAACTACATGCATAACTATGACCAAGTTTTTCCCAGAACAAGGGCAAGACAATCACGTGGGACAAAGACCCACCACATTGCCCTAGATTAGTCCCACAGGACAAAGTGCCATCACATCAATCTTAAATATCCTAAATATAATGCATATGCTATAACACAAATAATCATCATCCTCATGAACCAACAGTTCACACATTTTTCTAAGTCATAGTATCATATGTAAGTTTAGCCAATTTCTCTTAGAATCATTTTCATCATGTTATACTCAATAATTCAATTCATTTCATCAAGTCTCAACATCATACAAATCATGTATAACATGTTACAACATCAATTAACAAGTCTAGAATATGTTCAAGTCAAAGCACAAACAGAATTCTCCAAACAGAATCATACACATCACAAACCGATAAACGATTCCTACAACGAGTTACCCTTACCGTCAATTTGGTTGCATAAACTCGATCATCCACCTATCAACAACATATAAACAACATTCAATAAACCATCCTAAAGGTGGAAAATAAACTCAAAAGAAATTGGAATTAATACGGCCAAACTAAGGTTTAAAAAAACAAAACAGAAACACCACATACCCACGCATGTGTGTGGGTATAGCCACGCACATGCGTGGCTCAGGCATAGGCTACAGAGACCCCTGCGCATGTGCGCAAGGTGGCCACGCACATGCGTGGCCCCTCTGTAGAAGGGTCAAAATTTCATATTTTTCTCATACAGAAAGGGTCCAGAACAAGTTTTTGACATAGGGTTTTCGTGGAAAAGAGTTTTTCATGGCAAAAATCACTAGGGATTAATTTGGAAAGGGATTTTCATTAAAATTCAAGAAATTCTTTAGGAACAAATTATTTGAATAGAAAAGGTATCGAGGGTTTTTCAGAAATGTCTAACACATGGGAACTCAATGACAATGCAATTCTTAAAGGTAAGGAGAAAATAAAGATGAGCAACCTATGTTCTAGAAGATTATGAGAAAGGAAAATAGCCGTCCACCTCGAACTTCAACCACGGTCGTCAATGGATTACGGCAATGGTGGAACCCTTGAATGATGGAACCTTTGAACGTCGGAAACCCTTGAACGTACGACGAAGCCAAGAACAGAAAATGGTTTAGAATCAACTCCAGAGTTAAGGTACAAAGGATTACTACTAGAATGAAATTTGCATTAGGATTACCTAACCTACCGTTACTCCTTGGAAAGAAGGGATAAGAACGTCTTGTCTTCCAGGCACAGAGAACACTTGAGCAGTAGCAAACAATGGAAGGAAAAATTCGGTCCTCCAAGGAGGAATGGATGTGTCGACCAACACAGCACAAAGAGGAAATAATGGTTTGGTTCTCATAAGAAAGAAGAGAGGATGCTGCAGCAGCAAGGAAAGGTTTCAGTACTTAGAGACTATAGTTTTTTTTCTGAATACTAACAGTGTTGTTGAGTGAAGGGATATAAAATGACTCCGATTTTCCTCTCTCAAAGATCATGGTCGAACCACACACTTAGTGGGAGGTTATTTTTATCTTTTCTTCCTAATTTCTAGCCAGCATAATTCTAGTATCTAATTAACCCTACGAAAAGATGTTGTTTTTCAAAACAATTCAGCAGAAAATAAAAGGAAAATAAAAAGAAAATAGTTACTGACCAGCATGGTGCACACATCCAGCCCTAGGAAGTAGGGGAAACAACAAACTTCTTCTTCCTTCAAAGCTCTAACAATAATAGAACGAATCTGGTCCCGTTTTTGGCTAAATTAAATTCCTGATTAATTAATTATTTATTAATCCAAAACAATATACTCAAGGAATATTCTCCACAATAGAAGCATAATTTCTCTTCTCCACCCCTCTATAATTTCGAATAAAGAGAAAATATAGTACAAAAAATAAAAATCCTCACTAGTAAAGATATTCAAAATAATCAAATATCAATCAAATCTATGAAGATTTTATTTTATTCTCAGCTCAACTTGAGTAGAGTTATCAAACATACTTTATTTTCAAGCAAAATGTCTAACAAGGACTAAAGCATAAATATCACAACATTCAAGGACCAAAACATAATTATTACAAACTCCAGGGACCAAACTAAAAATTTACAAAATCGAGGGTCTTACAATACTACCCCCCTAAAAAGAGTTTCGTCCTTGAAACTAAAGATCAAGGAATAGATCAGGGTACTGCTCCCTCATCTTTTCCTCTAACTCCCACGTGGCGTCTCCCGTGGTCTATTTCCAAATCACCTTCACCAATGGAATCTCCTTGTTCTTCAATTGCTTAACTCTCCAATCAGCGATCTTCATCGGTGGAACCTCAAAAGTCAAGTTCTCCCTCAGCTGAATGTCATCCTAGGTGATAACATGCGACGGTTCCAGAATGTATTTGCACAATTGGGACACATGCAAAAAATCGTGAATCTTGGACAAGAAAGGTGGCAAAGCAATGCGATAAGCCACTGGTCCAACCCTCTCGATGATCTGATATGGCCCGATAAACTTCAGTGTCAGCTTCTTCAATTTAATCGCTGTCCCGACTCCAGTAGTTGGGGTCACACGAAGAAACACATGCTCTCCCGGTGCAAACTCCAACTCCCTTCATCGGTTGTCCGCGTAGCTCTTCTATCTACTCTGGGATGTCTTCATTTTCTCTTTGATTTGTCTCACCTTCTCTGTCATTTGTTGGACTAACTCTGGCCCAACTAGCTCCCCATCCTGAAACCAACATAACGGTGTCCTGCACCTCCCTCGTACAAAGCCTCATACGGAGCCATCCCAATACTGGCATGGAAATTGTTGTTGTAGGTGAACTCAATCAGCGGCAAAAGCTCATCCTAACTCCCCTGATTATCCAAAACACAAGCTCGAAGAAGATCCTCCAAAGACTGAATTGTCCTCTCTGTCAGCCCATCAGTCTGCGGGTGATAAGCAGAACTCAGACTCAGCTTCAAACCAAGAGCTCCCTGCAGAGGCTTCCAGAAGTGTGAAGTAAACTTCGGATTTCTATCGGAAACTATGGTCGAAGGAACCCCATGCAATCGCACAATATCTGCAATATAGACCTCTACAAGCTGCTCCACTTTATAAGTGGTCTTCACTGGTAGAAAATGCGCAGACTTCGTCAACTGATCAATAATAACCCAGATGGAATCAAACCTCCTTCGAGTGAGTGGTAAGGCAACCACGAAATCCATGGATATGCTATCCCACTTCCACTCAGGTACCTCAAGAGATTGCATCAACCCTGCAGGTTTCTGATGCTCAACCTTTGCCTTCTGTCAAGTCAGGCACGCAGCAACATACTCGGCAACATTTCTCTTCATACCTGACAACCAAAAGTGTAACTTCAGATCCTGATACATCTTTGTTGCACCTAGATGAAGACTCATCCTAACCTTGTGACCTTCGTCAAGGATCAACCTCCTCAACTCAGCATCACTTGGAACACACACATGCCCCTTGCAATGTAAGATGCCATCAGAACCCACCTCAAAGTCCGTCGCCTTCCCTGCATTGACTATTTCTATCTTCTCAATCATCTCTCTGTCTTGCATCTGCTTGACATTGATCTCCTGCAATAAATCACTGGACACAGTAACCATCTCGAAGCTCATCATCCCGGGTGCCACCTTAACATCCAAACTCAGATCACGAAAAGCCTCGAGCAACTCCAACTCCTTAATCATCAGAGAGGAAACATGGATAGCCTTGCGGCTGAGAGCATTAACCACCACATTAGCCTATCTCGGATGATATTGTAAGGTGAACTCATAATCCATTAGAAACTCCATCCAGTGCCTCTGTCTCATATTCAAATCTTTCTGGTCGAACAAATACTTAATTATGGTCACAGAAGACGGTGAACGTGCTCCCATACAGATAGTGCCTCCATATCTCAAGAGAAAAAACCACCGCTGCAAGCTCCAAATCATGCGTCGGGTAGTTCCATTCACGGACCTTCAGCTGCCTCGATGCATAGGCCACAACCTTCCGGTTCTGCATTAGCACAGAACCCTAACCCTGGTAAGAAGCATCACAATAAACCTCGTAAGGTTCATCACACTGTGGAAGCGCCAAAACAGGTGCGGTTGTTAAACGCCGCTTCATCTCCTGAAAACTGGACTCACACTCCTTTGTCCATGCAAAAGGCTAATTCTTCCTCGTAAACTTCCTCAAAGGTCTTGCGATCTTTGCAAAACCTTCGATTAGCATAGGTGCTCCCCATGGAGATACACTGGTTCCGATGAAACCCTTCACCAAGATATCATCAATCTGACTCTTCAGTTCTGCCAACTCTGTTGGTGCCATCCGATACGGCGCAATAGAAATCGGTCGGGTTCCAGGGACCACGTTGATTGAAAGCTCCACGTTACGAACGGGGGGTATTCCCGGCACATCCTTCGGGAACATATCTTCAAAGTCACAAACCACCTGGATACCCTGTACGCCATCTGCTTGTGATTCACTGATGCTTGCTGCCAAAAGGATTTTCAGAGTTCCTCTTTTCAGGGAGGACTTCGAAAGGTAGGAATTTAGAAATTCGGATATCTTCGTATCAGGGACAACTACCTCCTTATAGGCGCAATCCAGTAGCACATGGTGATAAGAAAGCCAATCCATGCCTATGATCACGTCCAACTGCTTAAGGGGAGGGCAGTTTAAGTTCGCAACAATCTCTCTATCCTGGAACATCAAAGGGAAATTCAAACAAACAGAGGTTTCAATAAAACTTTCGGCGGCATGGATAGATACCACCAAGTCGAACGGAAAATCCAACACAAGCAAACCTAGCTTCTTTGCACAATCAACAACTATAAAGGAGTTAGTAGCACCCAAATCAAAAAGCACAGTTAGAGGTGTTCCCACAATGTCACAACGATCCTTAATCAAACCCTCGTGTCCTCAGTAGCTTCACCTGTAATATTTTAAACTCTGTCGTGCGCAACTGGATGCTTCCCACGAACTGTATTCACGGTGCCCTCGGTCGTCAGTGTGCGACAGTCCCGAGCAGCATGCCTCGGCTTCTGGAAATTCCAACAGACAATGGACTTCTCAGCACAGTTATTCGCATAATGGCCCTTCTGGTTACACTTGTAGCTGACAATATCCTCAATCAGCTTTGGTGCTCCCCGAATACCCAAGATGCCTCCTACTGGTCAATCGGACCCAAAAGTACGCCCCTTGGCTTAGGGTCGCTGGTATGGCTTCTTCCCTTTGTCATTTCTGGCTGAATAGGACCTGGCCGGTCCTCCACTTCCTTGTTGCTTGCTTCGAAGAGTATCGATGGCCTCAATGCCCTTCGTCTTTTCCACTAACTACTGCAGTGCTCAATCCCCAATGGTTGCACAACCCTCTTAAGATCATAGTTCAACCCATCAATGAAGCGCTCACACATAAAATCTTCATCGATTTGGCCTCTGAAATATCTGAAGTGTCTGGCTAGCGACTCCAACTTCACAACAAACTCAACAACTGACATGCTTCCCTGCTTGAGGTCTGTGAACTGTATTTCCTAAGCAGCCCTGGCACTTCGAGGAAAGTACTTAGCCAAAAAAGCCCTTCTGAAGGACTCACAAGTAACCTCCTGATGATCACCCTCCATCATAGCTCTAGCACCGTTCCACCAGTGCTCAGCCTCTCCCGATAGCAAGTACGCGACGTAGCTCACCTTGGTTGCGACAGGGGTTTGCAAAAATGAGAAGATCTTCTCGATCTCCTACAGCCATAAGTCTTCCTCCTCCGGATCATATCCCCCCAGAGAATTTGGGAGGATCCTGCCTCTTAAAGACGTGTAGTCCCCTCGTCTGAGCAAAAGCCTGCTCTCGCTCCACCTGTTGGGTCTGTGCAGCAGTACTAGCATTAGCCTGATTTGCTTCTTCTTTCGCACGTCCAGCAGCAGCATTCGCTTGGTGTGTAAGACCCTTTATTTTTAATAATTATGTTTTGGTCCCTGAACTATTTCATATTTATGAAATGGTCCCTGGACTATTAGTAGTTTCAGTTTTGGTCCATGTTAGATGTTGTTTAATTTTGTTAAAAATGAAATCTGTTTTTGGATTGTCTAGCTCGAATTTTAATTTATGAATGAAATAATATTTTTATATATTTGATTACTAGATTTGTTGTTAATTTTTTATTTCTGAATATCTTTTAATAGGGAAGATTTATTTTCTGATATCTTTTATTTAGTGCAGATTTGGTATTTGATTTATGTTTTTGTTTTCTAATTTCTTATTTATTTCGAAAATAAGGAGGAAATGTAGAAGAGAATATGATTTTATTCTTAGGGATAATTTTCTGAATTCATTTGCTAATAAATAAATAAATAATTGAGTAACAGAAACTAGTTTAGCCAATATCGAGACCGGATTCATTCTGTTATGGTTAGAGCTTTGGAAGGAGGAATTTTTTTGTTATTTTTCCTACTTTCTAGGGCTGAGGAGCGTGTGAAACAAGCTGGTTTCAGCTACTTAGTTGCTTATTTTCCTTTATTTTCCTTTATTTTTCTGCTGAAGAAAATTGAAAACAGCAACTTTTCCAAGATTTCTTTATGCCAATTATGTGCAACTGAAAAATATGGAATGAGGGTTGAATAACTTCCCACTATCTCTAGTGCATTCAGCCAACTTAAGTAGAGAAGAAACTTTTTCTAAACTCAGGGACGAGTTTCTCTTTAAGTTTTATCGCTTGAGGACAAGCTGTCGTTGGGTATAGTGGTGTGATGACAGGATAATATATGATGTTTTTAGGTTGTTTTTAGTCTTTTTATTTTATTATTTTTGAGTCACATATAGGATTTTTAGTATTTTTA
Source organism: Acmispon strigosus (assembly GCA_030819835.1). Lineage (NCBI taxonomy): Eukaryota > Viridiplantae > Streptophyta > Magnoliopsida > Fabales > Fabaceae > Acmispon > Acmispon strigosus. Next base: position 31,514,867 of record JAUAMA010000003.1, on the reverse strand, counting down.
CATAGATTTTATATTTATTTTGCATTCTGCATATAGATTAGCTTTTATTTGTTTTTCTAACTTTATTTTATATTTTTAGGAATTTTTATAGCTATTTTATATTTTTAGGAAAAGCTGGTATAGTTATCATTTTTGTCCAGGGACCGATTTGTAAAGTTTCAGGAAATCAAGGATCAAAGTGTAAAAGTTCAAGAGTGGAGGATGAAAAGTGAAGTTTGATGGAGTCAAAGGGCCAGAATTGAAGTTCTATCAAAGAGAGGACTTGAAGTGAATTAAAGAATGTGAAGCAACCCTCTTTGATTTGAGCACATGTAAAATAAGGTTTGAAGGATTAATGGTGGAATGAAGGAGTTTCAGAACTTATTAGGGGCTGAATGAGCCTAATTAAGCCAATCAATTCCACCATTGAAGAAGAAAGGAATCCAAGAAAAAGCTGCCAGTGTTCGTCCCAGCGCTGCAGCGTTGGAAGACCCAACGCTCAAGCGCTGGACCTCTGACTAGGATGTGAGTCAGAGGTTGCACCCAGCGCTGCAGCGTTGGAAGCCAGCGCTCAAGCGCTGGGCCTTTTTCTGCACGTTGGATTTTAATGCTTCCCAGCGCCCAAGCGTTGGGAATGCCAGCGCCCAAGCGTTGGAGGTCAGGTTTTTGCTATAAATAGTGAGCTTTTCTTCACTTGTAAGACACACCTACTCAGAATACAACAAGTGTTCTTCTTTCTTCCTCAAAGATCATTGTTCCTAGGAATTGTGGGAAGCCATACTTGAGCTCCTATCCAGGGTAATTCGATGACTCTTTTAGCCATGCTTGGCTAATTCTTTTTAAGTTTCTTGGGTTGTAGTAATTTATAATTTTATGCTTTAGTATTGTTTTTACCTTTCTGAATAATATATCCATTTCATGTTTCATTTCCTTGTTCTTCATTAATCTTGTGTACAAAAGATTTCATGCTTTCTACTTATGTCATAAGGCCATTTGGTAAGTAGTAAGGGAAATAGGAAATAAAAAAGGTTATAAGTATACATTTCTTAAGGCAATTAGGATGGACGTAACTTTGTGTTGGCCTGAATTCCTTCTTCATCTTCTTTTCTAATTAACTAATAACCAAGGCTATGGAGTTAGTAATTAGGGAGAAAGTTCTACATGACTTAAGGCAATTAGCTTGTAGAAATTCTAGGCTATAGCACTATGGAATTGGACTTAAAATTCAGAAAATAAGTAATTACTTGCTAGCATATTTATAAATTATGTAAATCAACCCAAGAGCTTAATTCTCATCATCTTATCTCTTTATTATTTTATGCTATTGTTCTTGCTTGCTATAAAAACCAACATCAAATATTCATCTCTTAAATTTTCTGCACAAGTACTAAATAATATAATAATAGGAAACCTATCCCTTGGGTTCGATCTTTTTATTACGCGATATTGAATCGTACACTTGCGATTTCGCTATCAAGTTTTTGGCGCCGTTGCCGGGGATAGGTTCTATTCTTGTTATTATTTTGTTTAGTGCTTCTTAAAAAAATAAAAAAATAAATATTTTCTGCCTAACAGTTTGTTGCCATGTGGAAAGAAGATCCTTTAGAGACTATAATCTCTGAGGGGTTGGACTTTGAAGATATTGAAAGCAATGACGAACAGGTCATTGAAATGGCAAGATATCTGGAAGCTGCCCAGTTTTTCCCTTCAAAGAAAAATTGGGTAGAGGAGCTGAAGAGAGAAGAAGAAGTTCAAGAGGAAAAGAGGGAACTGAAGCCCTTACCTTCTACCCTTAAGTATGTATTTCTTGAAGAAGGTAACAATAAACCTGTCATTGTGAGTAGTTCCCTCTCTCCTCTTGAAGAAGAAAAACTGGTAAGAATTCTTAGAGCTCATAAATCTGCTTTGGGTTGGACTATTGAGGACATTAAGGGCATAAGCCCCACTGTTTGTATGCATAAAATTTGTTTAGAAGAACAAGTTAAACCTGTAGTCCAACCCCAAAGAAGACTTAATCCTGCCATGAAAGAGGTGGTAAGGAAAGAAGTGATTAAGTTGCTTGATGCAGGGATCATCTATCCCATTTCTGATAGTGAATGGGTTAGCCCCGTTCAGGTAGTTCCCAAAAAAGGGGGAATTACAGTGGTTCCCAATGAAAATAATGAATTGATTCCCACCAGGAAGGTAACTGGATGGAGGGTTTGTATAGATTACCGGAGGTTAAATTCTGCCACCCGGAAAGATCATTTCCCCCTTCCCTTTATTGATCAAATGCTTGACAGGTTGGTTGGTCATGAGTACTACTGTTTCTTGGATGGATATTCAGGATACAATCAAATTGTTGTTGATCCCAAGGATCAAGAGAAAACTGCTTTTACTTGTCCCTTCGGGGTGTTTGCTTATAAAAGAATGCCTTTTGGCCTGTGTAATGCTCCAGGAACCTTCCAGAGATGTATGTTTGCTATTTTTTATGATTTAATTGGTGAATGTATGGAAGTGTTCATGGATGATTTTTCTGTGTATGGCCCCAATTTTGACAAGTGTTTGGGCAATTTGGAAAGGATTCTAGTTAGGTGCCAAGAAAAGAATTTGGTACTTAATTGGGAAAAATGTCATTTTATGGTAAAAGATGGCATTGTGCTTGGGCACAAGATTTCTGAAAAAGGGATTGAGGTAGACAAAGCTAAAACTGAGATTATTGAAAATCTACCTCCTCCCACCAATGTTAAAGGTATAAGAAGCTTTCTTGGTCATGCAGGTTTTTATAGGCGATTTATAAAAGATTTTTCTAAAATTGCTAAGCCTATGACAAATCTCCTTGAAAAAGAAGCTCCTTTTATCTTTAATGATGAGTGTTTGGCTGCTTTTAATTTGTTAAAGAAAAAACTTGTTTCAGCCCCTATCATTGTTGCTCCCCAATGGGATTTACCTTTTGAAGTTATGTGTGATGCTAGTGATAATGCAATAGGGGCTGTTCTCTGTCAGAAAAATGGAAAAGTTTTGCATGTAATTTACTATGCTAGTAAGGTTCTGAATGAAGCTCAAAAAAATTATGCTACAACTGAAAAGGAGTTGTTGAGTGTAGTTTATGCTTTAGATAAATTCAGACCTTACGTTTTGGGTACCAAAGTTATTGTGCATACTGACCATGCTGCATTGAAGTACTTGTTTGCTAAGCAGGAAGCTAAACCCAGGTTGATCAGGTGGATCTTACTCTTGCAAGAGTTTGATCTTGAAATTGTGGACAGGAAAGGGAAAGACAATGGTGTAGCAGACCATTTGTCAAGACTTGAAGAGGGGAACTCCAGCCCAATTCCTATTCAAGAGGAGTTCCCAGATGAGAAGCTTTTAGCTGTCCAAGAAATAGCTCCCTGGTATGTACATTTAGCTAATTTTAAAGCTGCTGGTGTGTTGCCTACTGATTTGACTTGGCAACAGAAGAAAAAATTTCTGCATGATGCCAAATTCTTTTTCTGGGATGAACCTTATTTGTTTAGAGAATGTTCTGATGGGATCATTAGAAGGTGTATTCCAGAAAAAGAATTTGAGGCTATTTTATGGCATTGCCATGGCTCCGATTATGGAGGCCATTTTTCAGGTGAGAGGACCGCAGCTAAAGTCCTCCAAAGTTGTTTTTATTGGCCTACTATCTTCAAGGATAGTAGAGAATTTGTGGTAAGGTGTGATCGCTGTCAACGAACTGGTAATATCTCAAGAAGGAATGAGATGCCCCAAAAAATGATTTTGGAAGTTGAGCTTTTTGATGTATGGGGCATTGATTTCATGGGACCTTTTCCACCTTCTTTTGGTTGCCTGTATATTTTGGTTGCTGTCGACTATGTTTCTAAGTGGGTTGAAGCATCAGCCCTTCCCACAAATGATGGCAAAGTGGTTCTGGATTTTCTGAAGAAAAAGATCTTCACTAGATTTGGGGTGCCAAGAGCAATAATCAGTGATGGAGGTAAGCATTTTTGTAATAAAGCTTTTGAAACTCTTTTGAAAAAGTATGGTGTTAACCATAAAATTGCTACCCCCTATCACCCCCAAACTAGTGGACAAGTAGAGGTTTCTAATAGGGAGTTAAAAAGGATTTTGGAAAAAACAGTTGGTACCTCAAGGAAGGATTGGTCAAAAAAATTAGATGACACCTTGTGGGCTTACCGAACTGCGTTTAAAACTCCTATTGGAACCTCTCCTTACCAGTTGGTTTATGGTAAGTCTTGTCATTTACCTGTGGAACTTGAGCATAAAGCCTTTTGGGCTTTAAAACATTTGAACATGGACCCCAAAGAAGCTGGGGATAAAAGACAGGTACAGGTACATGAGCTGGATGAATTTAGACTCCAAGCATATCACAATGCTAGGATCTACAAGGAAAGAACAAAAAGATGGCATGATAAGAAGATCTTGCCAAAAGAATTTAGTCCAGGACAGCTTGTGTTATTATATAACTCAAGGCTGAGGTTATTTCCTGGAAAGCTGAAATCAAGATGGACAGGACCATTTTTGGTCACCAAAGTCTTCCCTCATGGTGCGGTTGAGTTGGAAAATCAGGTTACAAAGAACACATTTCTTGTCAATGGGCAAAGACTAAAACCGTACCTAGGAAGAGATGATGAAAGTCAAGTGATGACTGTTGAGCTTGCTGACCCCTAATTGATTAAAGGGAAGGGTCTATCTCGGACCTTAACAATGAGCTGGTTGGGAGACAACCCAACTTAGGATTAGTTTAAATTCTGTCTTTTTAAATTTTCTGCATCACTCTTGTAAATAAATAAAGAAAAGAATTTTATGTTCTTGCTGCAGGGAGGGCCAGCGCTCAGGCGCTGGAGGCCAGCGCTCATGCGCTAGGCCCCTGCCAAACCACCTCTGATTCCAGTAATTACCAACGCCTAGGCGTTGGGGGCCAGCGCTCATGCGCTAGGCCCCTGGAATCTCATTTTTATTTTACGGTAATTCCAACGCCAGAGCGTTGGAACCCAGCGCTCAAGCGCTGGAAACCTCTGATGCCCAGTATTTGATTTAATTCCAGCGCCCAAGCGTTGGTAACCCCAACGCTCAAGCGCTGGAGCTCGGGCAGACTCTCTGTTTGTTTTTCTTTTTGCTGTTTTGCTGTTTTAATAAATTTTTGTGTTCACCATTTTCTGAAAGGTTTTAGATTCTTTGAGTTTTCCCTTGATTCTACAATGGTTTTAATTTTTGGGAACTCAAGAAATTTTTATTTTATTTTTTTTAGGTGGACACAATTTTTTTTTTCAACCCATGTTCTTAATTGTGCTATTTGTGGAACTAACAAGTCAAGCAAGCTTCTACTTGTGAGACTTTTGTTTGTTCAATTTTTGCAGGAAGGAGAAAGAGCCCTCTTGAACTTAAGTGTTCAAATTGATTTTTGCATTGAGGTTCCCTTGGCTTATTGTGGGAAATTTGTGATTGTGCCAGCTTTTTAGTTTTGTTTTTCTTTTTATAGTCTTTAGTTTATTTTTAGTTTAGTGTTTCTGTTTTATTTTTGCATGAGTCTTGAGTATATTATCTAGTCTGAATGTTGCTATTGCTGTGAGTGCTTTATCTGATTAAACTGCTTTTGAAAAGGTCCTATGTTTTGAAGCGGTTAGGATTGCATGCTGTTAGAATTGATTTTGGATATCTTGATTGTTTTGGTTATTGGCAAAGTTTTTCTGAGTTCTAAAAAGGGTACTACTTACCCTATCTTTTTCTGAGAGCTGAGGACTCTGAATTCTTGATTGTGAAATTTTTCTGCCTTGTGTTACATGTTGATTGGGATTTTGTTTACTTTGTAAGTTGAGAAGAGATTATAGGCATTTTTGAAAACTCAGATTCTTGCTTGAAATTTGATATCCACTAGTAGCCCCTTTTGAGCCTTAAAAGAGTCATTCTTTGGAGCCTACTTTGTGTGATAATTCTTATAGTTGTTATTGTGATTCATGTGCTGAATTCGTTAGAGCTATGTTTGTGGGTTTCTCTCTAAAAAAAAAAGATGAAGGAAAAAATTGGAAAAAATAAGGTATGTGCCTTAGGAAAAAAATAATGAGGTAGTGGGGTGAGAAAGAGTATGAGGGGAGTAAAATTCAAGTCATTCATCCCATACATTACACTACTTTGTTCAAAAAAGAAAAGAGAAAAGAAAAATTGAGAGGACCCTTGTTTGTAATTGTTGAAGCTCTTAAGTCAAGAAAAATCACTTAACAACAGATTCTGAGTCAAGCCAATAGAGTTGCCAAGTTCTTGAAATCCACACCTTGAATTGTTCAACCCTTTGGCCAAGTTACAACCTTCAAAAATCTCTTCAAAGTTACTTAGTTGCATGGTTCTAGTTTTGATTTGAATGATAGGCGGGATTATTGAGCTTTCTTGTTTTTCATGGAGAATATCATTTTGTGAGCTTATTTGATGAACTCAAACATGTTGAAAAGCCAAGCCTAACTTTCTTGATTATATATCTTTAAACATGCAGGTCTTCCTAATCCGCTAAGCTTTCTTGGAAAGGTTTTTGTGCTTCAAGTTGTAATCAGATAAACTTTTTCTAAACTCAGGGACGAGTTTCTCTTTAAGTTTTATCGCTTGAGGACAAGCTGTCGTTGGGTATAGTGGTGTGATGACAGGATAATATATGATGTTTTTAGGTTGTTTTTAGTCTTTTTATTTTATTATATTTGAGTCACATATAGGATTTTTAGTATTTTTACATAGATTTTATATTTATTTTGCATTCTGCATATAGATTAGCTTTTATTTGTTTTTCTAACTTTATTTTATATTTTTAGGAATTTTTATAGCTATTTTATATTTTTAGGAAAAGCTGGTATAGTTATCATTTTTGTCCAGGGACCGATTTGTAAAGTTTCAGGAAATCAAGGATCAAAGTGTAAAAGTTCAAGAGTGGAGGATGAAAAGTGAAGTTTGAAGGAGTCAAAGGGCCAGAATTGAAGTTCTATCAAAGAGAGGACTTGAAGTGAATTAAAGAATGTGAAGCAACCCTCTTTGATTTGAGCACATGTAAAATAAGGTTTGAAGGATTAATGGTGGAAGGAAGGAGTTTCAGAACTTATTAGGGGCTGAATGAGCCTAATTAAGCCAATCAATTCCACCATTGAAGAAGAAAGGAATCCAAGAAAAAGCTGTCAGTGTTCGTCCCAGCGCTGCAGCGTTGGAAGACCCAACGCTCAAGCGCTGGACCTCTGACTAGGATGTGAGTCAGAGGTTGCACCCAGCGCTGCAGCGTTGGAAGCCAGCGCTCAAGCGCTGGGCCTTTTTCTGCACGTTGGATTTTAATGCTTCCCAGCGCCCAAGCGTTGGGAATGCCAGCGCCCAAGCGTTGGAGGTCAGGTTTTTGCTATAAATAGTGAGCTTTTCTTCACTTGTAAGACACACCTACTCAGAATACAACAAGTGTTCTTCTTTCTTCCTCAAAGATCATTGTTCCTAGGAATTGTGGGAAGCCATACTTGAGCTCCTATCCAGGGTAATTCGATGACTCTTTTAGCCATGCTTGGCTAATTCTTTTTAAGTTTCTTGGGTTGTAGTAATTTATAATTTTATGCTTTAGTATTGTTTTTACCTTTCTGAATAATATATCCATTTCATGTTTCATTTCCTTGTTCTTCATTAATCTTGTGTACAAAAGATTTCATGCTTTCTACTTATGTCATAAGGCCATTTGGTAAGTAGTAAGGGAAATAGGAAATAAAAAAGGTTATAAGTATACATTTCTTAAGGCAATTAGGATGGACGTAACTTTGTGTTGGCCTGAATTCCTTCTTCATCTTCTTTTCTAATTAACTAATAACCAAGGCTATGGAGTTAGTAATTAGGGAGAAAGTTCTACATGACCTAAGGCAATTAGCTTGTAGAAATTCTAGGCTATAGCACTATGGAATTGGACTTAAAATTCAGAAAATAAGTAATTACTTGCTAGCATATTTATAAATTATGTAAATCAACCCAAGAGCTTAATTCTCATCATCTTATCTCTTTATTATTTTATGCTATTGTTCTTGCTTGCTATAAAAACCAACATCAAATATTCATCTCTTAAATTTTCTGCACAAGTACTAAATAATATAATAATAGGAAACCTATCCCTTGGGTTCGATCTTTTTATTACGCGATATTGAATCGTACACTTGCGATTTCGCTATCAATTGATTGAGTGTATTACATGTTTGTTATGATGGGTGGGACTTGAATTTCATGCAAATAATTAGAAGGTAAGGGTAACTCAGTACTAGATCGAGTTAGTTGTGTCTTGCGTGTAAATTTCTTTTGGAAACTATTTTGATTGTTTATGTTGAAATTATTGGTATTGTGCTTCATACTTGGAATTGAGATTTGTTGTTATGAAAAATGGATATGTTTTCTTGATTTAAAACATGTTGAGGTGGAATGGGAATTCTGAGATTAATACATGTGAACTGTTAGTTCATGAGGTTGATTGTTATCTGTCATGGCATGTGCATTTTGGAGGTTTTGGAAGGATGATGAGATGGTAATTCGTCCCATGTGATCATTCCTGAGGTTGATGAGATGGTAATTTTTCCTATGTGATCTACCTCGAGGCCGGTGAGAGGGTAATGTGTCCCCTATGACTGTTTTGACCCAGATTGGGTGAAGCTGTTGGCCAGAGTCTTGCATATAGAATTTGAGAAAGTTGATTTGAGTTAAATACTGCTACTGTTGGATATTGGTGTTTTGCATATATGTGAATAATGTTGGTTGGCTGTTGTTTAGAATTTTACTGCTGAACATTCTGCTATTTATTGCTGTAATGCTCTGTATTGTACTTACAATGTATTTCATTATTGGTAATTGTATTGTTGTTGTATTTTCTCGAGTTAACCTTTTCTGTTTGTTTGTCTGTTGTTTGGGCGCTTAATGCCAGGGTTTTACAGCGCGAGGATTAAATTGAAGATTAAGTTTTGGAAGTTGAAGTTGAAGATGAAGAGAAGATGTTGAAGAAGCATAAGTTTAATTTCTATTTTATTTCTATCAATGTGGTAGAAAAATTATGTTCCAGAATATTTATTTAATTTGACTTGCACACGTTGAATCATATTATTTATGGGATAATATTTATTGACTAAATATTCTGAGCGACGAATCTTTTGAAAATTTCGAGTGGCTTTTTGAGAGGTTTATTGAACTTATTTTTCCGTGAATTTACAATGTGACCCCTGATCATAAATTGGGGCATTACATGGTGCGTCATCAGCGTAGTCAAATTAGTAATGGCAGCAGCCATTTGGTTCATTGCATTTTGATCTGCCATGATTCGCTAAACCTCTTACTCCTGTTCATAAGAAAGCTAACGGTTAATGTAGAAAACAGAAATAGCAAGGAACTATTAGTCAATCACAAAACAATTAGACCGTCCACTCAGAGGACAATCTCAAATAATTACTATTAATAAACAATTATTCAAAAAATTCTTCCTTCGATTAACACCCCATCAATCGATCTCAGAATGCAAAAAGTCCTAATTACCCAAAAGCTCTGGTTATCTCAATCATTGCTCTGATACCACAAATGTAACGCCCCAATTTCCGGTCAGGGGTCACATTGTAAATTTGAGGAAAATAAGTTTAATAAACCTGTCAAAAAGGCCACTCGAAATTTTCAAAAGATTCGTCGCTCAAAAATATTTAATCAATAAATAATATCTCCATAAAAATATATGATCCAACGTGAGCAATAAAAATTAAATAATTATTCTGCAACATAATTTTTGCTAAGTCACCGGTAAAAGTAAAACAGTAAATAATTTCATGTTTCTTCAAAATCTTCTCTACATCACCAAGTAATCTCCATTTAGTCCTCGCGCAGTTCATCTGTGGCGTTAAGCGCCCAATCAACAAACAACAAACAGAAATGGTTAACTCCAAAAATATCAATCATAATAATTATCAACTATGTGATAATTAAAACCAGAAATAGCAAACAGCAGAATTTGAATACAGTAAATAAAGCAGCAGAATTTATACAGTAAAAACAGCAACAACACAATTTATAAACAGCAGCCAATTAAACATCATTAATTAACAACAGTAAATAAACAGCATTAAATAAATAGAGTTTTCAGCTTTCAAAATAATTATCATTTAATTCTCAAAACATGCAAGTTAGTCCTGAAATAACTACATGCATAACTATGGCCAAGATTTTCCCAGAACAAGGGCAAGACAATAACATGGGACAAAGATCCACCACATTGCCCTAGATTAATCCCACGGGACAAATTGTGGTCACATCAATCTTAAATATCCTAAATATAATGCATATGCTATGACACAAATAATCATCACCCTCATGAACCAATAGTTCACATATTTTTCTTAGTCATAGTATCATATGCAAATTTAGCCAATTCCTCTTAGAATCATTGTCATCATGTTATACTCAATAATTCAATTCATTTCATCAAGTCTCAACATCATACAAATCATGCATAACAAGTTACAACATCAATTAACAAGTCCAGAATATGTTCAAGGCAAAGCACAAACAGAATTCTCCAAACAGAATCATACACATCACAAACCGATAAACGATTCCCACAACGAGTTACCCTTACCGTTGATTTGGTTGCATAAATTCGATCTTCCACCTATCAACAACATATAGACAACATTCAATGAACCATCCTAAAGGTGGAAAATAAACTCAAAAAGAAATTGGAATTTAAAAAAAACAAAACAAAAACACAGCATGCCCATGCATGTGCGTGGGTATAGCCATGCACATGAGTGGCTCAAGAAGAGGCTACAGAGACCCCTGCGCATGTGCGCAGGTTGGCCACGCACATGCATAGCCCCTCCGTACAGGGGTCGAAATTTCATGTTTTTCTCATACAAAAAGGGTTCAGAACAAGTTTTTGACTTAGGGTTTTCATGGAAGATTTTTTCATGGCCAAAATCACTAGGGATCAATTTGGAATAGGATTTTCATTAAAATTCAAGAAATTCTTTAGGCACAAATTGTTTGAATAGAAAGGGTATCAATAGTTTTTCAGAAACGTCTAACACATGGGAACTCAATGACAATGCAATTCTTCAAGGTAAAGAGAAAATCAAGATGACCAACTTGAGTTCTAGACGATTATGAGGAATGAAAATAGCTGTTCATCTCGAACTTCAACCACAATCCTCAATGGATTACGACAACGGCGAAACCCTTAAACGATGCAACCTTTGAACGTCGGAAACCCTTGAACGTACGAGGAAACCAAGAACATAAAAGGGTTTAGAATCAACTCCAGAGTTAAGGTACAAAGGATTATTACTAGAATGAAATTTACATTGAGGATTACCTATCGTTACTCCTTGGAAAGAAGGGATAAGAATGTCTTGTCTTCCAGGCACAGAACACTTGAGTAGCAGCAACAAATGGAAGGAAAATCCGGTTCTCCAAGGAGGAATAGATGTGTCAACCAATACAACACAAAGAGGAAAGAATGGTTTGGTTCTCATAAGAAAGAAGAGAGGATGCAGCAGCAGTCAGGAAAGGTTTCAGCTCTTAGATAATAGAGTTTTTTTTCTGAATACTAATTGTGTTGTTGAGTGAAGAGATATATGTTAGTACAGATAGCAACCTGAGAGGGGGGGTGAATCAGAGTTGCCCCGATTTTCGCCTTATTGAAAATATTACTTTCAAGATAATGATGATCACGAAACGATAGTTGTGATTGCAGCGGAATTAAGCATTGCTTGAAAGTAAAGATGAAGGATTGAGGAATTCACACAGAGAGTTTTATCCTGGTTCACCTTCTATCCACCGAAGGCTACGTCTAGTCCCTCAAGAAAACCCCTTGAGGATTTTTCCACTATTGATAAAAATCTCTTACAAGTTCTTATACCAAGGACCCTAAGAACTCCTATCAATTTCCTGTGAAAGTATACCACTTTCCACAGCCCCTGAAAGCAAACCACTTTCAGTTCCTGAAGGCAAACCACCCTCAGACCTTGAAGGCTAAACCACCTTCAATCGACACCCTGAAAGTATACCACTTTCAGTACCAACAACCCTTCACCGAAAACCACGGTGAATACTCAATCTTACAGAAAGAGATGAAGAAGAGTTTACAATTGGATGTATCAATCCTTTAACATACAAGTGGATTGATCATGAGAATTTATGCTTTAAGGATTTTAAGCATAATAGGATTCTGAGTTCCTCAAGATATGAACAACTAAAGTGTTCTTATAAACATGAAGATCATGAACTCAGAATTTAGGCAAAGCTTTGGCCTAATGTTGTATTCTCATGTGTTGTCGTGTTCTGGACTCAAATGGACTTTATATAGGCAAGGGAAACGTCCTTGAACCAATGCAACCTTTCCCAAAAGGTTTGAGACACAATGGTTCATGAAAAGATGCAACTTTTCGTGTTGGTAATCGATTACATCACTTAGTGTAATCGATTACACTAATAGCCATTTCAGTTTGAATTTCAAATTCAAACATGTAATCAATTACAAGCAATGGGTAATCGATTACTTGCCTAGGTGTAATCGATTACCAGAAGGCTGAAATCGATTACACTAAAGTCCAACTTCCAGAAACTTGATCCTTTGAGATCGGCTTAAGGTTTTCTACTTCTTTGAAGTTATGAAAACATTAAGCTTGATTAGTTTAGGTGTTTTAAAGAGCCTTTATGCTTTAATAGACCTTTAGAAGCATAACTCACCTAAACTAGGACTTCTAGGTATTTGATAAACTTTGTAGCGCTGTTTCCTCTAAGTCTCCTTTTCTTCTTTTTGTCGATGAGTTTGTCGTCATCAAAACCTCAGCCAGGGTCAGGAGCAAGACCTTCTTCACAATATAAAATGACTCAGCTTCTCCTCTCTCAAAGATCATGGTCGAACCACACACTTAGTGGGAGGTTACTTTCAGCTTTTTCTTCCTATTTTCCAGCCAGCACAATTCTGGTATCTAATTAACCCTACGAAAAGATGTTGTTTTTCAAAACAATTCAGCAGAAAATAAAAGGAAAATAAAAAGAAAATAGTTGCTGACCAGCATAGTGCACATGTCCAGCCGTAGGAAGTAGGGGAAACAACAAAATTCTAAGTTTCTTATTCTTCATTTTCAAAGAACACTTATGCTGTTCAACTGTTGAAGAACTCAGAATAAGAAAGAAAATTCATATGATAAGTGCCTAAAGCATAACTCATATGATCAATCCATTCTTATATTAAAGGATTGATTCAGCTGTGTATAAATTCTTCTTCATCTTCATTCTGGTTGAGTGAAAGATTCACCGTAGGGTTCGGTGAAGGTAGGGATTCTGAAAGTGGTGCGCTTTCAAGTTGTTGATAGAAATTCTTAAAGTCCTGGGTGTAAGCACTTGTAAGAAGTTTTTATCAATAGTGGAAAAATCCTCAAGGGTTTCTTGAGGGACTGGACGTAGCCTTCTGTGGTTTGAAGGTGAACCAGGATAAAATCTGTGTGTGATTTCTCCTAACCCTTATCTTTTACTTTCAAGCAACGTTTGATTCCGCTGCACTCACGATCATCATTTGTGATTATCTTTATTTTGAAAGTAACAAGTTTTGTTAAGGCAAAAATTGTGCAAACCTGATTCAACCCCCTCTCAGGTTGCTATCTTTACTTACAAGAAGCGGTATGCCAGTCCTTCAAGTCCGAGTTCGACTCGAAGGAATAAAACCTTTTGACATGTGATTTTAAGGGAAGGAATCGCAGTCGACCCAGCCAAATGGAATGAGGGTTAGCTTGGGAATGACTGAGGGCAGCGACTGAGACGAAGAGTTGTTTCGATCGGGATTGTTACTATCGGTGCTCCACCGAAGGATTCTCGAAGCTAGTGGGACCGTGAATGCGACTCACTAGGAAGGACCAACCTCTTGCAAGGACCAAGAGGGATGAGTCCGGTTATCAACGAATGGAGAAACAGTGGACGACTTCATCAGCTCTAGTTACCATAGCAGGAAGCAAAATACGTAGTCGATGATGATACCTATACCAAAGGATAGGCCGTGTCCTGAAGCAGGACCTCAGAGTGGTGGTGCCTGTTTGGGAACAGTTATGGACGCCAGAGCAGAGCTGTCCAAGATATCAGTTGGAATTAGCCGCAGTGGAGTTTGGGCTCGAGTTATGAAGATGCCACCTCTATGAGGGTACTACACTACTTTCAGCTATCACGAGGAATTTGGGATACCTGCTGGATTTGAAGGAGGAAGCTGAAGTAGCGTGAATGGGCAAAGCCCATGAGGAAGTATGGCCTTACCTCGCAGTACCATCTGAGGAAGTTCATCGTGGTTGCCAAGTCTTGGATAAACCCGTAATGAATGCCTCCACCATGACAGTGAGAAAGATGGAATTGTTCAAAAAGTTCCAAGGTCTGAAGTTGGATCAGACTATCATGAACAAGGAAGCAGACAGACTGAGTGTGATGGCATACCTTACTTGTCAGAAGGCAAGGACGGAACATAAGGAGCTGGAAGAAATGTTTCAGCCCCTTAACGTCCCAGAGTGGAAGTGGGACGGTACATCGATGGATATGGATATTCGAGGATTGGTTAAGTCAGCTCACCTCTACCAGCAAAGAAAATCTTCAACGTACAACGGACGTCGGAAGTATGCTTTCAAAGGATTCTTAATTGCACAGAACATGCCCAGCATCACCTCGGGTATGGAACGATATTCCTGTCGCCCTTGAGGGAACGATCCAAGGAGCTTAGATTTGAAGCCCTCTCGTCGAAATCGAGCAATTTGAAGTCGTTACAGTTAGGGTTAAGCAGCACCCTAGACCGGAGATGCAATCTTTTGGGAACATTATGCGAAACGTACCCGTGTAAGTGACAACTCCCGACTGTCCGCGACACTTTTTCGTGCGGAAATCGGTTGAGTGTCCCACCAACCTACGAGGTTTGGTTCTATCCTTTTAAATGGGATTTTTGTACAACGGGGAGTTGTACGTGCACATAGGAACCGTAGAGCCATCGACCACACTATTCATTTATTTTGGTGTGGAATGTGCCTTACGTGTCAACTTGAATGTTACCTACGTGCTTGACTGCCTAGTTTATGCCTGACGGTATTTGAAAACGGGACCAAGATTCTTCTGTCACCCTTCGACGACAAAGCAAATTCAAACAGATATTGGGATCACTAGAGGATTTGCAAGGCTTGTGTTTCGGACCGTTGAAAAAGCTGGAGGGAACAACTACCTTTGATAGAGCTTGTCTACAGCGGCGACTATCGTGAAACCCAGGGATGGCACCCTGCGAAGCAATGTCTGAATGCAAGATGTCTCGAGTTATACCAGGACGGTAGTAACCGACAGTTGGAACTAAACTTGCTCAGAAAAACCATGGAGGGTTTTGAGTCGAGTAAAGAGGAGAATAGAGCTTCTTAGAGCAGGCGTAAGGACTACGCTAGTAGGAGGATTGGAGCATGAAATGAGGAACATGCCTACTTCGAAAGACCATGGCGACGGGAGTCAGGAAGGCAATTAAGCCAGGAAGGATTAAGCATAGTTGTTGAGTCAGAGCACTCGCAACTCAAGGATGGCCTATCACTCATAGTCTCATCTATGAAGACCGAGGACAAGGACGGTAAGAAGTTCCAAGGGGAAAGAGTTCCCCTAGCCAAGTATAAATGTATGAACCACGAAAGGAACAACGCGGAAACCCGAAAGAAAGAAGGAGAAAAATTTGCTCAAGCACTTCGCCGACCTATAGTTTCGAGGACAAAACTAATTTAAGGGGGGTAGGATTGTAACACCCGGAATTTTCCCCAGTAATTAAATAATTATTCCAAGGTACTGTTTGGATCCGCTTGGCGGCATCGGCAAGCGTTATCGACGAGTGAAGTACCGGTGAAGCACCTTTTACAGCACTTGGTAGGAAACCAAGCTAGACCTGACTTTGAGTTCGGAAGAGAATAAGACGTTCTCACTATCACCATGACGTTCAGTGAAGAATTTCGTGAAGAACGACTATAATATCGATATGGTTTCCTCCCGCAGCCCGGGAAGGATTTTTCGCGCTAACGGGACTCTTAGCCGAAACTTCAGCAGGCGAAACGAACGACTTCGGGACCCCGGATCGAGAATTTGAAAAGCTCCAAATGAATTCATTTGGCGTTTCGAGACCGAATTCATGAAGAGGAATTTCATGAATAGTGACTCGGTGAATAGTGTTTTCGGGCAGCGTGGCGCAGACTTTGAGAAAGATCGACCCGACCCCGAATTGTGCGGGCCTGGTACCCCGAAAGCAATAAATGACCCCTGGGCAGATATTCTCAGAGACACTGAGGTACTCACTGATGACCAGAACCTGATGATGACCGGTGACTTGACGCACTAACGCATTGACGCACTGACGCACTGACGTATTGACGCACTGACGCATTGACGCATTGACGCACTGATGCGTCATGATTAAGAATTTATTAATAAATAAACATAGATATTTATTAGAACTTTCTAAGCTTAGATTTTAGTCCTTGAACTTTGAAAACCTTACGGTTTGGTCCTCGAACAGTAAAAGTTTTTTTTTTTTACCTTAACCATTTACCGTTTTCACTTAGGTCCTTAAGGTAAGAAAAAAATTAAAACCCCACCCATTTTACCCTCCAAACCCACAGCCAAGGGCCATTAAAGGGGTGAAACCCCACCCTTAATTCATTTAATGAGTCATAAGTGAAAAGCCTTGGAGTTTTAGTGAGATTTAGAGAGATAAAGAGCTAAGAAACTATTCATCATCTTCCTCATCAAGCTCTCCATGGCCGAACCATGCTCCTCCCATGGCAGCCCCTTCCCCTTGTCTTCTTCACTTGCTCCTTTGAGGTAAATTACTCCTCTCCTCTTGATCTACACTTCTACCGATACGGTTTTTCAATTTGTTGAGTTTGGTTTTTATGCAAGTACTAGGATTTGAAAGTCCCTTTAGAAATATTGTTCCCACTACCTTTAGCTTCATTTTGAACCGATTGGATTTTGATTGAATGAGTTTTGGTTCATTGAAAAATTTTAAGTTGGGTTTTTTGAAAAATTGATTATTTGGAA
This sequence comes from Acmispon strigosus, assembly GCA_030819835.1. Taxonomy (NCBI): domain Eukaryota; kingdom Viridiplantae; phylum Streptophyta; class Magnoliopsida; order Fabales; family Fabaceae; genus Acmispon; species Acmispon strigosus. The sequence goes on along the minus strand of JAUAMA010000003.1, from coordinate 31,497,848 downwards.
AAGTGATTTTTCAAGCATTAGATAATTATTCACCCTAGATTTCTTGTTGTCTTTGATGTGTACAAAATAGATTTGGAAGAAAAAATTTCCCTTGAATTAAGGTTGTTTGGCCGAATTGACTAGTGTTTTAGGACTTTGGAAAATTGATTTTCTAACTAGCTTTTTGTAGTGTTTAAAGCTTGTATGTGAGGTTTGATGCAAAGGAAAATTAATTGCCCTAATTTTATTTGAAGAGGCCGAGAGTTAGAAAATGTTTTTTTATTATATAATAAATCTTGTATGGGTATGTACCAAGGTATGAGTATTAGGTTGTTTTTACAACTAACAGCAGAGTTTTTGAAACCAAGATAAATGTTTTGTAAGTAATTTCCAAACTGCTGGTCGGTCTTTTATGCCATATGCTTGGCTATTTGCGAATTATGTATTCACAGTACTAATGCACCTCAGCATGGCATATTTCGAAAAGGAAAATGATTTTGAAAAAAATATACTCTATTTTCCAAGTTTTGAAAATGACCCTGCATATTTATTTACGGATTATTGCTACAGTAACGCCCTGGAAATTGGGGTGTTACAGCAGACTCTTCATTTTCTTGTTCTTAACCTTCTCTTTTGATTCCTTTCATCAATACTTTGATGGGGAATTATGGTGGCTTCAAGGAGGGTCTGAAACAGATGAAGCAATTATTTCCTTCATCATTTCTCCATTTTAGCACATGCTAATTGCTTGATTCTTCATCTCCTTCTTTAATTTCTTCATTTAGGCACATGTTAAACAAGAAAAGTGACATTGATGCTTCCTCTTCTTCTTTAATTCAGCCACACTTCTTCATAATTTGCATAAAGATCCCTACAAATGTTCCTTAATTGACCAGAACCTCTAACAAGGATTAAACTACAAATAAACATAACTAAAAGGACTAAAAACACAAAAGTTACTAATCTATATGCAAATGCAAAATTAAAGTGAAAACTCTAATAAATGAAATAAAAACTATATGAGACTCAACAGAAATAAAATAAAATAAAATAAAAGAAAAAGGCACTAAAAATTGATAGTAATAAATCCACACAAGAAAGGGGGGGTTTGAATTGTGTGTGTTATTTTTAACTCCTTTTTCGAAAAACAACAATTATTAGTTCGAAAACGTTTGTCTGAGAGTGCAGCGAAAATGATTCTAAAACTGAATGATAAAGCACACAAGATGTTTATCCTGGTTCACCCCCTAAATCGACAGGGCTACGTCCAGTCCTTGGCTTAACCAAGATTTTCACTATTTTATCAAAATAGTACAAGTGTTCTCAGGGGCTGCTCCCAGTATTCTGAGGACTACTCCTTTACAAGTATTCTAGCAGGACTTCTCCTTTTCGAGTGTTAGACAGGACTCCTCCCAGTTCTTTTTCAAGAAGAATTGATTTCTAAAGATCTTTTCGGTAAGAGTGGGTAGAAAATGTGAAGAACAGGTTACAGAGATAATAAGCAACTTGGTTCTCTGAAGGGTTGTGTGAGAAGGGAATAAGAGTTTCACTCTGTAAAGAACTTCACACTTGTTGGCGACTGGACTCAGATAATAGGTAAGTTGAGATAGCTGAGTGTTTGGCTTAGGACAGTTTGATCGCAGATGATAAACTTTGAAAGTTTGAATGCTTTGATCGTGTAGAAGTTGCCAAATTGAATATGATGCCAAGTCCACTATTTATATCTTCAGTAGGATGTTTAATGGGAGCTTTGCTGAAGATCTCAAAATAGTTCCGTTTGAATTTCTGCTCGAATGTGAGTAACAGACACGTCTGCATCTGCTGCTGCAACCTTCCAGACAATTAATGTTTCTTCAGTGACGGAGGTTGATATCGTCTGGTAATGCATTTTGCCTTGATCAATAACTTCTGTAATAAATGCTTGTGCATTCCAGCTAAGGGAGCCATTAATGTTCTGACCAGAAGATTTGAATTTGAACGTTGAGGAGATACGATGATCAGAAAGGCTCGTCGCTGATTCCCCAAAAGTAGCTTGAATTAAGGAATGTCAGAAGATTTGAATCTTCAGGGAATGAGGCGCTTAATTCTGTCCTTTTCGCCATTAATGCTCTGAAGAGACAAGTGGTGCTTGACAGCTCATCTTTAGGTTGAACAAACGATTACCTCCTGATATTTCTTTTTGCACGAGTCTTCAATAGTTGTTTAGTCAACCAAATATTATTCATATAAATACACCCAGTGACTGATCAACCAGACGTTCACCATAGGCGGACGGACTCTCTAAGGTAGACGTAATCAACTAGCAAACTGATTCACAAAGGCAGAGGCCGGACGAATTTTTCCACTATCCTTTACTTGAACATCTGCATTTGATAAGGCTTCGTCGAGGTCCATGCAATGCATCTCCAAGTAAACAAATGTTCTTGAGCATGAAAAATACTAATAAGTTAGAAATTCTATTTCTGACAAGATCAATACTTAGCGAAATTTTTATTCATCAAAATATAGTAATTCATTAAATTATTTGATTCTAACAAAAATATCATATAATTTCCAGTCATCACACCACTATACCCAACGACAGCTTGTCCTCAAGCTCAAAACACTAAAAGAAAGCTTGTCCTCAAGCTCAGAACAAATCACCCTGCTAAAAAAACAAAGCGCAAGATACATATTTCAAGAAAACACAGGTGGTCAGGTACATGCATGTCAAGGGAGAAAAATTCACCAAGAAATCTGAGCACAAAATGATCAAAGAAGCAGAAATGAGTTCACCAATTAAGCTCACGGAAAAATATCTCATGAATATCCAAGTGCAATGAAACCAATCTGCCTATCATTCAAATCAAAACCAAACAGGTACAACAATGCAACTTGGAGAGACTATCAAGGGTTGAATTTTGGCCAAGGGTTCAGAAACAGGTATGGAATTGAAAAACTTGGCAACTCTAATGGCTCATACTCAGATTCATGACTCATGTTAGGTGATTCCCTTTTCAGAACAAGAGCTCAAACAATTACAGCACATACGTTCTCTCTATTTTGTTTTTTTTGTTTTTTGAATAGAGTAGTGGAATGTATGGGATGAACGAATTGAATTTTACTACCCTCATACTCTTTCTCACCCCACTACTTCATTATAATTTTTTTCTTTTTTCCTAAGGCACATACCTTAGTTTTTTTTATATATTTTTTCAGAGAGAATCCTAACATACATGGCTCTAACATCACAATTTTTCCATCACCCAACAACTCATAAACAATTCCAATAGTAGGCTCCAAAGAAATAGACTCAAGGCTCAACAGGGGCTACTAAGGAAAAATGATACAAACCAATAACAAGTTCTGAGTTCTCAAAAATTCCTAAAATCTCTCTCAAAGTAACAAAGTATGCACAAATCCAGTCAACATCTAACACAAGGCAGATAAGTATAAGCACAAGTAATACAGAGTTCACTTTAAGCACTCAGAAAAGATAGGGTAAGAGTACCCTTTTTAGAACTCAAAAACATGATCAATTTAGTACTCAGAAATCAAGGATCCATTCACAACCCCTAACAGGTTCATGGGGTCTTCCTCATCACCAGCTCCTCCAGAACCTGTTTCCAGCTTTGCCAACCTGCTCTTTTTATTCAAAAAGAAATAAAACAAAATAACTGAAACAAAAAAAAGCTAATATTGACCTACCCGAGCCTCAACGCATGAGCGTTGGGGTGTCAACGCCTGGGCGTTGGTGACACCCAAGAGGCTGGGATTCCAGGGGCTCAATGCATGAGCGTTGGCCCCTCCAACGCTTGAGCGTTGGATTTATGAAATCCTGGGAAGCTTGACAGGGGCTCAACACATGAGCGTTGAGCCTCCAACGCCTGAGCGTTGGGGTTCCTGCAGCTGTTTATTCAACACACAAAAATAAAAGATGCGCTTGGGTTGTCTCCCAAGAAGCCCAATGTTATAGTCTTTGGTAGACTTTTCTCATTAATCAATTTTCAACCGGGGTCTATTACAAAATTCATTAGACCCCGCAAGTCATACAAATTTTGGCACAAAAACATCATGGTGCCAAATGAATTTTCAGCCAACAAGGCAACAATTGTCAAATTACAAATGGAAGGGATAAGAAAATTCTCCCCTACTTGTTCTTTGCCTTGATCATTTGAACCTATGACATAGGTTCCTTGAGGTTCTTCTTCCTCCTCCTCTCTTTGAACCACGGGTTCACTTTCATGAACGGGTGGTTGTTGCTCATCCCCGGGCTGCCTCCTTAAAATTTCATCCAGCCTTCCTTGCAAGAATATTCTGGCCTTCCATTCCTGCACTCGGTTGGGCAAAGATCCTGAAGCGCACTTGCAATCCAATTCAGTAATATTCATCGAGTAAGTTGAATGCATCGCGCTTCTTCTTTTCATATTCTTTTTCAAGATAATCCCATATCTTTTCCAACCGTTCCTCAAATGTTCCAGCCATAGTTCCTTACAAAATTCAGCACACAAAATTAGCAGCACCAATTCAAAACACAGCAGAATTTCAGAAATTAAATAACAAAAAGCTCTAGCAAACAAGATAAAGTCTAAACCAATAAACCTATCCCCGAAAACGGTGCCAAAAACTTGATAGCAATTCTGCAAGTGTACAGATTGTATTGAAATAATATAAAAGATATCATTCTCTACAGGGATAGGAATTGATTTCGGACTTTAAACTTAATCGTTAGAGTAGAAAAGCAAAAATATAATTTTTTAGATTTTGTGACGATTGATAACATAAAGCAAGAAAATAGAAAACTATGATAAAGATAGCACTTGGGTTCAAGTTTCACCTAACCAAAATAAACTTCTCACAAACAGATTTTCATATGAATTCGGAAATCGTTCTATGGTGCTCTAGCCTAGAATTTCTACGTATTAATGCCTTAATCAAATAGAACTTTCAATTACAAATACCAAACCTAATACCTTATTGTTTAGTTAATCCAATTGAAGCATTATTGTTCTTAGTTCTAGCCAACACAAGTTCCCACCCTTATACCTAAGTGGCGGATTATCTGATTAATCTACTCTTGTTTCCCTTAAATCCTACCAACTACCGTTGTGCAAGAAATAAGCATGATTACTCGCGTAAACTCAAGCATGATAAACATAGGGAGAAGATACATAGAACAATAACTTTATTCATATGATAAAATGAAAGCTTAAAGCATAAATTAGAGAAAGGATTCACTAACAACCCAAATTCTAAAGAGAAACTAGTCTAGCATGGCTAGATTAAACATAAAGCAAATAAGATAAACCTGGATACAAGGGCTCCAAAGGCCTCTTACAAGCTTCAAGAACAAGGCTACAAAGGAAGGAACTCAGCCAAGTACAAGGTTCTAGGGTTGATACAAAAGAAAAGCCAAAAACTGAATTTATAGCCAAACTGATAGCAAAACAACGCTCAAGCGTTGGATTCCACCGCTTGGGCGCTGGAAACAGCATTGATTTCACAACTTTAGACAGAATGCCAATGCATGAGCATTGGCGTCCCAACGCTCAGGCATTGGGAGCATGGCAGACTCCTCATTTTCTTGTTCTTAACCTTCTCTTTTGATTCCTTTCATCAATGCTTTGATGGGGCATTATGGTGCCTTCAAGGAGGGTCTGAAACAGTTGAAGCAATTATTTCCTTCATCATTTCTCCATTTTAGCACATGCTAATTGCTCGATTCTTCATCTTCTTCTTTAATTTCTTCATTTAGGCACATGTTAAACAAGAAAAGTGAGATTGATGCATCCTCTTCTTCTTTAATTCAGCCACACTTCTTCATAATTTGCATAAAGATCCCCACAAATGTTCCTTAATTGACTAGAACCTCTAACAAGGACTAAAACTACAATAAAACATAACTAAAAGGACTAAAAACACAAAAGTTACTAATCTATATGCAAATGCAAAAGTAAAGTAAAAACTCTAATAAAATGAAATATAAACTATATGAGACTTAACAAAAATAAAATAAAATAAAATAAAATAAAATAAAATAAAAAGACACTAAAAAGATCATATAATTTCAAGTTATCACCTCCTTACAATGTCTCTTAAATTCAGTTCAGGTCCCGGGAGTGTGTCTTCCTTGGTTATTCCCTTGCCGACAAAGGTTATAAATGTTTAGATGCCAGTGGGAAATTTTTTGTGTCAAAGGATGTTATTCTCAATGAATACAGGTACCCATACACAGAGATATTTTCAACTCCTTCCACCACCATGGAGGGGTCTTCTCTAACATCTTTATTCCAAGGTATTTTGTAACTCGACATCAAGGGTAGTAGCAGTCTCTATTTGTTCATTCGGTTGCAGCATCGTCTGCTATTCCTGAACCGTTTGCAGTTCCTTCATCATCAGTTGTTCCTACATCGTCTGGTGCTGCAGCATCATCTGCCGGTCATCGATCGTTTAATGTTATAGCATCGCCTAGTAATCAGCAAGCATCAGTCAACAATCATGCCATGCAAACTAGATCTAAATCTGGGATTACTAAGCCCCCGGAATCCTCAGTTCCGCCTCCTCCAGTCAACACTCACACTATGCAAACTCGTTCGGAGACTGGCACTGTTCAGCCACAACTTCTTTTAACTCAGGTTGAACCAACCTCCTTCAAGAAAGTTCTTCAAGATCCCCACTGGAACCAGGCTATGCAGGCAGAGTTTGATGCCTTGCAACAAAACACCACATGGTCTTTGGTCTCCTTACCACCTAATAGAAAACCAATAGGTTGCAAGTAGGTGTTCAGGATCAAGAAAAAGGCTGATGGCACTGTTGAAAGATGCAAAGTTAGGTTAATGGCCAAAGGGTACAACCAGATTCAAGGTTTTGACTATTCAAAAACCTTAACCCCTGTTGTGAAGTAAACCACTATCCATCTCATTTTGTCATTAGCTGTCACCAAACGTTGGCATATTCATCAACTTGGTGTCAACAATGTCTTCCTGAATGGCACACTTGATGAAGATATCTACATGGACCAGTCACCGGGGTTTCAAACTGAAGATCGAACCTTACTCTGCAACTCAACAAAGCTCTCTATGGTCTCAAACAAGCTCCCCGACCTTGGTTTGAAAAATTAAAAGGGGCTCAGCTACGATTTGGCTTCAAGGCCAGTTGCTTTGATCCATCTTTATTTGTCTACAGTACAACTTCTTGTTGCATATACATCTTGGTCTATGTTGATGATATTATCATCACTACAGTTCCTTACCTCTTAGACAGCAAATTGTCACTAGCTCAATACAGAGTTTTCACTCAAACAACTAGGTACATTGGATTACTTCCTTGGAGTTCACGTTCAGCATCTGCAAGATGGGTCTCTTCTCCTATCACAATCTAAATACATAGAAGATCTTCTTGACAAGGCAAATATGACCAATGCAATAGGGAAATCTACGCCTATGCTTAGTGGAGCAAAACTCAACAAATATGGTACTGACCTATATGCTGATCCAACCAACTACAGGTCTGTTGTTGGCGCATTGCAATATGCACCTGACCTGAAATTAGCTATGTTGTCAACAAAGTCTGTCAGTTCATGAGCTAGCCTCAAGATGTTTATTGGAAGACTGTCAAGCGTATACTAAGATACCTCAAAGGTACTATCTTTCATGGTCTGCTTCTCAAGCCCTTGACTGCCTACTGTGATGTTGATTGGGGTTTAGATCCGGACGATAGACGTTTCACGTCTGGTTCAGGTGTTTTCTTTGGACCTAACTAAGTGTCTTGGAGCTCCAAGAAGCAGACGATAGTTGCACGGTCAAGCACTGAAGCAGAATATAGAAGTTTGGCCAATACTACTGCTGAACTTCTTTGGGTTCAATCTCTCCCAATGGAGTTGAAGATTCCTTTCCAAGTTCCTACAGTATACTGTGATAACATGGGAGCTGTGGCCTTAACTCACAACCCTGTTTTGCACACCAGAACAAAACATATGGAATTTTACATCTTTTTCGTTCGAGAGAAAGTTCAAAACAAGTCATTGCTTGTTTATCACATTCCTGGTTAAGACCAACTAGCTGATATATTCACCAAACCTCTCTCGCCTCAACACTTTGCAGCAATGAAGGCCAAACTCAATGTATTTTCAAAAGCTGATCCTTCTCACCCACCTTGAGTTTGAGGGGGGGCTGTTAGAGATATGCAGTATTGTCTGATATTTATCGTTTGTATAGGGCAGCATTCTATCGTCTGTATGGCAGCACCGCCTGCTAAGTTGAATTGAATGCATAATTTTATTGTCTGGCTAGTTAGTCATGCCAGTTGTCCAAGTGTGATAGTTGACCCGAATTATTCGTGGTCCTGTTTGATGGTGTTGACCCGGAATATTCGGGATCTTGTCTGTTTTCCTTCAGTCTCTCTCTGTATATAAACAGAGCTTGTACAGTGAATTAATCAGAATAGAAAGAATATTCAGTATCTTTGATTTCTCATTTTTCTTCTTCAAAGACACAAAAACCAAGTACGAAACTTAAAGTGGGAATATAGGGACATAAGTTCATCATCATCAAAGAAAGAAACAACAAGCAGCTAACAGTCATGCTGCACCATCTCCACTCTCAAGGAGAACACTAGCTTGCTTGGGATCTTCCTCCATTTCACTGCTATCCTCCACCTGCACCATTGGGGCCCTCATCTCAGCCGCTCTAGAGGTCTCTCCCTGGGTGAAAAGGCCTTTATACTCCCTAGCAGTCATCCTCCTGCAACAGGATATAACACTCTTCCTAGCAGTGACCCCCATCCGAGGTCCTGGACCCCTAGATGATGGCGAGGTGACGAACTCGGAAGGTATGGGGCGTTTAGAAGTATCACTCTCAAGGACACACTCCTTCACAAGGACAGCTAGAATGAGTTCGGGCCCTTGTGGTGGATCTGGTGGTGATGGTCTTGGTGGATCTCCGAGACGGATATAGCGAGCTCTCAAAGAGAGGAAAAATGAAAAGGTGATGGGTAAGGCTACGGGAAATCCTACATCATCCGACAAAGGGCTACAACACCAGAAAATAGTGACCCCACTGTACAGGCAATACTCGGTGGCTGGGTCATATTGCCACCCGGATGCAAATGGAAAGTCAGCAGGAATGGAGATCTCTGGAGGCCAGCTCATTGGAATACTTGTCAGGATCTACAAAAATAAAGCGCAAGGGTGAGTCAAACGCAAAAAATGTACATGCTACACCTTATATAAGTGATCCATCACAAATCAAGATAACATATCATTATCACATATAATCACAAACAACACACACATCATTATGCAATCATGTTGGTTATCAAACACCATTGTAACTCCTAATCTACAGTCAGACTTCTCTTCCAATTACCCTAGAGGATAAATCCACTGAGAAGAAAGTCCTTGATCCAACCTTTTCAATTATTATTACTATGAATGCTGGTAGTGTATAAGGCCCGAAGCATAAGCTTATACACTCTTTAGAAAGTCGTCCGCTAATACTGGACACGTCTTCTATTCCACTCTTTATCGGATTGGATTACCCTTAGGCTTCTCCTACAGATATACCCGACAATGTTGATCCTTAAATGTCATGGCTAGAACAGGCCTCTAGGACCCTGCCCGTCCAAACAGAGAGGTAGGAAATCACTGTACATCTCGGGCCTACTCATCTCTGAATATGACCACCTCAGGTATCTCTGTATCATCCACAATTCCTGCAGATTGTCTCTTCAAGTATGTTATTATAGCATAAGCATCATGCCATTATACTTCCTTAATTCCCAAAGCTTCATAACTAAGATGAACTCTATTTTTGCATTTGTATCCCGACTCATGGAATGAGCATACCCCTAAACAAGTAGATTTTGGATGTATATAATACGTCAGTAGAGTTTTACTCACAGGAACCACGTTCTTGTGGCAACCAGCCCGCACTTAAGTTCTCAAAACAATTTCATCTTCCTACTTCATTTATCCTCTTATATCCATTAACTATCTAACCAAATGGTGTGTCCTGTTCAGTTATAGGCTAGGTTCATTTTTCATAAACAAGTGACAGGCCAACAATTACCTCAAGATTTTTCCCTCTTTTATACTACCTCAGATGCCATGAGAATATTGCTAAAAGCAATTCCAGTCAAGCCTAATGACGGCATTTCCTAGTGCCACTGCTTCCTATAGTGTACTTGCCCTTTCTAATGCTCAATGCAACATTACAATCATCATTCCAATCTCAACATCTCATGATCAATGTTCAAACAACAACAACACGATATCAAACATTAAACAAGAAATTATATACAACAATAATACGTATTCCATCTTTCTAATAGATTGCTTATATAAAACCTAGCATGGCATGACAGAGTCTAACTCCCTCTTACCTCTGGTTCCAATATATTAGTCAGGTTCGGTGCCTTTTCCTTGCTTTTCTGCATTTTAATCACGTAACCTTCTTCATGTGATTTTCATTATTAAAACATCCTTTAATTTTCTCTCCTTAATCTTTTATGATTCTGAATTATTGTTATTGTAATCTCCTTATATTATTCACTTCAGTCCTTGTATTTTCTTTATTTTCATTTTAGTCCTTATACTTTTTACAAAGTTTAATTCTAGTCCTTAACTATTCTTAATTCTCTTCTCTTTCTTAATTATCTTTTTCCTTTTCATTTTCCTTCTCTATTCTGATCTATTGTTGTTAATCCTAAGGCCAACTTCTATCTTGATCACTGAACACTTTCATTTGACATAATTAAATTAATTATTATTTAACCTTATCATTTCATGGTAAAATTCCTCCTTATTCATGAAGAAGTCCTAAACTATATTAGTTCCTTATCTAAGTTATCTATTTTAGACCTAATCATGAGTTTCAACACATCTTATAGCTATTCATCTTCCTTTCTCATCTAGGGTTTAGGGTTTTTCTAAACTTTTCTTCATCATGCACTAGGGTTTCTTCTTTCTTCCCACTAAGGCTCTCTTATTCAGTCTAGAATCTCTCTATTATTAACATGCAGGTCTAATATCATGGTTTTCAGAAGCTATAACATCAAGATCACTAGTATCTAAGCTAAACTCAAACTATCCAAACCTTTGAAAACTCGGAGTTGTAAACTTCATCCTCTTTCCACTTTCTGGGTTTCTAAACATGTTCTACTATGTTCCACAAGCTTAAACATACCATTGCAGAAGTTCTTAGCTTGCTCGAAGTCATGGTTTTGCCCTGTTTTAGTTATCATGTGTTCTTACTTTTGTGGCTTCGATTCATACATTTTCAGGGTTTATAACTCACGGGTTTACGTTTCAAATGAAGAAAACAAGGTCAAGAATGAGTTCTGGATGTCCAAATACCTCGGAATCGAAGTTCTGGGTTTTTCAAATTGAATGCTTGCCGGAGAAGATGAAGACGCGGCGGCGGTCACGGTGGTTGACGGGCAATTACCTTTCTAACGAAAACACGTGATGTTACAATTCGCACTTGGGTTTGGGAAAGGAAACCATGGTCAACAAGACTTGGGCAACGAAAGCCCACTCAATTCTATCATACGCTTTCGACAACGCCATATAACCTTTTTTTTTCTTTTTTTCTTGTTCTTCATATAGTGGAAAACTTCAAAACCTGTTAAGCATTATCCGTTATAAGCCGCCCTAAAATAAAAGCACTTTGGTTCACCCCTAATAACCTCCCACAAAAAAGGTTTAATTCTATTATCTATGCATTTGGTAACAAGCTTCATAATGACATTGCATAGGCTAATCGCCCTTATTCAGAATGGCCAACACCTTATTTGCAACTTCATCACCCATAATTCTCCAATATTTTTTATAAAAGAGTATTGGGAAGCTAGCCAGCCCTGGGTCTTTGATGGGATGCATCTGATCAAGCGCTTCCTTTGCCTTCTCTTTTGAAAAAGGCATATGCTAGTCCTCCACCATTGCATTTGAAAGCCTACATGTGATTTTACTGCAAATTTCAGTAATAAGAGATGGTTGGCTAGAAGCAAATAACTCCATAAAATGGCTCCTTATTGTTTCACCAATCCTATCATTCTTGTACACCCAATTCCCACTAGGATCTTGAATTTTCTTAATACAATTCCGCTTTTGTCGTTGATTAACTTTCTCATGAAAGAACTTTGTGTTTCTATCTTCCTCCTTCAACCAAATGGCCCGTGATCTCTAACGCCATAAACCTCCTCTTTCTCCAACTGTTGCTTTTTGTATTTTATATTGGTCCAGTATTTCGCCTTTTCTAGCTTTTTTCCAGAATGAGAATCTCCTTCTTCATATTTCCTTGAGCCCGCTACATTTGAATCATCATCTCCCTTGTTGTATACTGGGCAGGGATATGGTTAGACGAATAAAAAGCTAAAGAAATATCCCTATCCTCCAGGCCGACACAAAAGTCCAAGACCCAACCGTCTTACTTTCTTCACCTCGCCCACACAAGAACCCTCACCATCAATCTCCATGTCTGTGTTTCCTGTCTATCTCAATGGGACTCCCAGACAAAGCATTCTGTTGAGGAGAAAGTTGCGCAAACCACTTGTGACAACTAACGAGTCAAGTTCTGCTTTGATGAAGTATTGATCCCCATGGCCTACAACCCCACAAAAGTAGCAAAATTGTGGCAGTCTCACTGTTGATACCATCCATGAGAGGCTTGCGAACATCCAGTTCAACCGTCACTTTCACAATGGTCTTCTTGTCATTTCAAACAGGTCCACATCCAATACCCGCCAACAAAGATTCCAATTTTGGCCCCTATTCTTCTGTTCGACAATGAGCAGGTAAACCCCACAATTGCACCCAAACTGACACATGAGAGAAGACCATGTTAGTGGGCTCTATGTGGCAGTTCCATAGTTGCACCATCAGCCATGAGTTACGAAAAATCCATGGGCTACCTTGTAGTATTCTTTTGGCATCCTTCTCTTCCCCTAAGTGTTGAAGGAAAACCTTGTCAATGGGCTCTTCAGTTAGGATCCTCCCTACTAGGCTATTCTCACATCCAACGACAGTCTCAGCCACATCTTCCTCATCAAAAACCAGTACTGGAACCTCAAAGTTCCCTTCCCCGTCTTCGTCTTTTTCATCATCAGGTAAGCTCGACGTAGTGGTCAGCAACACGCTTGGTAGCGGCGCAAGGGTTCAACTAATGAAAAAGTGAATGAAAAAATAAAAACACATTCATTGAAATTGAAAATTCTTATGTATATAATACAATACTTGTTCCAGAAACTATTTTCTTGACCATTACTATATAATTTTTAGTACAACTTCAGTTACGCGCTACCAAGAGAGGACGCTGCAAGATGCAAAAGACGCAATACAAGAAGTCTATAATTTCAAGGTAGACACGGCCCAATCTGAAGTTAGCAACTATTACAGATAAATCATTATTAATTTTAAACAGTTTACCAATCACACATGAGTTTTCCTAGGCCACAAACACATTACATGATCAGTAGGGTACACTTGAACTAAAATTGAGCAAGGGGGTGAAAATTTAACACATAAACTAAAATCAACAATGATTAATTGGTTCTTTCAACAAAAAAAAAAAACCAATGACTAATCGGAGAATGTAGCATAAAACTTCGATGAAGCAAACTAAACTAAATTAAAAACCAAATTTAAAATGGTCAGTCCACTTCTTTAAGAAACTGATCCAATCCATATTTTTGGATGGCCCATAAAGAGATCCAGTTGAAATCCAAATCTTGTAAATTACAAAGCTGAAGGTCTTATCAGCCGCAGTGATTCCATCATGCCACCAACTTGGTGCTTTTTCCTTCTGCTGTTTAGGCTTGTGCCTGAAGGTGCAGCATCTATTTGTAACAACAAGAACCGGTTCTAAAAAAATTTGAACTGGTTCGGGAAAGAACAAAATATGATTTGAATCACACAACTGAACCATAACAGTGATTTGAGTTTGGTTTTTACGAAAATTCAATCCATGCACACTCCTAGTACACGGAAGATAAATGCAAGGGCATCACAAAATTGACAAACTAGTTATATATCTCGCAAGGATATGAGTTATTTAGCTAAGTAGGTCTTACACTTACTCATAAAATGAAGCCAAACCAAAGTTCAACAAGTGTGGTCTGAGGCACTATAATTTGTTAGTTGTTACTACATTTTCTGATAGTTTTCTAAATTTATTCCACTAAAAGCTCCCAAACAAAATAGGACTCCTATTGCTAGATAAAGAAACTGATTAAAAATGGTAATACTACAAATCAAATGCGTTTTTACTAGATAAATTCATTCTTCAATTTCAAAACTTGGTGATTTCATAATTCCTAGATGCCAAACTTACCCCACTATTTTTCAACAAAAGACTTGAGCTTATCCATCCACCGTAGAAGCTCAATTCTATCCTTGTTCAGCATATAATCATGTAAGAAAAGACAGAGTTCATCATTTACTCCCCTCGTGTCCAAGTACTCACGAAACTTTTCCTGAACCTTAGGATTCAGGTCCCTGAGATCAACAAATGAAAAAGATAAGAATTTTTAACAAACCAACACTTAGGAACCGAGTACCTTCAAAATAGCTAGCGCTTCGAAACGAGTTTTTGTTCTTAAATTCAGACTTCCATAGTTGAGAAAGCTAAGCTTGTATAGTCTCCACCAAAAAACAAAATGTATGAGAGCAACAGGTGAAAACGTAATTCAAACCTGAAATTAGGTCCCAGGAAAGGCCTAGTCGGCATGTTACCACGCCTTAATATGTAAACTTTCTCGACATCTAAACACTCTGGCCATGCTGAGCAGACAAATTCCAATTCACTGCCATCTTCCCCCTTGGATATATCAACCAGAAGACTGAGGTGAAGTCGCACATCTAAAGAACTGTCTTCTCCAGGAACCGGGACTTGTTCATAACCATCAAACATGGTAGCTTCAATTTTGATATCTTCCCTGTCCCCAAACTTCCCCTTCAATGTAATCACCTGCTCGCCAGGTCGCTCTTCAACCGTATACGAATTGAATTTTGTCTCAGGCTGCATGAGTTATAAAAAGACATGATCCTAAAGAAAACATGGGTTAATATTACAATGCAGAATAGCAGACAATCCAACAAGCTCATCCTTGACAATAAGTTTCAATAAAAATAAAATGGTAGTGCATGTTAGGAAAATCTTTCAGAATTGTATGCTTTATAAGAATTGCAATTTCATAAGCTCTGGAGAGTAGCTTTTCCCATTGTATACGAAATTTTGGACTTAGCAACACTTAATCAGACATGCAGTGAGCCTACGTATGTGTTGACATATCTGCTAAATGAACTTAAATAATCATATATTTATATGGATATTTAATGATAAAATAGAATAAGGTTTTCATTCAATTATTTGAGAAGTGGATCAGCAATTATCATTGAATGTAAAGAAAGGATATGGCTCCTCTTAAGTGAGTTACTTTAGAAAGTATGTAAGTCATCATCACCATTGATTGAGAAATCAACAGTTGAAATTGTTGTCATTTACTTGCATATGTATAACAAACCATGGTGTTCTTTAAATCACAATCGTGGATTGAAGTGTTTGATTGAATCAACGGCGTGATAACTTAATTTACCCTCTAATACGACTCCCTCAACATAGAGGAGCCAAATCAGTATAGAAAAACTACTGGTGTAGGGAATCCCACCTTCAAGGCTGACTAATCATACTCAAGGATATTAGTTTTTAAATATAGCAGTGATATTTAGTGTAGAGGAATTGTGATGAAGATGAGTAGAAAAGTGGAGCCATATAATGACAGTTGCATGTAAAATTGATTTTGAAGGTAACTGCATACCCCAGTTTTAGACCCTTAACTAATCATGCATACCCCAGTTTTAGACCCTTAACTAATCATATTCATCAGTAAAAATTCATTCATACTAAAAAAGCATTTTCCCTTAAAAATATATGCAAAGACCTAATAATTAATTAACTGCAATCATCAAATTCTCATTCTTTGCAAGAAAAATTAGTAATGCACTATTTGACCATCTTTGTCATTGATCTATATTTTTAGAAAGTAAATAGTCAAATTAACAACCTAAAGATGCAACATTTTCATATTATATTCTGAATGCAAAAAGTTACACAAAGAGTTCGTAAACAATGATGGTTTATCAACCATCAAATTAGTCCTTAAATATCTCATCCATCCATCCAATTAGTTAGTAACTAAAATATTTGACGTACATGCTAAATTGCCTTAGAATGCAGTTTTAATTATGAAGGAATAACACGAATCCTGCTATATTTTCGGAGAAGAAGTGATTTATCATGTTGAAAATGTAATTGGAAGAAGCAGAAGAAGAGTAAGAACCTGGTGTGGCGGAGCGTACTCGGCCTGGTACTCGATCTCGTTTCGGAGAACTCGTAAAATGTTAGATTCAAATGGGGATTTGACAATTGCTTCTGCTTCTGATGTGAAACCACCCAAGGTACCACTGCTCCTCACTCTCAATGTTCTAGCAACCGACCATGAAGAACAACAACCACTTCTGAGTTTCTTTTGAACCAATCGAACGAGGCCAGCCATTGATGATGCTGCAGAAGAAGATTCCCAAATCAAATTGAAAATTGGGGATGAAAGAAAGAAGCGCTCACCTCCTATAAAACTGCATCCCAGAGGAAAATGGGTCCAACATTGCTATTCAACTTCGTATTTAAATCATTGGGCCTTGGACCTACAAAGGAAAATTGGATTGGGCTACATTGCTTATCTTGTTGTGAATTTTTAAAATTTTATGTTTAATACCACAAAAGCTAAATTAAAATGCTCAAAATGAAAGACTGTTTATTTTTTGAAATGACTGTTTTGTTGACTCTATTTCTGTTTCTTGTTAAACTCAAATTACTATTTTGACATAAAAAAAATGCCAGAAATTGAAGGAAGTGTCAGTTGTTGAGAGTACTTTCACCTAGGGGTGGCAATATGGGCCAGCGGGCCGGGCCGGCCGACCCGCCAAAAACCCGCCAAAATGCGGGTTGGGTTGGCCCATTTTTGGTATATGGGTTGAACTTCTCAACCCAGCCCATATTTTGGCGGGCTAGCCCGACAAAATTTCATGAAGTGGAAAAAAAAAAGTGATTATGAGAAGCAAACACAAACCAACAAAGTTCTACATTCTCACAAGTAGAAAAAATACACAAATAAGTGAAATAACACAATTCACAACTCATAATTGTCCTTTAAAACAATAAAAGCAAGCACAAATGACAAACCAACAAGGCAACAAAGTTCTACATTCTCATATTTTCAATGTTTGCTTAACATACAAGAAGTTCCAAAAATAATGCTTAGAAACTCATTAATTGCGTGTCCTGATCAGTGATTTCCTGCATATTTGTTTGTGTATTTGGTACACCTAAACTGAAAAAAGTATTTTGCTCCAGTGACATTCTTGTTTGGCTTCCCCTTGAAACCATTTTTAAAACTTGATTCTATGCTCTAAATCCCCATTTGAACTGAAGCAAATAATCCTTCAATTTGACAACTCATGGAAAAATTCTCTACCAACTATATCATCTTATTAGGCATGAACTCATACACCAAAAGTCATTGAATCCCTTTTTCATCATCTTCTGTGCAGTAACCCACCAACCTTACCAAATTCACTTCACTAATCCACTCCTTATGCCCCTGAAAACTAGTTTGACACTGATATGCAATTCTATAAACCACAAGCTTTAAACCAAACATGCACTATGCTATGTTTGCTTTTACACGGGCATACACAAAATAGTTTCCTGCAGTGCATCAATTTAGAACAACATAAATAAAAATGAGATGGTAAAACATGCATCATTACCTGTCTATTGAATAAAACCCGAAAATAATACCCACTACTGGAAGAAAGTCTGCTCTTGCAGAGATACAAACACCATGCACCAGTGCTTTTACAAATTGCAAATAAAACACACTTAGAGATCCAATGATAACAAACAATCACTTGTCAAACAGAAAGTGGAGGATGTTGGGGATGAATGATTATCATAGATTCATAGTCTCATAGACATACCCTGCTGTGGCGGCCGGTGGAGAAAGAAGAGGAGAGTGAAGCGGCGGCCGGCGGAGAAAGAAGACGAGACTGCAGCGGCGGCCGGCGGAGAAGGAAGAAGAGACTGCAGCAGGACGAACGCGGGCGGAGAGAGGATGAACGCGCGGTGGAGAGAGGATGAGGACGAACGCCGGCGGAGTGTGGGCTGGCGGCGCCGCGGAGGAGACAGCCCAGGACAAGGAAGGAAACAATGGCCAATGGGGGGGGGGGGGGGGGGGGCGTGCGTGTTTTGTGAAGGAAAGGAAGAGAACATTGATTTTACAAATTGAAACCCTAGCAGTAGCTGGGCATCGTTGCCCTTAGTGATATTTTTTTTTGTTTCTGTTTGGTACTGCTGCTGGTAAATCAAAAAAAAAAAAAAAAGAGGCTGGCCCGCCCCGCCTAAGCCCGCCAGAAAAGTGAGTTTTTTAAATGGGCTCAAGATGGGTATTTGGGCTGAAAATCCCAACCCAACCCGCCAAAAATAGCGGGCCAAACGGGCCGGCCCAGCGGGCTCAGCCCATATTGCCACCCCTACTTCACCACATTATGTGATAAGGTTAAGGGGACATCAACTTTGATGATACAAGTTGTTTGTCTCTTATTTTTATTTTTATCTCAGTGAGTGAAGATTTTACTGAGTAATTAAAAATTAACACATCATTTAAAAAATGTGACGGTCATTATGAGGTATGAAATTTTTTGAATAGTTGATTAACATTTTGTAGATCGGACAGGGCTTAAGAAATAAAAAAGGGGATAAAGGAACTAAATCCATACTTTAAATATACGATATAAATTTTGCAATCTAGAAAAATATATAGTGTATTCTCCAATCCCAATCCCACTCCTAGATAAATAAAAAAAGATGTTATACGGTGATTTATTTCTTAATTTTTTCCACATGAAATATTTGATAATATAAGAGCTTTCTGCTTTACAGTTTTTTGTGGTTTTAATTTTAGCAATCAACTTACCTAGATTAACACATATTGGTGCATGACTGAAATGTTGCAAAATGTTTTTTATGATTTTAATCTTGACAAATGCCTGAATAATTTAAAATAGTACATCTTTGATGATCCTAATAATATTCATAAAGTATCAGAGTACTTATTCTTTCTGTCAAGAAAAAGGATGATATTTCTATCAGTTAATGAAAAAGCCCAATGCAAAAAACATGCATGTTGGGTCTTAAAAACAATTCAAATCATTTTGATAATAATAAGTTTGATCTGTTTTACCGAGAAGGTCTACGGTTCGAATCCGTATAGCCCTAATTTTCTATTCCTACAGATACTAAAAGGGTGAAGATTTTCGGACTACTTTGCGTCACAACTGTTTCTACTCCTTGAATTTTATTAAACTGGATTAAGTGAACACTGAACAATAATGAGACCAAAGTCAAGAGGAGTCTTGAGCAAGCAATTGAAACCATAGAACAAGCTGCTGAGGAACCTATATCTACCACATCTTTGAAAAGAGCAACTATGCAACTTTGCATTATTACATCTTATTATCTGAGTACAGATTACGGGGTAAGGCACACATGGGTCAGCTCAACGCTCTAAGAGAACCAATGCAAACAGCCATAATTCAAATTATATAGGTTCTGAAAAAACATGAAATAATTTGGAAAAGAATTCAATCATCATTCATAGTTTGCATATGAAACAGAAGAATTAGAACTTCCCCTTCCTCTCAATCAAGAACCAAGCAAAAATTAATGGATGGTATCCTTCTCAAGCCAAGAACATAATTACAAATTCAAACAGCCAAAAGGACATTAAAACAGAATCAAATATCATCCATTCAGTCAACACACAATTGCAACTAAAAATGTCAAACCTAATTCCCTTAATGCTCTGCCTTCAACAAGATTCAGTACCAATATCATTTTTACCTAAACAGCAAAAGAAATCATCCAAAGAACATGTATATTTAGGCACCGTTAGACGCAAGCTGCTGGAAATTCAAAGCAGATTGCCTGGAAAGTGACCCATTTGAGAAACAAAAGTGTTAATGTAAGAAAAGGGTCTTCGAAAAAAGCCAAATCGCAGGCTTATTTCCCTCTTCTCCCCTTCTCATCACAAACCCAAAAGGGTCAAACCAAAAGCTTAAAAGATACTTTTCTGAACGGAGAGAATATAAGAAATGTGAGAAGCTCGGTAAGCAGATTTGTTGACGAATCACACAACAACCGGCCACTTAGCTTCTCATCAATTTGATTTGGCTACAGCCGCTATGGCACATTCAAGATCAAGGGTCTGGTTTTATTTTACCACCCCTCCCTTGGTACATGTAGCCTCGTCATTACGATATTCAATTTCAAACTAATAACAAATACTATCAGAGAAATACGTTGGTGAGAATGAACTCACACACACATACAAAGGATCTTCTGTAACCCTAATTCTAAATACATTCGGGGGTGACATCAAGATGAGAATGGTGCAGCAAGTGCACAGAATAAAACTCATAAAACACAGATTTAACAACAACAATAACCAGAGGGTTCAAAACAATCACCCAAATTTTGGAAAGAAAATGCAATAAACAGAATGAAGCTTGCAAACCTGGAGTTTGGACACGATGATGGCGGACCCTTCGGAGTGGGAGACGACACGGCGGCTGCAGCGACGAGTTTCAGCAGGCAACCCGTGTATGCTAAGGATTTTTTTTAAAGGTACTTAGAGCTGTCAATTTGGCCCCAAGCCCCAGGGCCAGCCCTAGCCCACATGGGCTAGGGCCAAAAAGCCCCACACAAAAAAAGCCCGCAGGGCCAAAAGCCCATGTGGGCTAGGGCCAGCCCATGGCCCTATATAATTTAAAAATACAAAAAAATTCATCTATGTAATTTTTTTACTATTTTTTCTTATAAATTATACAATAAAATTATTTGTGTGAATTTAAAATTTAATTTGACTTATTTATTCATATTGTATGTTAACAAATTATTTCAGATACTATAAAATATTAAAAAGTGCATTTAGTTATTCCCATAAAAAAATGCATATAGTTATTACTTATACAACTAAACATCAATCACAGTTTCTTTTTCCAAGTAGCATTGAATTCTCCAAACTTGATTGAAATACAAGTTGGAAGTCGGATAAGAGGAACCAGAGATCATATTAGTAATCTCATGAAATGGTTCTAAGAACTCACAAATTTTTTCTGCTCTCCTCCATTCCTCATAAGTTGGAAAATATGTATAACTTTTATCTGCCCTTCGAAAAAATCCAAAAGCTTGTTCATATTTGAGGGCACTTTCAAGCATTAAATGTGTAGAGTTCCACCTAGTAGGCACATCTAGTTTTAAACTAGTGCTCATGTCTATGCCTGCACTCTTAACACAGCCTTTGAATTTTGTCATTCTCCCATCTGATCCTCGAACATACTTAACACTCTCTCTTATTTTATGGAGTGCTTCACTAGCAACCGCCAAGCCATCTTTAACAATTAAATTAAGTATATGAGCAGAGCATCGAATATGAAAAAACTCACCATCACAAAATAAGTCACTCTGCAAAAGAAGGTGTTTTTTCAAAGTTTTTTGCATGCTATCATTAGAATAAGCATTGTCCAAAGTGATAGAGAACACTTTCTTATCAATTCCCCACTGCTTCAAACAATCAAGAATAAGCGCTTCCATATCATCACCCGTATGAGGAGGTATCAGTCGAGAGAAGTTAAGAATCTTACTAACTAATTTCCAGTTTTCATCAACAAAGTGGGCGGTGAGACAAAGATAACCCTCTGTAATAGCTGCGGTCCAACAATCAGAAGTTAGACACACTCTATTTGGAATCCTACACATTAATTCCTTAAGTTTGTTCTTCTCTTTGGTATATACTTTATGAACATCTGACATAAGAGTGTTCCTAGAGGGCATAATAGCACTGGGATTCAAATAATTCACCCAATGTCTAATTTTCTCATACTCAACAAAATTGAAAGGAAGATCATGCATAGCTATGGCTTGAGCTAGCATATCCCGATGGGTTTTCTGATTAATCTTTACCGGCTTCCCATCTTGCTTAAGACCCACATCTACACTTAAACTTTCAATTTCTTTACAAACAAGCACATGCCTAGTTAAGTGTGAGGTCCCATAGTTATTTTTGGTCTTGGGATTTCTACCAACTGCATAATCACGACCACAATTATTACAAGCAGCCCTTTCAATGCCATTTTTGTCTAGACCAATTTTCGTAAAAGATTTCCACACACCGGACATTTCTTTCTTAGTCGTCTCAATAGTTTCACATCACATTGGAGGAGTTTCAGAAACATTGTCATCATCCATAATCACATTATTACTTGCAGACTCCATAATTCAATTAATGGCTCCTATGAATTAAAACATAAAACACAACAAAAGAAGATCAAAAACAAGATACTCACTAAGACTTTGATTCATGATTAAACAATTCAAATAGAAACCAAATCAAATGTATAAATCAAAATGGAACTAAAACTTATGTGTGGTTCAGTCCTTCATTTCAAAAAAATCAAATGTATAAAGAAGACTAAAAGAGTAAATGAAGTAACTATGGAAAACAATTCAGAAGGCTTCCTTCAAAAGAAAATAGTGTAAGTTCTTTTTAGTTATAGGAAGGAAAATGATAATTTCCCATTTGTTGATTGAAAGCACGGTACACACCCAGATGCTAGCCTAGGATACTGAATAAAACTTTCCATTGCTTTCTCCCAATTGCAATTCGGAGGAACAAAAAACTTATCAAAAGACCCATCAATTCAAGTTCCCAATTTATGTTCCCAACTTGATGAAAATGGAATCCTCAAGCATTTTGAGACAACAGGGGAGAGTCATAATTGGAAAGCATATTTCTTTTGACGGGCAGAAGCACAAGTCCAAAACAGGGTGAGGATATAGTATAAATTACTCAAGACATTTTCAATATTTGATGATCTAAGCTTTAGACTACTACTTACTAGACACCTAGAACCCTAGTTAAGAGTTGCTAGAAAATGAGAGATTGAGTTAGCACTTAGCAGTTTAATTAAGTGCTTATAAGCTATAGCAAATAGCAATAAAAACACTTCCATGAGCTTATTTGACAAACTGATTAAAATAAACCTAAAATAGTTTATAGGTAAAGATAAGTGTTCATTTATAAGCTAATATAGAAACTTATGAAAATAAGCTCAAACGAGCTTGATGATAGTTAGGACCCTAAGCTATTTCATAAGCTTAACTAACCACTTTGCTCAAGTGCTTATGCCCTAAACTAAGTTCAAATAAACTCATCTAAAAGCACCCTAAATTGGCCAACATAAGAAAATATGATTTTTCAACCAAACCAAATCAGAAGAAGCAATTATTCCAAATAAAAATCAGAAGAAGCTCAGAACAATGACAAGGGAAAGGAGGACATTTACCTCGTACTTCAATTGAAACCAAACTAAATAAGCTTGAAGATGGTAATGGAGACTCACTGCTAAATCTGCAACCACACAAAATCCAAAACCAGATAGATATTGCCAAAGAAAATCAGATGCAATTAAGTGTCCCAATTAAGTTAAGGACTTCAATTGAAACCAAACCAAATCAGAAGAAGCAATTATTCCAAATAAAAATCAGAAGAAGCTCAGAACAATGACAAGGGAAAGGAGGACATTTACCTCGGACTTCAATTCGAGCAGCGGCGGCGACAGGTTTCAGCGGCGGCACTTGTGTTTCGAGCAGCGGTGGCGGCACGGTTTCAGCGGCGGCTCTTGTGTTTCGAGCAGCGGCAGCGGCACGGTTTCAGCGGCGGCTCTTGTGTTTCGAGTAGCGGCAGCAGCGATGAAGAGGGGTTTAGGTCGTGAGGAAGAAAAAGGGCGGCGGTGAGAGGTTTAGGTCGCGAGGAAGAAGAAGGGCGGCGGTGAGGGGTTTAGGTCGCGAGGAAGAAGAAGGCGGCGGTGAGAGCCGAGAGGTCGAAGGAGAAGAAGAGGAAGGGCGCCGGTGATAGGAGTGGCGGTGAGAGGAAGAGGAAGAGCGGCGGTGACGGTGCGAAGGAGAAGAAGAGAAGGGCGGCAGTGAGCGGCGGTTAGAGAGAGGAAGGGCTGAAATGAAAGTTGATTTGGGAATTAGGGTTTTTTTTTAAGAATTTCAGAATTAATTTTTTTAATTAAAATTTTAAAAAACATTTAAAATAAAGAAAATGAAATGTGGGTTGGCCCTGGGGCTGGCCCTGTCCAGCCCACATTACTGGTAGGGCTGAATGGGCTGGGGCTTTTTGGCCCACAATTAAAAATGGAGCTGTGTGGGTTGGGGCCAAGATAGTGGGGCTTGGGGCTGGCCCTGGGGCTCAGGGCTTATTTGACAACTCTAAAGGTGCTACAGATTTCAGACAACGGATATTTTTGTTCAGAAAAATTGGGGAACAGCTCCATAAAAAAACCAAAAAACCTACAAAAACAAATCTTATCGGCTTTCCTTTACTCCGATTTTTTTATCAATTCTCTTACGGCGTGTTTGGATGGGGTACTTTTAGAGGGTAATGTATTTTTTCTGAGGAATTAAAATACTAGGAATTGAAATACCCTGTTTGGATAGTTTATAAAAAGTAATTTGAAATTCCATGTAATTTTATGGGGTAATTGTTTCCATTTGATAGAGGGAATTTAAAATGATCCCAAATTAGTAGGAATTCTCAAATTCCTCCGTCGTTTCTCTTTGTTGCTCTGGTTCTCCTCTCATGCGGCCTCACCATCGCATCACGCATCTTTGCTCCAGCTTCTCCTTCTGGTTCTCCTCCAGCTTCTCCTCTCGTTCTTCTCTCACTATCGCAACTTCTGCTTCTGGTTCTCCATCGCAACTTTTGCTTCTGGTTCTCCACTCCTCTCCTCCAGCTTCTAGTTCTCCACTTCAGCTTCTTCTTCTAGTTCTCTTTCATTCATCAGTTGAGGTAAAACTTCATACTCTCATGCTTTTGCATTTTGATTTTAGGTTTCTAATTGAATTTTCTATTATTTCCTTTGTGAATATGTTGTTTATTCTCTGTGGGTATGATTTTGTTCTTAATTTTTTGGAATAAATTCTTAGCAGATTGGTGTTCTTGTGGGTGTTCTTAATTTATTTGTTTGATGAAATATTAGAATGAAATATAAGATTGAAAGTGGTAAATCTGCTGTGTGGGTGTTCTTGTGGGTGTTCTTAATTTATCTATTCTCATTGTGGGTTTGATTTCTGGTTTTTATTTGTGAATTGATTTCTGGCCAGGAATGTTCATTATTACATTATGATGATCATGATGATGGTGAGTGTTGTTGTTGTGATCTGTTATGGAAGGAGAAGAAGATAAAGAGAAAGAGGGTGAAGAAGAAGAAAAGGGGCAGTGGTGCTTACTGCTGCTAATTTCTTCTCTTGTGATGGTTCCTTCAGCTGCTTCTTCCTCTTCCTCTTCCTCTTCCTCTTCCTCCTCCTCTTCTTCTCTGCTATTAGAATACCCTTTCACTTCTTCTTGCATCAACTCCATGAAATTGTAGACTCACCAACCTTGAAATTCTGCTAATTATAACCTCTGGGTCTTAGAAAGAATAAAAAATGAAAAAAATGACTTGCCTTATGTAAGTTATGTTCATGAAACAAATCATACTATACTATAGTTCAATAATTGGGTTGCAACAAGCTTTGAGGATTTTAAAAGCAGCAGGAGCAGTTCAAGTAGGCACACACAGAAGTGATGATCAGAGAATTAAGTGTGGTGAGGTTAGTGAGAATGAAATGGAAGAGATCATAGATAGTGTGTGTCATATGGAGGGGGCACTTTTACCAGGTGAGAATTGGAACATTTACACTTTTGCACATCAAATGGGGAGCTGCAGAATGGGGAATAGTGAAAAAGAAGGTGCTGTTGATGAAAATGGAGAGAGTTGGGAGGCACAAGGCTTGTTTGTCTGTATGCAAGTGTGCTTCCAACTGCTGTTGGTGTTAATCCCATGATCACAATCCAATCAATTGCTTACTGTATCTCAAATAGAGTTGTGGATTATCTTAAAAGGGATTAAATCTGAAATTGGTTCTTCTTCTTCAGTGTAATAATGCAAGTCAAGGTCATGTACTCATGCATGATTAATCATCAAATTTATGTTGTATTATGTTAAGAAATTTAGAATTTTATGTATTGAATGGAAGTTTAATTTTGCTATTTGTACATCACTTTTCTTCATGTCACTGAAATTCTTGCTTAAGGAGTGACAGGACTAAGGCATGGGTCCTTCAAAGAAACTAATGCATGTGTGTGGTTTTAATGTAAAGTAGATTTAGACCCACACAACTCACAAATGAAGAAAAAGACTTCTATTAATTTGTTACATTAGATAATGGTGGATTAAATGGTTTGTGGGATGATGGAAAGAGTGTGTGATAGCAGAAATTAATAGTTTGTAACTGGGATAATTTATTTATGTATTAGTAGATTTATTTGATTAAATAATGATGATGAAAGAAGTAGGATATAGAGGATTTCAAGGATTAAAGGTAGAGTTATGGTTGGATTAAGTTTCATTCATACGTCTCAAAAATGGAGGTGAGGTGTTGAAAAGAGACATAGGAAGAAAAGAGAGAGAAATTAATATGATTGAAAAAAAAAAATTTACTTTTGAATTTACGATAAGTTAAGTTAATTATTTCTAGTTAAGTTTTATAATTTTTCAGTTATGATCATTTTTAATAAATGAAAATTTAAAAAAATTATTAAAAATTTTATTATTTAGATTTTGTAAATAAAGTTTTTCATTATTTCATCAAAATAAAAAAAAGTTAAAGAAAGGAAATTCGATTACACTACCCAAACACGAAATTTACAATTGATGCAATTTGATTATTTTACCCAAACAGTGGAATTTGAAAATCAAGGGAATTCAATTGAATCAATTGAATTCCCTAACATTTAAAATTCTTTGTATTTCAAAATTTCTCCATCCAATGTAATTTTGAAATTTATCCTGAAATACATTGTTTGGCTAAATTTTTGAAAGGAATTGTAAATTCATGGCAATTTAACTAGATATATACAATAATTAGATTCAAGGGAATTGAAATGACACCAAAATGAAAGAATTTCAATTTCCTCATCTCTACCTTACCCTTGGGTCTCGAATTTGAAAAGTGATCCCGAACTTGAAATTATGGCTCGAATCTAAAAAATCAGCCCTGAACTAAAAAATCAGTCCTGAACCCAAAAAATCGATTCCAAACTCGAAAATCAGCCTTGAACCAAAAATCATGTCCGTATCTGAAAAATTGGTTCTGAACCCGAAAATCGCCCCTAAACCTAAAAATTGGGTTTGAATTTGAAAAAAAACGGTCACAACCTGAAAATTAGATCCGAATCTGAAAAATCGGTCCCGGAACCCAAAATTGGCCCCCAAACTCGAAAATCGACATCAAACTCAAAAATTGTGTCTGAATTTGAAAAATCGGCCCTGAACTCGAAAATCGGACTCGAAACTGAAAATTCTGTTCGAACGTGAAAATCGACACTGAACTTAAAAATCGGCCTCGAATATGAAAATTGTGTCCAAATTTGAAAATTAAGCCTTAAACTCCAAAATCAGGCCCGAATCTTGAAAATTGGCACCGAAATCGAATATCGTCCCTGAAGCCGAAAATCGACCTCGAACTCTAAAATCAGTCCCAACTTGAAACTCTGGCCTGAATTTGACAAATCGGTCCCAAATCCCAAAATCGGTCCCGAAGTCGAAAAATCAGTCCTTAACTCGAAAATCAACCCTGAATTTGAAAATGAGGTCTGAATCTAAAAAATTGGCCTCGAACTTAAAAATCAGCCCCAAACTCGAGAATTGGTCCCAAACTCGAAAATCGGCCCCAAACATGAAAATCAGGTCCGAATATGAAAAATCGGCCCCGAAGTCATAAATTGGTCACATATGCAAAAATCAGACCCGAATTTGAAAAAGTCGAGATCAATTTTTGACTTCGAGATTGATTTCTAGTTCGAGCTAGATTTTCGAGTTTAAGGCTGATTTTTCAAATTCGAACCCCATTTTCGGGTTCGGGGTCGAACTTTCAGATTTGGGCCTGATTTTTGGGTTCGATGCCGATTGCTAGGTTGGGACTGACTTTGGGGTCGAGGTTGATTTTTTGAGTTTGGGACCGATTCTCGAGTTTGGGGCTGAATTTTGAGATTCGGGCCTGATTTTCGAGTTTGGGGTCCGGGTTCAGGAATGATTTTTCAGATTCGGGCCTGATTTTGGAGTTCGTGACCGATTTTCGAGTTCGGGACCGATTTTGGGCTTTTGGAATGATTTTTTAGTTCGGGCCCGATTTGTTAGATTCGGGCCAGATTTTCTGTTAAAGAACGAAGTGTTAGAATCAAATAATTAAATAAATTATTATGTTTTGATAATTAACAATTTCTTTAAGATTTACTGATGTCAAAGATGAAGTTCCTGACATAGTGAAAATTCTCATGCACAGGAATAACTATCTCTGAAAGGTATGAATAAACATCATAGCCTCATCAAGAGAACTAGTCCACCAGAAGAGTTCGTCCGGTCACCTCGAAGGAAACAACGTCAAAGATATACAAAGGAAAGCACTCTTGTGTAAGACAGTCCGGTGGCTCAAGAAAGCTAAATCAGCAACAACATTCAACATCCTCTCTCAGGGATGCTTCATCAAAGTCTGCTCGCTCAAGTCAAAGCCTATCTCAAGAAGACAGAACAGTCTGCCACTTAAGCCTACAGTGATCAAAAGATAACTGCTCCATTCAAAGCTGAAAGAGTATGACAATCTATGAAGAAACACCTTTGACCTCGAAGTCTCTTTAGCACCTCGCAAAGATGTTGTGAACGATCAACTCTCTCTGATGAAGTACTTCCGAAGAAGCAACCAAAGAAATGAAAGAATTCAGTCTTCTAAGCCAAGAAAACTTTGAATCCTGGAAGAAGAACCAAATGAAGAAAGTCCGTCTGCTGATGTAAATTTACTCACAGCGGAATCTCGAACACTGCATGGAGACTACGTCTGTTAATCTATAAGGAAGAATCCGTCTGCTCAAGCATCAACTGCGCCAAAGGTACAAAGATCAAGAAATGTGCTTCTCGAGGATATCAGGTCACCAGAAGCATTAAAGAAATTATTCTTCTCCTCTTGAGTAATTGCATCTTGGATCAAAGATATCTACCTCGTCTGCACATTTATTAAAGTACTGGCAATCACAGAAAGAAAGAAGGGACACAATTAATTAAATACTTCCTGGTCCCACTGCTTTTCTGCTTTTCCTCAAATCAAGCTGACATCGCGGAATCAACGGCAAGAATCTCTGAGCATCGTACACTCTCAACGGTCGAAATTCAAATATCTGACCAAAGCACGTGATGGGTGTTAGCTGTCAAGCACTGGGGTAAAATGGTCAAAACATCTCCACTGCTGGATCATCACACTTTATATACAGAGAAACTAGCTCAAGGTCATCTGCTTAGCATGGAGCCAGACGACATCAACCCAGACGAATCGATGATTCTCAGAACATGTCGTACGCCTACTGAGAGATCTCAGATCATGACTTACGCCTGCTGAGAGATGCAGAACTAGCCGTTATGTGCTGCTTGGAGAGGAAGAAGCACTACGGGCAGGTTTTCTCTCCTTTTGTGAAGGAAGAACAAAGATCTTCAACTGAAGATATATATAGAGAACCCTGCTTCCGTAGCAACTTGGCGACTAGAACTAAATTGTACACATCTTAATCTAGTTCGTCCAAAAGACCAAGGCAGTCTTGGTTTCAACTCAGGAAACTTCAAGTCATATCACAACCTGAGTTGAGTTTCTTATGTGTGTGGAAAATCTACAGAGTATAACTCTCATTCTATCCCACACACATAACTTAAAACAGAGACCAACTTGTTGATGATCTCTCTGTTTTATGAGCTTCACTTCTTCTACCCACTCTTATTAGAAGAGAACTTTGTAGAAAAGAAAAACCCTGAAAAAGGTGTCAGGAGAAGTCTTGTATAATACTTGTAAGGAGGAGTCCTGATAATACTTGTAAGGAGAAGTCCTTCGAATACTTGATAGGAGAAGTCCTTAGAATACTTGTTGGAAGAAGTCCCTGATAATACTTGTACTATTCTGTTGAAATAGTGAAAATCTTGGTATAGCCAAGGACTGGACGTAGCCCTGTCGATTATGGGGGTGAACCAGGATAAAAATCATGTGTGCTTTACTCTTTATGTTATATCGCTTTTCTGCCGTATATTCATCTATGCCTGTGCAACAAATTAATCTTCTGAAAAATAAGTAATCAATCTACCAAATCTATCGAATAAATTTCAAAAATGATTACGCAATTCAAACCCCCCCTTTCTTGTGTGTTTCTTGCACCTTCACGAAGGTGTTCTTAGAAAGAAAAGGTAAAAAGAATTTGAGAAACTGAAGATGCAAAGTTGAATTCTGTGGATCCTTATTATTATTCTGCACTTCAAATCCCTGATTATTCAAGGTTACAAGCTCTGTATTTATACAGAGAGACCGACGGATATTCCGAGGTCAACTATTGCAACTATTACATTGAGAATCATAAATAATAATAAATACAAGATAAATATCTCGGATATCCCGGTTACCAGATATCATTAATTATTA
Organism: Acmispon strigosus; assembly: GCA_030819835.1. Taxonomy (NCBI): domain Eukaryota; kingdom Viridiplantae; phylum Streptophyta; class Magnoliopsida; order Fabales; family Fabaceae; genus Acmispon; species Acmispon strigosus. Next base: position 31,467,219 of record JAUAMA010000003.1, on the reverse strand, counting down.
CTAGTGGTGAACAACTGGCACTGTCAGGTCAGACGATACTTCTAGTCATAAAGTCTAGTATGGCAGATGATCCATTTCTTCACCATGCAAATGATCTTTATCAAACCAGACAATGTTTTCCTTTGTCAGTCAATACGGAAAACGATCCCAGACGATGTTGTGATCGTTACTACGCATCTCCAATAGCATATGATTCCTATCTCTAACATCCCCTCGCAAACTGAACGTGGTTGAGAAGGAAGACATCCTTCGAAAACACGTTGAATTTGACCTTCTTAGCTGCAACTTGCTTGCTTGTATATCCCTTGCAGGTATCACGAACAAGGGTGGAAATATAATGCCAGAAAAATTAGCGCTCATTTGACATTGATGCTTGTACTCGGAGCGAAGGGGTGGGGCGTGTTATGAAGATCATGGAAGATGAATTGTGCTGCTTCATCCAGAACCACCAGATCTGCTTCACCAGGACAAAGAAAAATGCAAAGAAAAATACATATTTTTTGTTTCGGAAAGGCACTTCGGAGCAATGATCTTTCCATGCCAGTCCGAGGAAGTTTTTCCTGGGCTTGTACTGCAGTGGGAACCTCAGAGGCCTTACGGTTGCCATAGCTTGAGCTTAGAATAACGTTAACAGGTGTTACCCCTCTGTTCATGAGTCTCAGCGTTAAGAGGATAAATCAGGAAAGGGATAGGAAATATAAAGCTTGAGTTCAGGGAAACGTTCACAGGTGTTAGCCCTCTGTTTATGAAACTCAGCGTTGAAAAATTAAAGATAGGAAATGATAAAGGTTGACACGAAGACGCAGCTTCATTTCTTCAACATGAAAATGATCTTTATTAGACCAGATGATGTTTTCCTTTGTCAGTCAATACAGCAGACGATCCCAGACGATGCAGTGCTCATTACTGCACATCTCCAACAGCAGATGATTCCTATCTCTAACATTTTCAGGTTCGGGACCGATTTTCAAGTTTAGGACTGATTTTTCAAATTTGGACCCAATTTTTAGGTTTAAGATTGATTTTTGAGTTCGGGATTGATTTTTCATATTCGAGTTAGATTTTCGTGTTCGGGACCGAAGATTTGGGCCTGATTTTCGGTTTCGAGGCCAATTTTCAGGTTTGTGACTGATTTTAAGGGTTTGGCCTGATTTTAAGGATTTGACCCAATTTTTAGGTTTTTGACTGATCTTATAAGTAATAATCATTAATTTATTAAAATAAGAAAAAAAGATAAATGAAATTTAATTATATTATACAAACAAAGAAATCACAATGGAATTCTAATCATTTTATCCAAACAATGGAATATGAAAATCGAAGCAATTCAATTGAGTTGCTTAGTATTTAAATTCCCTTGGATTTCTACATTCCCATATCCAAACAGACTCTAAACACTCTGTTTGTTTTAGAGAAGAGTGTGAGAAGAGAGAAGAAGAGAAGATGAGTAGAGAAAGAAGTGAGAAATATAGTAGATTTGCTAGCTTGTTTGGTATGATAAAAAGAAAAGAGAAAGAAAGAAGAGAGAATGACGTAGATGTCTCTCTTTATTTGGTTTGATAGAGAATGAAAAGAGAGAAAGAGTTACTTTTTGTGCAAAAATACGAAGATCATAGTCAAACAAAACTATTGGGCATACAAAATTAGCAATTCATTCAAAACACGAAACCCTCAAAGTAGCATGGATGTTTACATGCCTAAGCCATTGACTCTACATCGCCCCTCGTGAACCTTTTTCATTCGGATATATCGCCAACTCCAATTAGTGGGAGGCAGGACAATTCCTCAGTGATAGGTCTAATGGTGGCTTTCCATCGACCCCTGGGATTCGCCACTTGCACAGGTGCGGCTTAAGCCTCCCTGACCAAATAACACGTGACCAAGTCTCTGGTTTGAGCTGACTCTTTATAGTTGCTTACCACTTGGTACGTATCCACAATTAACCCCAATCAACAATAACAAATGAATCAAACATCGCGATCGTCTTTTTACGAATCTCGGTTTGCATTCAAAGGCACATCCGTCTTCAAACGTGGCCCAGCATGGTTTCATGATCGTTAATTGGATTATGTCAAACCATGTGAATGATATCAGAATCAAGATAGACAAGTCATAACATAGACATTATATTCTCAATTAGACAAGCTATCATGTAAGTTTAGAAACAATCCAAGCAATGTCACACATCAGACAATTCTAATCCAACATATTAGATGCCTTCAACTCCATGCATTAATATCTCAATCAATACAGTTCTAAATCGGGTCGTTCTCAGAACGTTGTAAACTGCAAATCTCAATATCATAGTATATACATTCTCATATTCATATACATATGCTTAGTAGCTAAGAATAGTGAAGTGCCCTTACCGAAGTGATAGTCGATCCGGTTAGCTACGTTTGCTCCGTATGTCTTGATTGGTCCCAAGTCCCGTAACCTTTCAAAGAACATAGCCTAGTTTAGGACTTGAAACTTAATCCTAAGGCTTAGCTACTGGACTAACAAGGTTTCTAACACTTGGGTAATGTCCTCATTCACAAGAAATGCTCATTGGAAGTCAAAACATTTTAGCAACTTTGGCAACCTTTAAAAACCTTTGAAAAACTCCAAGTTACAACTTCCAAAACTTCAAAACCTTTAAAGAGAAATTAGGCTAGATGTTTAATTATCAATTTCAGATCCTTAAAAAAATTTTTGAATGCAAAAACATAGACAAATCCTCAAAGTTTCAATTCTATCCAAAATTCATAAAACCCTAAAAACTTCACATTTTCACCAAGCAATTCACTAAGTCACTCAAAACAACTTCACAACCCAAAACTTAACTTCTCTTACAAGTTTCTAAGTCAATTTTCAAGTCTGTGTAAGTGTAGATAGCAACCTAAGAGGGGGGGGGGTGAGTTAGGTTTTCTCAATTTTCGCCTTAACAAAATTGATTACTTTCAAGATAATGATAATCACAATTGATGATTGTGAATGCAGAGGAATAAAGCGTTGCTTAAAAGTAAAAGATGAAAGTTAAGAGAATTTCACACACAGGTTTTATCCTGGTTCACCTTCAAACCACCGAAGGCTATGTCCAGTCCCTCAAGAACCCTTGATGATTTATCCACTATGATCAAGACTTCTTACAAGTACTTACACCAAGGACCTTGAGAACTCTTATCAAACCTTAGAAGGAAAACCACCAACTGATGACACCGAACACTACGGTGGACTTTGAATCAAACCAATTCAAAGGACCTTTTCCACAACCACCAAACACTATGGTGAATCAAGAATCAAACCGATTCAAGATGAAGAAGAAGCTTTTGCTATGGCTGATGCAATCCTTTTATCTAATTGGATTGGCATAGTTTGTATGCTCCAGACAATTACAATGAAGGCTCAATTATTCTGAGTTTCTTTAATGTTGAACAGCATGAGTGTTCATATGAAAATGAAAGAGCAATTACTCAGAATTTTGGCTCTAATGAATATGAAAGTTGTTGTTCAAGAGCTAGTTAGTTTCTGAGCATCAAAGGACTATTTATAGGCACTAGAGGTCGTCCATGAACCATCAAAAAGCTTCCCAAACATTTTGAGACACATTGGTTCATGAAACAACACATCTGTCGACCTGGTAATCGATTACATTATCATGGTAATTGATTACTGCATGCCGTTGAAGTTTGAATTCAAAAATTCAAACATGTAATTGATTACATGGATGTGGTAATCGATTACTATCTTATGGTAATCGATTACTCAGCTCCTGTAATCGATTACTTTTAGTCCAGAACTCAATTTATGAAAGTTTAAACCCTAATTGAGTGTTTCTACTAAGTTTTATTTGTGAGAACATATTGTACTCAATTAGTTGTTTATTTATGAGCCTTCATATGCAATATAACCTTAATAAAGCATAGCACACTAAGTTAACAAGACTTACTAATAACTAGAACCTTGATAGTTGATCTTGACGTTTTGAGCCGGTTCTTGAAGTCTTCCTTTTTCTTCTTTTTGTAACGTGTGTTGTCGTCATCAAAACCTCAACCAGGGTCAGGGGCAAGACCTTCTTCACAATCTCCCCCTTTTTGATGATGAAGAACATGTGTCTTGAAAGTTGAAGATCATTTTGTTATATTCCCCCTGTCATATGCAACTCCCCCTTTTTGTTCCACTTGTAGCATTTCCTGTAAATGATCTTTAAACAAGCACAGGACCTTTCTCCCCCTTTTGACGTCATCAAAAAGAAGAAAAGGCCTAATATATTCTATACAGGCTAACAAGTAGGATAAACAATTAAACCATAGGGAGAGGGGAAATCAAGTCGGTATTTGGAAAATGCAACAGAAGAAACATGGAAATTGTTCAAGCATCCAAATGTCAAATAAACAACAGCAAGATTAAACTATTACAAACCAGAAAGATATTGTCAGAGTACTATTAAAGAATTATTAAACATAACTGGATTAGCCTAAAAGTTATCATGACCATCGGACAAGTCAGAGAGATGGAAAGGCGAGCTTGAACGCTGGTCTAAGCGAAGGCTCAAGTTGTCCATGTCCGCTCGAAGAGTCGTGTACATGGATTCCATCCTGCCCTCCAGATGATCAAAGCGTTCAACCATGAACTGTCGCATATCATTCCCCATACTGTCAATATGATCAAAGATCATTCGAGTTATAGCATCACCTCCAGCAAAGGATGATAGAGTGCTCTTAGAAGAAGGAGGAAAGAAGGCAGCAGGGGTAGGGGCCGGAGGAGCATCAGAACTTAAATCAGATTTGTGCCTGAAAGTTCCATCAACATCCTGGAAGAATCCCATCTTGTTCAGGATGTCCAAATCGATGCGTTGAGCCTTAGCATCCACAATGGAGGAATACTCGCCATGAGTAGAGACATCATAATGCTTCATATTATGGAGATAACCGAAGCAAAAGGTAGAGGGCTGATTCTGTTCCGATGCACTAGCATGCGTGTCATGACCAGATAGGCCCAATTAATGGACTTAAGGTTTTTCAATCCATATAGAATTTGCAGTTCTAAATCGCTAATCTGAGCATGGTTTGAACTCTAGGGTAAGATCACATAACTGAGCAAGTAATGAAGCAGTCTGTTTTCAATAGATAGAAACCCAACAGCAAGGGTATCTCGAGAGCGGTTTGCATTAACACGCTGCTTCTTGGACTGAATTTTCTCCTCAAAGAAGCGACAGAGAGATAAGTAAAAGGATTTCTTATCATATTCTTCCCAAGGGCAAGCCAGTTCTGGACCTAGTTTTGCTCCAGTGCTAGGAATGGATAGACGGGATCCCAACTCTTCAAGGGTCATGGAAATGTTAATACCCTTGACAGATGTGCAAAGTTTGGCATCGCGTTTAACCAGATTACAGTAGAAGACTTTGACAAGTTCGGGGTAGTATTTACCGTTTATCTCGACGAACGTATCAAGTCCCTGATGGTCAAAGAGTGGGGAAAGTCATCCCTGCTTCCATGAAAGACTCCAAAACACCATATTTTGGGGTGAGAATAGATCGTTCAAGAAACCGAGATAAGAACCGTTGCTTCTGCTCTTTGGTGGACAAAAGCCTTAAACGATCCAATGCATTCATAGATGGGTTCTTGGAACGATGAGGTTTGCGAGAAGAGGAGGCCATGGAAGCTGAAATTTTAAGAATTTATGAATTTTGAGTTCTAGGGTTTTGGGTGAGAAAAATTGGGGCTTTTGATCCTAGAGAAATTCAACAACAATTGGTTGGTTGAATTGATAGGTATTGTGTTGAGGAAGAAAACCCAAAAGAAATTGAAGAGAACGAACAAGAATTGTGGGAGATATTGGGAGATTGTGATTTTACTGAGTGTTTTGTTGAACTCAAGAGAATGTGTGAGAAGCTTGCTGTAATCGATTAAGATGAAACCCAATTATTTATACTGGTCGAGCATGTAATCGATTACATCAATTAGGTAATCGATTACATGCAGTGTAAATTTGAATAATAACTCAAATTTTGAATGGGTAATCGATTACACTATTTGAGTAATCGATTACTCAATTTCTTTGGAAAGATATATGGGCCAAATATTCCCTGTAATCGATTACTTATTCTGTGTAATCGATGACTATATCTAGAAACTTGATTTTTCAGGTTTAGTAAGCACTGCATGAATGAAATATCTAACAAAGAGATATGATGCAAATGCATATGCTTATAATGCTTACTCTTCTTCACAATACCATTTGAAAGTTATAGATTTCAGCTTTTTATCTAAAGATTTTCCTTACCAATACCATATTCTATATTTGTGTCTTGAATGATCATCCTTTGTATATGACACTTCTGATCACAAGGTTTTCAAGCACACCTGCACAATAAACTTAATGGAATTTTCGAGGTACCCAACACTACAAGAAATTTGACTTTCGGCCACGCTAAAATTTGCAACGGTCAGAAAACTGTGGCCTAAAATGGCCAAAGGCCACGATTTTTGTGCTAAAAAAGTTTACAGGTTGATGATTATGTGTGTGTGCCTATTATCCTTCCTTTCTTTTAATCAATAGATTGTGTGAAATTTCAAAACTTGAGAAGGAAATGTGAATGTGATTATAATTGGTTGTTCAAAATTCACTTGCTGAGACATTGATAATTTCCCATGGGATGCTCAATTCTATTTTTATGTTGCCAGAGATGATTATGTGCATGTTGTTCAACCTTTTATCATGAAATAAGTGAACTAGTGTGGTTTGAGTTTCTAAGGTTTGAGACTTGATGCATTTACTTCCAAATGATGGAACTAGATCATATGTTCCTGATGAAGAATTTGTTCCTCAGGTTCTTTCCTCTCCTTTATGATATACATAATTTAATTAGTACCCGAAGTTTGTGTTTCTCAAATATATATGTGTAATTCTGCTTTTGTATTGTTATTTGCAAATATGACTTAAGACATATCTATTTGGTTCTGCTGCAGTTGCACAATTTATCTATAATGGTAATTAATGTTATAGACCTATCTTATTCCGCCCATTTTGTGCTCAGAAGCATTAAAATAACTTTTAGTCATTACATATTAGGCATACTTCCTTACACGTGTTTGTGACTAAGATTTAAACTATCTTATCGACACCCATAATTGCATGAAATAGAGGGACCAACAAACTCTTGAATAAGTGCATGTTTTGTGAATTCTTCCATGATTAATTTTAAAGCCATAATCAATTATGAGGATAAGCTTTTATGAGTAGTTTTTCGGTAACAAAATTGATTTTAAATAAAGATAAGTTGATTTTTTGTGTGGCAATGATGCTTAGATTAGAGCCAATAGGGCAGTCAAATGACAATTACATCAAGTAATAGAGGATAACAATAAATTGCGCTATAATCTGTTAAAGAAGTTAATTTTAACTTCTTCCTCTGCAAGTATCATTGGGAGTGCTGCAAAATTGTTGTCATCCTTAAATAAAGACTTTGTCGATCAAGGAGATGTTGGGTAACAGAGTAGCATAAATGGTATCACGCAACTAAAATTAGAGAATTGAGAGTAGGAATTGACACACAATTTCTACATAGAAAACCATGAGCAATGGTAGAAAAGTATTTTACTAGGTGGAAGAAATTTCAACACCTCTCTCTAAATAGGAGAGCACTCACTAGGAGAACCTTATAGGAGAAATACTAATTTTCTTCTCTAGTATTTTTCTCTCTAGTATTGTTAGAAGAAAGAATGATTATGGGATGAATGAAAAGTTACAATATGATGCAACTATTTATAATGCTATTGTTGCTATGAATAGCCTGCGCACTTTTCTCTTTATCACTAACAAACTATTGGTTTCAATAGCATTGACATATTCTTTCCAACAAATTGGCTTTACGTGTTCACAATCTCCCACTTAAAGTCAATTTTGTTTGCTTTCAAAAAATTTCTAGCTTACCAATTCCATGCTGCTATGTTTCTATTAGGCCATAAGAGGATCTACACCAAATAAACTTGTCAGCGTTGATCGGCTTTGTCATAACATCTGCTAGGTTGTCTTTAGTGTGAATCTTCTGCATGTCCACACTCCCTTCCTCTACTACTTCTCGAACAAAATGGTATTGTACTCCTATGTGTTTTGTCCTGGAATGAAAAGCTGGATTTCTTGCAATGTGCAAGGCACTCTGACTGTCACAATACACAATAATTTTCTGTTGTTTGTGCCCGAGCTCTTCCAATAACCTTTGAATCCAAATAGCTTCCTTGCATGCTTGGGTAGCTGCCATATATTCTGCTTCTGTAGTAGATAAAGCTACTACAGTCTGCAATTTGGATAACCAGCTTACCGCTCCTCCTGCAAGTGCAAACACATAGCCAGTAGTAGATTTTCTTTTGTCAAGATCACCTGCATAATCTGAATCAACGTATCCTCTAACAACAAAATCTGATTCTCCAAAACATAATGCAGCATCTGAGGTCCCTTTAACATATCTTAGGATCCTCTTCACAACATTCCAATGCTCTCTACCAGGATCTGCCATAAACCGACTGACCGTCCCAACTGCTTGAGCAATATCTGGTCTAGTACAAATCATAGCATACATAAGGCTTCCCACCGCTGATGCATACGGTACTCGAGACATTTCCATCCTCTCTGCTTCATTGCTAGGACACATACTTGAGGATAATTTACAGTCGATAGGAAGTGGGGTTGAGGTTGGCTTACAGTCTTGCATGTTGAAGCGCCGCAAGACTTTCCGAAGATAATTCTTCTGAGAGAGCCAAATCTTCCTATCTTTTCTGTCTCGGTGAATTTGCATCCCTAAAATCTTGTTTGCTGGTCCCAAGTCGTTCATATCAAACTCCCTAGCCAATTGTGCCTTCAAATCTTGGATTCTATCTTTGTTGGGGCCTACTACCAACATGTCATCCACATACAACAGTAAAATGATAAAATCATTATCCTCAAACCTCTTGTAATATGTACAATGGTCTAAACTAAGTCTGTTGTACCCAAGGCTAATAATGAAGGAATCAAATCTCTTGTACCAACACCTCGGCGCCTGCTTTAAACCGTACAGAGATTTGGTCAACCTGCAAACCAAGTTTTCTTTTTCTTTTTCTTCAAAACCTTCTGGCTGAAGCATATATATTTCTTCTTCAAGTTCACCATGAAGAAAAGCAGTCTTTACATCCAATTGTTCCAGATGTAAGTCAAAAGCAGCACACATGGCCAACATTACTCTTATAGTGGTAAGTCTAACCACCGGAGAGAATATTTCATTGAAATCAATTCCTTCCTTTTGAGCATATCCTTTTACCACCAGTCTTGCACGATATCTTTCCACTTGATCATTACCATCACGCTTGATCTTATAGACCCATTTATTGCCGATGGCTTTCCGACCTTCTGGAAGTAAAACAAGATTCCATGTCTTATTTCTATGTAAGGCTTCCATTTCTTCCTGCATTGCTGCCATCCACAAAGAAGCATTTGAGCAACTCACAGCCTCTTGAAAGGTTGATGGTTCTCCCTCTTCTGTTAGAAGACAATATGCATCATGGCTCGCCATAACGTAGTCTGAATGCCAAGATGGTCTCTTTATCTGACGTGTTGTTCGTCTAACTTGAACATCATTGGCTTCTTCTAGTTCTTGTACCTCGTGCTCCGGTTCTGCTTCAAAGAAATCTTCTTCTCCAGACTTTCCCTCTATATGGACAGTAGTAACATCTTTAGAAGTGTTGTCATTTCCCTGCTCATTTTGCAGTTCATTCTCTGCAAAAATTACATCCCTGCTGACAATAACCTTGCGGGCAGTGGGATCCCACAGGCGAAAACCCTTAACACCATCAGCATATCCCAAGAATATACATTTCCTGGATTTTGGATCCAACTTAGTTCTTTCTTGGGAGTTGTACATCACGTACACAGGACATCCAAACACATGTAGAGAAGAATACTCTGCTGGCTTTCCTTTCCACATCTCCATCGGTGTCTTTAAATCAATCGCTGTTGATGGCGATCGATTTATCACATGACAGGCAGTTTTTACGGCTTCTGCCCAGAATGACTTGGCTAATCCTGCAGTTTGCAACATAGCTCTAGTCCTTTCTAAGAGAGTTCTATTCATCCGCTCTGCTACACCGTTTTGTTGAGGTGTATGAGCAACTGTAAATTGTCTCATAATACCCCCTTGCTTGCAAAATGCTAGAAAGTCTCCATCTGTATATTCCCCTCCATTGTCTGTCCTCAAGCACTTAATCTTCTTTCCAGTTTCAAGCTCCACTAGTGCTTTGAACTGCTTGAATACTGAAAACACATCTGACTTCTTCTTGATTGGGTATACCCACAATCTTCTGGAGTAATCATCAATGAATGATACAAAATACTTTGCTCCTCCTAGAGAAATTTGCGGTGACTCCCACACATCAGAATGAATCAAGTCAAGTATGTGTTTGCTCTTAGTTGTTGATCTAACAAACTTCAATCTATGCTGCTTGCTTATCACACAGTGCTCACAGAAAGGTAAACTTACTGATTTGAGCCCGGGTAAAAGATTACGTTCCGCAAGAACTTTCAAGCCTCGTTCTGACATATGGCCTAGTCTGCGATGCCACATTGTTGTTGAGTCTTCTTGACTAGTTGATGCAACTGACACATCACCCTCTTGCAACGTTTCTCCCAGAAGCATGTATAGATTTGCAGATAGCTTCTCTGCTTTCATCACTACTAGAGCACCTTTCACCATCTTCAAGATTCCACCTTCAATATGGGTCTTGCACCCGAGGTCATCTAATTGTCCAATAGACAATAAATTCTTCTTCAACCCTTTCACATGTCGTACCCCTTGAATTGTGCGAACTGTACCATCATACATTTTTATTTTGATAGTACCGACTCCAGCAATTTCTAAGGAGTAATCATTTCCCATGAACACATATCCTTCTGAGATAGGTTCATAAGTGAAAAACCAATCTCGGCGAGGAGTCATGTGCCATGTTGCTCCTGAATCTATTATCCAGACATCAGTGAGCTGTTTACTACCTTTGGAACCAACTGCTGCTCCGCTATATAGGATCTCTCCATCATCAGAGGCACTGGCAACACATCCTTGAGATGTACTTGCCTCAGAAGACTTCTGACCATTCTTCTTAAACCAACAATCTCTTTTCAAGTGCCCTTTCTTGCCACAATTGTAGCATCTCAGGTTTATCTTACTTCGAGACTTTGATCTACCATGATTTTGGCTCCCACTGGGGCCACGCTCCATTGATCTGCCTCTCGTCATTGTCAAAGCTTCTATTTGTTTTGAGCTTTCCTGGCGGTCTTCCTTATTCATGCGCCTAGATTCTTCTTCAAGAATAGCTCCCGCAACATCATCAAAATATAGACATTCAGCAATATTGTTGTTTGTCATGTTGATGACGAGTTGATCATATGAATCTGGTAAACTCTGAAGTAGAACCTCCGCACGTTCATTTTCTACAATGTTGAAATTTGCCGCAGCAAGCTGAGCAAACATAGTATTCAGAGTGTTGATGTGATCCGTCACAGATGTGGATTCACTCATTCGAAGAGTGTAGAGTCTTCTCTTTAGGAATATTCGATTGTGAAGTGACTTGACCTCATACAGTTTGATGAGAACATCCCAAATCTCCTTTGCAGTTTTCTTTTCTGCAACGCTGGACAAAACTGAGTCTGCCAATGCTAAGTGCAAGTTGGCAACAGCGTTGTTATCCATCTCTTTCCACTTCTCCTCAGTTATATCTTCAGTTCTACCTTCAATTGCTGCTAAGCAATTATCCTTCCTTAGGATCGCCTTTATCTTCAATTTCCACAGGGAGAAATTACTCCCACTGAACTTCTCAATCTCAAATTTTGCAGCCATGGTTATATACCAAAAATAAAAAATTTCAACTGAACCGGCTAACACAATTTCACCGTGAATAACACAATATACGTAGACAGTATTGTATATTTTTACCGTACACTAGAACAAATCTGGTATACGTTAACAATTACTGCAAAAGTATACAATCATACACGTGAATAGTAACCGTGAACAATATCTGCAGCGGAATAGGGACCAACACCAATAGCTCTGATACCACTGTTGGGTAACAGAGTAGCATAAATGGTATCACGCAACTAAAATTAGAGAATTGAGAGTAGGAATTGACACACAATTTCTACATAGAAAACCATGAGCAATGGTAGAAAAGTATTTTACTAGGTGGAAGAAATTTCAACACCTCTCTCTAAATAGGAGAGCACTCACTAGGAGAACCTTATAGGAGAAATACTAATTTTCTTCTCTAGTATTTTTCTCTCTAGTATTGTTAGAAGAAAGAATGATTATGGGATGAATGAAAAGTTACAATATGATACAACTATTTATAATGCTATTGTTGCTATGAATAGCCTGCGCACTTTTCTCTTTATCACTAACAAACTATTGGTTTCAATAGCATTGACATATTCTTTCCAACAAATTGGCTTTACGTGTTCACAGGAGATATACAGAATTTGATCATTGCATCTGAGGGATGATTTCCCGAGGTTTGTCTATATCTTCTCTGTGAAAAAAATTACACATTACATTTTGCTTCTTTTTGGGTTCATTCTTCAAAATGTCCAATATTTTAAACAAATAGCAAATCATATATAACCTAAGTAAACCTGATATTCAAGAACAATTTTTGTTACAAAAATATTAACTAAGAAACAATATTTAAAAAGTATCATGTAGATAAAGCCTAATATGATCTAAAATAATCTATAAGCATTACAAAGATTATTTCAAACAGACAGCAAAATATAAGCTTTTTAAAATTAAAACTGATAAGAATGAAATATTAGGTGCATTATAATATAACTTCAATAGCTTTGATCCTAAAATTAAAACCGATGATAATACTATAAGGCTTTAAATTTTGAGTATCTTTTAATTAGCAAAGACAGAATTTCAATATTCAAGTAATTATAGAGAAATGGAGAACTTATAAATAATTTCCTCTCAGTTTAAAATTTTATTAGATTTCAATGAACTTCAAAAACTTGTAGGGAAACGAAAAATATAATTAAGTTTTGCTAAAAGTCAAGTAATATAAACTTGTATGGTACTTCAATTTTTTATTAGTCTCTTTGCTTATAAATGCTTGGAGTCTGTATCTTTGTTTTCCTATAGCATGTGTGGGAATTGTATCTTAAATTTTTTACACATCACATGTTCACCTAATGCTCTTAATTGGTGAATACATACTGTATGGGAGAGATCATGTTCTCTGTGTTTTAGATTAACCAATTGTCATTCTCAATTCTTGTTTAATGCTTATGTTACTAATTTATATATCACGTTCATTGCAGAATGAGGAGGAGGAAGTTTTCCGTGAAGGTGTAGACGAACAAGGAGGCAGAGTAGTAGGAGAAGAAGAAGAGGAAGAAGAATATGATGCATGAGTTGTTTAAAAATGATGATTTATGTTCTATATCTTGGAACTTTTGTTTTAATTTTGAGATGAAGACATCTAGACATACATATATTTTTGGGACTTAATTATTAGTTAGTTTCGTCACCTTGATGTAGTCATAACTTTTAACTAATGCATATTTTGATATGCTAGCTTAAAATTTCTTGTTGATATTTTATTATTGATATATTTAATTACTTTCAAGCATTAAATATATGAGATTAACAAATTCACATGTATGCTTTTTAAAACACATTTTGTGGTCTAAATTGTGTTAAAAAGATCTATTCAAAATTCAGGGTTAAAATGTGAATTATGGCTTAAATGCAAATGTGACATGTTATAATCATTGCCTAAAACATACAGGCACAGCTAAAATTGTGGCCTAAATATGGTCCCACTCATATAATAGCAACGGTTTATAAACCGTGGGGTAAAGAAGGAGCCGTAAACCAACTGTTTGAAAACCGTGGTGTATTGAAGGGGCTGTAAACCGTGGTTGAATAATACCACGGCAAGTACCCGCGGCCTAAATATCAAAGCAACGGTTTGGAAACTGTGGTTTAAAGAATTCACTGTAAACCGTGGCCTCAACCAGTGTGGTTAAACCGTTGCCCATTCGTGCCACAATTATCAGAAATTGGTGGCCTAAAGTGTCAAACCTTGGCCGATTAGCAAAGGCCACGGCTGCATATCCCACAGGCGGGAATCCGTGGCAAAATCGTGGTCGAAGGTTATGGCCATGGTTTTTTTACCTTCAGCTGCGGTTTTTTGGCCGCGGCGGAAAGTCAAATTTCTTGTAGTGCAATAGTCTTTGGGTCCTTTTGGGTTAGTTCCTTTCACATCCCATATGAATCTTTCATTGGGGACTCCATCATTTTTATGATAACTAGGAGTATAGTAAGAGCACTTAAATTTCATGTTAGGCACTTTCTCTTTAAGATGATAGAAAGTTTTGAAATGCGCCTTTCTAGGTTGAGTATCACTATGTACTCTCCTTGTGTGATCAAAGTAGCATGAATTACTTGATGTAGTAAAGATAATTTCCTTAATACTACTAGAATGACTTTGATAAAACAAACCTAGATAACTTTTATGAGTAACATACCTTTGAATACTTGACAATTCATTCATCTCATTTGTATCTTTTTCATACTCTTTTAACACTTGATTTATTTCATCAATCTTTGATTCAAGTGTTGCATGTTTATCAAGAGTTATTAGATCTCTTTGAATATCCACATTGGTTTTAAATATAACTCCTCTTGCATGCTTTTAGCTTTACTTTCTAGAGATGAAATGATCTTGTCTTGTATTGCATATACTTTAGAAATATTTAAGAAGATATCATACAATTCAACAAAGGTTTTTTGTAACTTATCATATGAAAGTTTATCGTTACTAACCTCATTGTTTTCATCATCCGAATGATGTGTTGCCATCAAGACGAGATGTGCTTCTTCATTCTCTGAATCGGATGACGAACTTGCTTTATTTTCTTCCATGTATGCCTTCTTTGATTTGGAAATATTTTTCTCAAATTTCTTCTTCAAGCCATGCTTCTTTCTTTGAAGATTATGACATTCTTTCTTCTTGAGCATTTTGCCAAGCTTCTTCACAAGCATTTCCATATACTCATCATCATCATCATCATCACTATCAGATTGAGAATCTTCCTCCTATGAACTATCATACCTTGTAGCTTAGTTCTCAATGCAATAGGTCGAATGTTCTTGTCAACTGCTTCTTGTTGTTCCATATTTCTGTGTTCAAGTTCATGTTCTTGCAACTTGCCAAAAAGTGTAGCCAATGTCATTTTTGAAAGACTTTTATTTTCTGATATTTGCTGTTACCTTTGGTTGCCATTCTCTTGACAACGACCTAAGAACTTTAAGTTCAAATCACTGTTGGAAAAATCTTTTCCAAGAGTAATTAACTGGTTAATCAAGAGAGTGAACCTTTTTTGCATATATAGAATAGTTTCTCTAGGTAACATTCTAAATATCTCATACTCTTGTGAGAGAGTATTGATTTTTGATCTCTTTACTTCTTCAGTGCCTTCATGAGTTACCATTAGAGTATCCCATATTTCCTTAGAAGTTTTGCACGTGGATACTCTAAAGAATTCGTCCATGCCAAGAGCTGATGTAAGAATGTTCATGCCTTTTAGGTCATATTGAACTTTCTTCTTTTCTTCTTCATTCCACGTGTTCTCTAGTTTTGGTTGTGTGCTATCACCCGCTTCAACAACAGGTATGAATGGACCTTCTTCAATGGCTTTCCATATTTCCACATCCAATGACCTTATGAAGATTTTCATCTTGATTTTCCAGAAGTCATAGTGGTCTCCATTGAAGTATGGTAGCCTGTTTATGTTGAACCCCTCACTAGTGCTAGATATAGAGGAGGATGCCATCTTCCTGGATCTTTAGGAGAAAATTACCTAAACTTACGCTCTGATACCAATTGTAAGTGTAGATAGCAACCTAAGAGGGGCGGTGAATTAGGTTTTCTCAATTTTCGCCTTAACAAAACTGATTACTTTCAAGATAATGATATTCACAATTGATGATTGTGAATGCAGCAGAATAAAAGCGTTCCTTGAAAGTAAAAGATGAAAGTTAAGAGAATTTTACACAAAGGTTTTATCCTGGTTCACCTTCAAACCACCGAAGGCTACGTCCAGTCCCTCAAGAACCCTTGAGGATTTATCCACTATGATCAAGACTTCTTACAAGTACTTACACCAAGGACCTTAAGAACTCTTTGTTAGAATCAAATAATTTAATGAAGTATTATATATTTTGATAAATAACAATTTCGCTAAGTATTGATCTTGTCAAAAATAGAATTCTTAACTTCTCAATATTTATCATGCTCAGGAACATCCTTCTACTTGAAAAAGCACTGCATGGACCTCTACAAAGCATTATCAAAAGCAGATGTTCAAGTTAAGGATAGTAGAAGAATCCGTCCGGCTACAGCCTTTGGGAACCAGTCCGCCAGCTGACAACGTCTGCCTCAGAGAGTCCGTCCGGATATGATAAACGTCTGGTCACTCAGTCATCAGGATCATCTGAAGGAAAGAACATCTAAATTCCAGACAGAATGTTTGGTTGACTAGCGCAAAAGAAAAATCAGGAGGTGATCGTTTGCTCAACCCAGGATGAGTTGTCAAGCACCACTTGTCTCTTCAGAGCATTAATGGCGAAAAGGACAGAATTAGGTTCTTTATTCCTTGCAAATTCAAATCTTCTAACATTCCTTAATTCAAACTGTTTTGCGGAATCAGCGGCGAGCCCTTCTGATCATTGTATCTCCTCAACGTTCAAATTCAAATCTTCTGATCAGAGCATTTAATGGCCCCCTTAGCTGGAATGCATGAGCATTAATTACAGAAGTTATAGCTCAAGGAAAAATGCATTGAAGAACCAGACGATATCAACCTCCACCATTGAAGAATCATTAAATGCATTGCAGATTGCATTTATTGACGCAGAAGATGCAGAAGTATCCATTACTCACAATAGAGGAGAAATTCAAATGGAACAATCTTCAGATCTTCAGCAAAGGTCCCATTGATCATCCTACTAAAGATATAAATAGAGGACTTAGCACCAGATTCAACTTGGCGACTTCTACACGATCAAAGCATTCAAACTTTCTTAGTTTATCATTTGCGATCCAATCTCTCTAAGCCAAACACTCAGCAGTCTCAACTTATTTGTTATCTGAGTTCAGTCGCCAACTAGTGTGAAGATCTTCACAGTGTGCTACTCTTATCCTCTTTCACACAAAGCCCTTCAGAGAATCGACTTTTTTATTCTCTCTGTAATTCGTTCTTCATATTGTCTACCCACTCTTACCGAAGAGATTTTGTAGAAACCAATTCTTCTTGAAAAAGAACTGGGAGGAGTCCTGTCCAATACTCGAAAAGGAGAAGTCCTGCTAGAATACTTGTAAAGAAGTAGTCCTCAGAATACTGGGAGAAGTCCCTGAGAACACTTGTACTATTTTGATAAAATAGTGAAAATCTTGGTTAAGCCAAGGACTGGACGTAGCCCTGTCGATTAAGGGGGTGAACCAGGATAAATATCTTGTGTGCTTTATTGTTCAGTTTTAGAATAATTTCCGCTGCACTCTTTAACAAACGTTTTCGAACTTATAACTGTTGTTTTTAGAAAAAGAAGTTAAAAATCACACACACAATTCAAACCCCCCTTTCTTGTGTGGTTTTATTACTATCAATTGGTATCAGAGCTTAACCGCTCTGAGATATACTAACATCTTAACATGTGTAGAGCACAAAGATCCATGGACAACATCGCTTACCCGACTGGAACTGCAACCAATAAGCCACCATTCTTTGATGGCTCCAACTATCCATACTAGAAGAAGCATATGCAACTCTTCACCAAATCAACTGACTGGAAGCTTTGGGACGTGATATCCAAAGGAAATTATGTCCCCAAAGATAGTGAAAATAAAGCCATTCCAGTTGAGAAATGGTCTGACGAACAGAAGACGGAAAATCAAAGAAATGCCAAAGCCAGGCTGTTCCTCATCTGTGCCCTGAGCAAAAACGAGCACGACAAGGTAGACAGTCTGACCACTGCCAAGGAAGTGTGGGATACCTTAGCCATGGCTCATGAAGGAACGTCAGTTGTACAAGACACCAAGATGGGCATGCTGGCCTCCTAGTATGAGACCTTCATGATGGAGGACAATGAGTCAATCGACTCCATGTTTGCTAGACTTCAGACCATTCACAATGGGATGAGGAATCTAGGAAAAAACTTTACCAACAAGGAGCAAGTAATTAAAATTCTTAAGAGTCTCACTCCCAACTGGAGGACGTTCGTTACTGCCCAAAGAGCTGGAAAGAACTTCGATCACTATCAAGTAGAAGATCTTCTGGGTGAGCTGAAGATTAACGAGCAAGATCTTGCCAATGATGCTGCCATCAGACGTGGAAAAGCATCCGCCGCTAAAGCTGTAGCCTTTAAGGCTAATAACTCAAAAGCACTGAAAGCCAACGAATCTTCTGACGAAGGTATTGCACAGTCTGATCACTCTGATGATGGATAGGCTTTGTTCAATCGAAGATTTAGAAGAATGATGGGGAACAGGAAACAGTTCAAAGGAAAGTCGTCCTCCTCATCAAGAGACGGAGAAAAGATTCCAAGCAAAGGTGGAATCGTCTGCTACGAATGCAAGAAGCCTGGACATGTTAAAGCTGACTGTCCTCGTCTGGGAAATAAGCCTGCCCAAAAGAATTCCTATAAGAAAAAGGCTTTCTCTAGCCAGAATGATGAGTTAGAGGATCAGTCTGACCAAGAGGAAGAAGCTGAAGGAGAAAATGATGAAACCTCATACTGTGAATTCATGGGATCTATTGATACGTCTGATATTGAAGCAGACAAAGAATCAGAAGCCCTGATGATCTCCGTTGACCTATCCAACTATGAAGAGGATGACAAAGATGAGGTAACTCCCGAAATCTCCTCTGAGGATTGTAATGGGTTATTAGAATATTCACATGCATTAGCAATTAAATATAGCATACTGATAGCGAGATCGCAAGTGTACGATTAACTATCGCGTAGTAAAAAAGATCGAACCCAAGGGATAGGTGTTCTTATTAATATAAAATTTAGTACTTGTGCAAGAAATTAAAAGATGAATAGATGTTGTTGTTTTTAGAACAAGAAATAACAAAAGCATAAAATGATAAGAGATAAGATGATAAGAATTTAAGCTCTTGGGTTGGTTTACATAGTCTATAAAACATGCTAGAAATCTCCTACTAAATTTCTGAACTTTAAATCCAAATTCATGGTGCTATAGCCTAGAATTTCTACATCCTAATAGCCTTAAGAAATGTAGATCTTTCTTCCTAATTACTAACTCCATAGCCTTGGTTATTAGTTAATCAGAAAAGAAGATGAAGAAGGAATTCGAGCCAACACAAAGTTACGTCCATCCTAATTGCCTTAAGAAATGTATACTTATAACCTTTTTTATTTCCTATTTCCCTTACTACTTACCAAATGGCCTTATGACATAAGTAGAAAGCATGAAATCTTTTGTACACAAGATTAATGAAGAACAAGGAAATAAAACATGAATTGAAAGTATTATTCAGAAATGTAGGAAAAACTAGAACATAAATTATAAACTAAAACAACCCAAAAACTTAAAGAAGAAGCTAGCCAAGCATGGCTAAAGGAGTCATTGAATTACCCTGGATAGGAGCTCAAATATGGCTTCCCACAAGTCCTAGGAACATTGCTCAAAAGGGAGAAAGAGAGAATACTTGTTGTATTCTAAGAGGTGTGTCTTACAAGTGCAAATTGTCTCCCTATTTATAGCAAAAATCTGGCCTCCAGCGCTTGAATGCTGGCATTCCCAACGCTTGGGCGTTGAGATGCAATTAAATCCCACTTCCAGACCGAGGGCCAGCGCTTGAGCGCTGGCTTCCCAGCGCTGCAGCGCTGGGTGCTGCTGCTTCATCTCCAAGCTTTTCTTTCTTCTTCATGGTAGTGGGTTTTGAATGCCTTAAAAAGCCACTACTCAGCCCTTAATCAATTCTGAAACCTTCTTCCCACTACCATCAATCCTTCAACATTATTTTACATGTGCTAATTTGAAGAGAGTTGCTTCATATTCTTCTTTTTCACTTTTAGCCCTCTCTTTACTAGCACTTCAATTCTGGCCCTTTAATTCCTCAATCTTAACTTTTAGTCCTCCACTCTTGAACTTTCACATTTTGGTCCCTGATTTCCTGAAACTTTGCAAATTGGTCCCTGGATAAAAATGATAACTAAACCAGCTTTTCCTAAAAATATAAAATAGCTATAAAAATTCCTAAAAATATAAAATAAAGCTAGAAAAACAAATAAAATCTAATCTACATGCAAAATGCAAAATAAATATAAAATCTACATAAAAATAATGAAAAACCTATATGTGACTCAAAAATAATAAAATAAAAAGACTAAAAACTACCTAAAAACATCATATAATATCCACTCATCACATACTAAAAAAGAAGCATGATAAAATTGAAAAAGAACTGCATGCTTCAAAGGAAGTTTCAATCATGCTAACTAAGAAAAATCAAACACTTATGGAACAAGATGCAAATAAAGAAGTCAGATTTCTGAAACAAAGAGTAAATAGTTTGATTAAGGATTTATCCACTTTCACTTAAGGATATGATAATTGAATTAAACTAAGTGGAAATAACAGGTCAGCATATGACCGTAGAGGTCTAGGATTTGAAGAAGAAAATTGGGATATCACTGCTATAAAACATACTTCTTCTACTGTTCCATACCTTTACCAATCTGATAAGAAATCTGTATCATCTCTACCTCAGAAAATTAAACCCAAGACATTTGTGGTCAAGGGTAAGGAGAAACAAACTCCTCAAAAAATAGTGTATGGGAGGAAGAGTCCACCCAAAATTATGACTAACAAGAAAGGACCCAAGAAAGTTTGGGTACCTAAATCGATGATTGTACCACTTGCAGATGTTCTTAACAGCTCAAAGCCAAAGAGAGCTATGGTACCTGAACAGTGGATGCTCACGACACATGACGGGAAAAAGGTCTTTATTCGCAAAGATTTGTGAGAAGAAAAACGGAGGAACAATTACCTTTGGAGGTAACCAGAAGGGATTAATCGTCGGAGAAGGTGACGTCGGTAATGTTCCCCTTCCGGTAATATGGAAGACTCTGTTGGTTGAAGGATTAAAACACAATCTACTTAGCATAAGTCAATTATGTGATAGTGGACTCACTATTTCCTTCAACAAAGTGAAGTGTAGGGTCACACATGATGATGAAAAAATTATCTTTGAAGCACAGAGACAAGGAGATCTATATAAGACCTCCTTGGAAAACCTTGCAAGACAAAAGGTAACATGTCTAGTGTCAGCAGAGGATGATAAATGGATATGGCACATGAAGCTAGGGCATGCATCTTTAAAGACCATTGCGAAGATGATCAAGCACGATCTAGTAAGTGGTCTGCCAAATCTATCTTTCAAATCTGATGACACATGCTCAGCATGTCTCTAAGGAAAGCAATTAAAAAGTTTTTTTCATTCAAAGAACGTTGTAAGTACTAAGAGACCTCTGGATATGTTACACATGGACTTGTTTGGACCTACTAGAACGGCTAGTTGTTCTGGAAAAAGATTTTGCCTTGTTATCGTCGATGAATACACAAGATTTACATGGGTACAATTTCTTGGAACAAAGGATGAAAAATTCAGGTCATTCCTGATCATTGCAAAAAGAATCCAAAATGAAAAAGGTTATTGCATCACTAGTATACGCAGCGATCGAGGAGGAGAGTTCATAAATGAAGAATTCAAGTGCTACTTTGAGGAGAATGGAATATTCCATTAAGTCCCTGCTCCAAGAACTCCTCAACAAAATGGAGTAGCTGAAAGAAAGAACAGGTCACTTCAAGAAATGGCCAGAACTGTGCTTAATGAAACCTCTCTACCGAAATACTTTTGGGCTGAAGCAATTCACACTGCATGCTATATTCAAAATCGAATATTCATGCGCCCCATCTTGAAGAAGACTGCCTATGAACTGTGGAAGGAAAGAAAGCCAAGTATCACTTATTTTCATCCATTCGGATGCCCATGCTTCCTACTTAATACAAAAGATGATCTTGGGAAGTTTGATGCCAAGTCAGACAAAGGAATATTTCTGGGATATTCGCCCAACTCAAAAGCGTTTCAGGTCTACAACTCCAGAACAATGGCTGTAGAAGAATCTATTAATGTCAAATTTGAGGATAAGCACATGTGTGGGAATCAAACCACACTGGAAGATGAGTTCGACGACCTGGAAATAAATGGAGAGCCCTCCTCAAATCCAGTTCAACCATCGACATTTGACAAAGCAACTGACTCAAGCATCTCATCCTCTACTCCACCAGACGATGTTAATGTGACTCCGTCTGACGATATCTCCACAAATCAAATCATGACTTCCAGCGGTATCTCTTTACCCAGAGACAGGAGGTTCAAGCCAGACCATCCTCCGACACAGATAATTGGAAGCGTACATGAAAAGGTAAGAACCAGATCCACATTTAATGATTATGCTAACTGTGCGCTCTTGTCTGAAATAGAACCAAAGACCATAGGTGAAGCCCTACAAGATGAAGGATGGATCTTAGCAATGCAAGAAGAGCTAAATCAATTCGAAAGAAGCGAGGTTTGGGATCTGGTACCTAGACCCGAAGAAAAGTCCATCATTGGCACTAGATGGATATTCAGAAACAAGATGGATGAAAGCGGGAAAGTCACCAGAAATAAAGCCAGATTAGTCGCACAGGGATACAATTAGCAAGAAGGTATTGACTACACAGAGACCTTCGCCCCTGTTGCAAGAATTGAAGCCACTCGCATCCTACTGGCATTCGCCTGTCAGCATTCTATAAAACTATATCAAATGGATGTGAAAAGTGCATATCTAAACGGGTATATTGAGGAAGAAGTCTATGTAAAACAGCCTCTAGGGTTCGAAGATCCAGCCCTACCAGACCATGTCTTTAAATTACGAAAGGCGCTGTACGGACTAAAGCAAGCCCCACGTGCTTGGTATGATGGCTTGAGCTCATTCTTGATGAGCAATGGATTCTCAAGGGGTTTCATTGATAATACTTTGTTCAGAAGAAAAACATCAAAGGACTTCATTTTGGTACAACTATACGTTGATGATATCATCTTTGGTGCCACTAATGAAACTCTCTATCAAGAGTTTTCCAAGCTGATGCAGAGTGAATTTGAAATGAGCATGATGGGTGAGTTGAAGTTCTTCCTCAGACTGCAAATCAGGCAGGAAACCACCAGAATTTACATCCATCAGACGAAATATATTAATGATCTTCTGAAGAAATATAGCATGGAGAAGGCCAAGGCAATGAGTACTCCAATGCATCTTGGAGCTGTGCTAGACAAAGGTGACGAGTCAACGCCCGTTAACTCAACAAAATACAGAGGGATGATAGGATCATTATTGTATCTCAATTCAAGCAGACCAAACATTATGTATAGCGTCTGTGTATGCGCAAGGTTCCAGGTAAGTCCCCAAGAATCTCATCCAAGCGCAGTAAAACGTATATTTAGATATCTCATTGGGACCACTAACCTTGGTCTAGTCTATGAGAAAGGTGAAGATTTCAGGTTAAGAGGATTCTGTGACGCTGATTATGCTGGAGACAGAATCGAAAGGAAAAGCACAAGTGGCGGTTGCCACTTTCTAGGGCAATGTCTAATATCCTGGGCAAGCAAAAGACAAAGCACAATTTCACTTTCAACTGCTGAATCAGAATATGTGGCGGCAGGTTCTTGCTGCACCCAACTTCTATGGGTGAAGCATCAATTTGAAGATTATGATATTTTTGAGCATAATGTTCCTTTGTTATGTGATAATACAAGTGCTATCAACATTACAAAAAATCCTGTTTTGCATTCACGAACTAAACACATTGAGATAAAACATCATTTTATTCGTGATCATGTAGCTAAAGGCAACATTGACATCTCATATATACACACCGATGATCAATTAGCTGACATATTTACAAAACCTCTGATTGAAAACAAGTTCACCTGCCTTAGAGAGAGAATTGAGATGTTCCCTGCTTTATAATATGCTTGTATGTATTAACATCCTCTCACAGATACAACTGTTCACAGTTTTGAGTTCGCATGTCTTAGTAACCTAACATAAAACAATTATTATTTTTGTCTCTACATTTAATGATGAATAGTTGAGTCTTTTCGAAAAAAAATTGCTTACTGAGCACGCATTAACCACTGCTGATACTTATTTATCTCTCCTCATTTAATGCCTTGGTGTCCACTTTATTATTCATCATTACATTGGCAAAATCAAGAAAACGTATTTATTTTCAAGAAAGAAAACGAACGGATTTCTAATATTGCTTCCGATGGAAACCTTAAACAACTAATATTTTCCTTTAAACTCTTTATCTCCATCATACTTGTTCTTGCATCTATACTAACTTTTTCTATAGAGAACATGGCACCCAAAAGACAGAAACAGGTAAAGACTCAAGAGCCTCTCAACGAAGATGAACATCGGATTGTTGAACTCCAAAAAGAGCTTTTCACCCAGAATCGCAAGGAGCAAGTCTCCAAAATTGGCCCTGTGAAGGTTGAACGTCTAGGTGACAGAGAGCTTGTCACTCCTAGATATCTTGATCTAAGGCTATATCAACATGCAAAGGTTGCCGGTCTTGATCTGTTGCTATCTTAGGATTGGGGAACCTTATTCAATATCTCTGCAACTCCAGCACTCTCTCCCCTCATGAAGGAATTCTATGACTGTGCCATCAAAGTTCATCCTAACCACATTCGAACTCGATGTTTGCGGCAAGTGATAGATATTTAGTCCAGCGATGTGTCTGCCCTATTGAGCATTCCCCTCAACGTAGTATGTTACTCCTCTTCCTAGGAAGCCTCTGAAAGTAACCCTTTCACTATCCGGAAGGAAATACCCAAGGGTTCTACGTCTCGCCGTGTGAAGAATCTTGTTGAGGAATGTATCTTCCCTCATGCTATTCTTAGCAAGATTGTATTGCCAAAAGAAGGTTCTCGAGACTTGGTCAACAAGTTCTCTCAATGGACTCTATTCCATATACAACACCGCAGAAAAGTAAATCTGCCTGATCTCATTGTCCAATATATGCTTCACACTCTGGAAAGCTCCAACACGAACCTTCCCTATGGCTCACTCATCACAGCTCTTATGCGTTAAAAGAAGTTGCTCACTACCTCAACAGAAACAGTGGAGTTCATTGCGCGTGACTTTATATCTGCCACTCCCATCAAGTTTGGAGATGTCCGTCGAATGCATCTCAACATTGATATATCTGCCGTGCCTGAAGACCTGTTAAGCAACTGGGCTAAGAAGAACAAGATAAGAGAACATCGAGAAAATAGGAAGATTCCTGAACTGACACCGTCCGGCGACTGCACCACTACTATGGACCCAGCACTCAAACGTCGTCGTTTGGTAAAGGATCCTCAGTTGCAATCAGACATGTCTCACCAGACTAACTCTCAGGCAACATTGTCTACTGCAGCACCCGTATCTACAACTACTCCTTCTAAACCTCCTCCTGAGGCTGTACATACCACGGTTGAACTAATCTCGAACTCTCATGCACAATATCTGAAGTTCTTGCCTCCACTCTTTCACAAATACATTTCCGATGTCTTTGATGTCGAAGACGATGGCAATTTTGGATTCAGGTGTCTTGCTCAGTGGCTAGGTCATCCTCAAGACTATTGGTCAGAGATTCGCACACTTTTGATCAAGGAACTTCTTTCCAACATAGAGCTTCATTCTAGAACATTTAGCTCTGATGAAGATATCGAAGTTGTTCGTCTGGCACTAACCCTTGGTGATAGTGAACCCGCCTATGAACCCAAGTGGTTTTCAGTTCCAGACATGGGACTAATAGCTGCTACTGCATTCCGCATTGTTCTGGTTACTTTAGCACCTAACCAGTGCTGCACCTACCTTCATCTCTTAGGTCCTGTAGCTCAAGTACCTACCATTACTGTTTTGGGAAATATTGCCAACAGGCACTGGGTTTGAGTCAAGCTTTCCGACAACTCTCCCTTGCCAACCATATCACCTCAATGGAAACATCACTGTTCTGCCGATGCTCGTGCCTGGGAAATTCCTCTTCAATAAAAAATTGTGCACTTCAAAGGGCTGCTGCAAGGCGAAGCTGAGAAGTTTCTCGACACGCTGTTTGAAGTTCCCAAAATTATTCATCACATTGATCTTGACGATGACTCTAAAGAAGAACATGCTCTCACCTCTCTTCAACATCCAATTGGTACTTCACCTCCAGTTGTGCTCATGCCTGAACGTTCCTCCTCAAGTGCACAACCCGTTCAGCAGCACTTCGTTGCGTCATCATCCACTGCATCTCAAAGCCCGAAAAACTTGCTTGAGTCTGCTTTTCCAAATTCTCTACTTCATGCTTTCGAAAGCCTTCAACTAAATGATATTGATCTTTGTCTCCGTCTGGCTGTGGATCATAGTCAACATGTTGCACCGTCTTCGAGGAAAGTAGATGCTCACATTAACACTAATATTAATGCATCCTATCTGTCACCAACTGTAACCTTCAATTCCTCAAGACTTACCCCTTTACATAAAGATCTGGATCTAGATCTTATGACAACACTTCCGGCTCACTCCTTTCATGTTCCACCTCCATCCACTCACTGCATGCATCACCATATCAAAATGTTCAAGTCCAATTCCTTCATTGCCTCAGTTGGATACTATTCTCCTTCTCACAACCGGATCTCCTTCATGCCCAGATTTACTTGTCGATCTCGATCCGCCTTGGGAAAACGCAAGCGTCCCATAACTGCACAAAATGAACACATGCTTCCAGATGTGTGTCTACAGGTTCTTGGTTTGCCCTTTTTCTTCAATGCAGGTTTGTGGATCCCCACTGGATGACATGACCTTCAGCTTGTTCAGTCTCTGCCTCAGTGCCACATGTTCTTCCACTTCGATTGGCAGCTGGTCGTCTCTGGTGTCACTCATGTGGCCTCCATTCCTCTTTATTTGGCTAGTCAGGTAGATCCCTTGGTACTGAAGTTCAGGACCTTGGCATTGGTCCTCTTTCCTGTCCTGCCACCCGTGATGAAGACCTATGGTTTCGTTTGGCCCTGCATTCATCCCTCTCCACTGATACCTACTGTGGCACCTTTTACTCCAATTTTTCCATCGGTTCTTATCACACCGCAGGTCCATGATACCTCCACATCCAAGCAGTTACCTTCTGCTCCCAATAAGCAGGTCGACATTCACGCATTGGTCACACTGCTCGCTCAAGAGATTCAGGCAGTTTGTGCTATCACCTCTCAAGAGAGGCGTGATCTTCGTGATGATGTGCATTACCGTCTTGACTCCATGTAGCACAACCTCACCACCACCATGGACACTCGCTTTGACCGGCTGCAGGATACAAAGAAACTGTTCTTTGAGCAATTGAAGCCATCCCTCTCTCCCTGACTATTACTTTTCTTGCTCTTTGTCTTGTTTTAATTTACTCTATTCTAATGGTTATCTCCTTCGTCTGCTTACTCTTGTCTTATCTGCACTACTCTGTTTTGTTTTGATAATGCCAAAGGGGGAGAAGAATAACTAAGAATGGAAAAAGAAGAGCACACATTTAGGGGGAGTAATTTTTAAAGAAATCTTAAACTCAGGGGGAGGAAGTTTTAAAAATTTATGACTCTCAAAAAAAATTTCTCGAAACGAAATTGTCATTATCAAAAAGGGGGAGATTGTTAGAATCAAATAATTTAATGAAGTATTATATATTTTGATAAATAACAATTTCGCTAAGTATTGATCTTGTCCAAAATAGAATTCTTAACTTCTCAATATTTATCATGCTCAAGAACATCCTTCTACTTGAAAAAGCACTGCATGGACCTCTACAAAGCATTATCAAAAGCAGATGTTCAAGTTAAGGATAGTAGAAGAATCCGTCCGGCTACAGCCTTTGGGAATCAGTCCGCCAGCTGACAACGTCTGCCTCAGAGAGTCCGTCCGGATATGATAAACGTCTGGTCACTCAGTCATCAGGATCATCGGAAGGAAAGAAAATCTAAATTCCAAACAGAATGTTTGTTTGACTAGTGCAAAAGAAAAATCAGGAGGTGATCATTTGCTCAACCCAGGATGAGCTGTCAAGCACCACTTGTCTCTTCAGAGCATTAATGGAAAAAAGGACAGAATTAGGTTCTTTTATCCTTGCAAATTCAAATATTCTGACATTCCTTAATTCAAGCTGCTTTTGCGGAATCAGCGGCGAGCCCTTCTGATCATTGTATCTCCTCAACGTTCAAATTCAAATCTTCTGATCAGAGCATTTAATGGCCCCCTTAGCTAGAATACATGAGCATTAATTACAGAAGTTATAGCTCAAGGAAATATGCATTGAAGAACCAGACGATATCAACCCCTGCCATTAAAGAATCATTAAATGCATTGCAGATTGCATTTATTGAAGCAGAAGATGCAGAAGTATCCGTTACTCACAATAGTGGAAAAATTCAAACAAAACTATCTTCAGATCTTCAGCAAAGGTCCCATTGATCATCCTACTAAAGATATAAATAGAGGACTTGGAACCAGATTCAACTTGGCGACTTCTACACGATCAAAGCTTTCAAACTTTCTAAGTTTATTGTCGCAACCGGGGTCGCGGCGGAACGGCGCAAAAAGAGTAAGTCAAACAGACAGAGTCGCCACTAATGTTTATTTGAGGGAAACACTAGAAAAACCTAAAAAGGATAAATAGCCTGCGAAACCTAAAATTTAGGTTCGGGAGTCTATTACGCGTGGGGAAGGTGTTAGCACCCCACAGCGCCCGTCTAAACGGTACCTAAAATTGTTTATGCAATTTCCTAAGCTCTCTACATTATTAATTTTACCCTTATTTATTTTTATTATTTAATTCCTAATTAATCCTAAAATGAGAAAAAGAAAAAGAAATATCTTCTATTATTTATTACTTAATTCCTAATTACTCCTAAAATGTGAAAAAGGAACAAAATATTTTTTTATTTTTTTTATGTTATTCAATAACTAATTATTTCTAAAAAAGAAGCACAGATTTTTTTTTTATATAGCCTGATAGGTGTGAACCCAGTCCTACGTACTTCCTTAAAATGGAAGATAGAGGCTTATACAGTTCTTGTTTATTAATCTAATTAAGTTATTTTTTTCTTCTTTTTTGATGACAAAAATTAAAATGTCCTTATATCATGGACTTACAAGCAATGTCTCAAACAATAAAAGAAAAACAATATATCAGAGGAAAAAAGAAAAGAAAATACAATAAGAAATAAGAAACCAAAACAGGAAAAAAAGAACCAACCAAAAAAATAAAATAAAGGATGCAGCAATGATGATGACTGATTGAGGATGACGGCAACACAAGGAGGAGCAAAACGTGTTGCAGCGGCGGCGCAGGAGGGGGCTGGAATGTGGTGGCTTGGCCGCGGCAGCCAAGGAAGAGAGGAACTAGGGGCGGCGGCGGCTTGTGGTGATGGAGGACGGCGGCGCGAGGAGGCAGGGAAGGAGCAGCAGCGGCCTGAAGGAGATGGAGAGGAAAGGAGCGGCGGCGGCTTAGGGGAAACAAGGAGGATGACGGCGGCCACGGAAAGGATGGGGAAAGGGAAGTCTGTGGCGGCTAGGGTTAGTATGGGAGAGTGAGGGGGAAGAAATTTTAGGGTTTTTTCTTTGAGGTGAATGTGGGGCTGCTGTAAAAAAAATTCTGTGTGTTTGTGATTCCCGAGGTAGGGGGTTTAAATAGGGTAAAAATTAGGGTTAGGTTCCCCCCCCCCCTTTTCTTTTTCAGCTGCTGCCTTCTCTTTCTTCCTTTTTTTTCTTTCCTTTTTCCTCTTTCTATCTTTCTTGCACGGGCCACTTGGCTCGTTTTTCTCCTTCTTTTTTTTTTTTTTTTGCAGCAGCTTTCTTCTTCTCTCCTTTTTTATTTCCTCCTCTTCCTTTTTTGGGCTCCTTCCTTCTTCTTTTTCTGTTCTTCTTCGTTCCTCTCTTTTTTCCTTTTCTCTTTTTTTTTCTTTCTTTTCTTCTTTCTCTTTTTTCCTTTTCCTTTTTCCACTATTGATAAAAATTACTTACAAGTTCCTAACCCAAGGACCCCAAGAATTCCTACCAATATCCTGTGAAAGTAAACCACTTTCAACAGCCCCTGAAAGCAAACCGCTTTCAGTTCCTGAAGGCAAACCACCCTCAGACCTTGAAGACTAACCCGCCTTCAATCGAACAACCCTTCCCCGAATACCACGGTGAAGTTAGAATCCCTCAGAAAGATTACCACTTTCTGAAGAACCACTCCACTGAATTCCACAGTGAAGATTTCCCATGATCGAGTACTCTTAACGAATGCTTGCACCAAGGACCCTAAGATATCTTATCAATCTTCCTGAAGCAACCCACTTCTGATTGATCAAGTCTTCTTAGCAATACTTGTGCCAAGGACCCTAAGAGAACCCATCACGCCTCAGAAAGCAAACCACTTTCTGATGACACCGCATTACCACGGTGGACTTTGAATCAACATGATTCAAATAGAAGAAGAAGAAGAAGATGCCTTTTCTATGCATGATTTAATACTTTTGACAAGAAGGATTGATCTTAGTTTGTATGCTGCAGGCAATTACAATGAAGGCTCTTCCATTCTGAGTTTCTCAAATGTTGAACATCATGAGTGTTCTTATGAAAATAAGAGAACCGAAACTCAGAATGATGACTTTAATGAATATGAAAGTTATGGACCAAGTCATTGATGTTTCTGAGTGTCTAAGGACTTTATATAGGCACTAGAGGTCGTCCATGAACCAACACAACCTTTCCCAACCGGTTTGAGATGCAATGGTTCATGAAATAACACATCTGTCGACCTGGTAATCGATTACCACAGTTAGTGTAATCGATTACACCATGCCGTTGAAGTTTGAATTTGAATTTCAAACTTGGTAATCGATTACACACTTGTGGTAATCGATTACACACTTCCTGTAATCGATTACACACATCTGTAATCGATTACAGACAGTCCAGAACTCAGTTATAACCATCTTAAACCCTAATTGAGTGTTCCTACCAAGTTTAACTTGTGAGAACATATTGTACTCAATTAGTTGATCTTTCATGAGCCTTCTAATGCAATTAAACCTTAATAAAGCATATCACACTAAGTTGACAAGACTTACTTAACACTAGAACCTTCATGTTTTGATCTTGACGTTTTGAGCCTGGTTCTTGAAGTCTTTCTTCTCTTAAGTCTTCTTGAAGTCTTTCTTTTCTCTTCTGAAGTCTTTCTTCTTTTTGTGATGTGTTTGTCTTCATCAAAACCTCAGTCGAGTCCAAGGACGAGACTTGATTTACAATCTCCCC
This sequence comes from Acmispon strigosus, assembly GCA_030819835.1. Classification (NCBI taxonomy): domain Eukaryota; kingdom Viridiplantae; phylum Streptophyta; class Magnoliopsida; order Fabales; family Fabaceae; genus Acmispon; species Acmispon strigosus. Next base: position 31,435,766 of record JAUAMA010000003.1, on the reverse strand, counting down.
CTTTTTGATGATGACAAACATCATGCTTGAACATTGATGGATCATTAGACTTTCTTTCTTGTCTTTATCTCCCCCTTAGTTTTGCAATTATATCTCCCCCTTTGTTTTGCAAATGAAGCACAGTATCCTGAAAATGATCAAGCATACACAAGACTTTTCTCCCCCTTTTGACATCATCAAAAAGAAGAAAAAGGCATACAAAGTATTCCAGGATAATAGAAATAAAGAGAGACATGCATAATATACATCAGAACTTTTCTCCCCCTTTTTGTTCCACTTGTAGCCTTTCTTGTAAACAATCTTTACAAGGCACAGAACCCTTTCTCCCCCTTTTGACTTCATCAAAAAGGAAGATGAGTCCAAGCATAATCCACACATGCTAACAAGTAGTATAGATATGTAATACATGGGGAGTGGGGTAAGCAAGACAATATGTAGAAACAGCAGATGATGAAGGAACACTCTCAGAAGGAGGAAAGAATGCTGCAGGAGTAGGAGCAGGAGGATCCTCAGATGGTAGATCAGATTTTTTTCTGAAGAAACCATCATCATCCTGAATGAATCCCATCTTGTTCAGGATGTTTAGATCAATGCGCTGAGCCTTACCATCCATTTTAACAGAATACTCACCATCAGTAGGAACACCCTTCTTCTTCAGAATAATAGAAATTGCAGAAGCAAATGGAAGAGGGCTAGTTCTTTCCTTGTGCATCATCATGCCGTATAGAATTTGTAACTCTAGATCGCTTATCTGAGCATGATTAGAACTTTGAGGTAAGATCACATAACTGAGCAAATAGTGAAGCATTCTGTCTTCAACAGTGAGAAACCCAACAGCAAGGGTGTCTCTAGAACGGTTTGCATCAACTCTCTGCTTTTTAGACTGAATTTGCTCTTCAGTGAAGCAACATAAAGATAAATAAAATGATCGCTTATCATAATCTTCCCATGGGCAAGGCAATTCAGAACCTAATTTTGCGCCGGTGCTAGGAATGGACAGACATTCTCCCAACTCATCAATGGTCAGAGATATGTCAATACCCTTGACAGATGTGCATATCTTGCCACCACGCTTAATCAGATTACAGTAAAAGACTCTGACAAGTTCTGGAAAGAATTTACCTTTAATCTCAATGAACGAGTCAAGTCCCTGATGATTAAGCAATGTTGGAAATGTCATCCCTGCTGTCAAGAAAGAATCTAGAGCACCATACTTTGGTGTAAGAACTGGTCGATCAAGAAAATGAGCAAGAAATCGTTGTTTCTGTTCTTCAGTTGCCAACAGCCTTGAGAGGTCCAAAGCATCCATGGATGGGTTCTTAGAACGAAGAGGTTTACGTGAGGAAGAGGCCATGGAAGCTGAATTTTAGAATTTTCGAGTTCTAGGGTTTAGCAGGATCGAATTGGGGCTTTTTGATACAGACCAATTCAACAACAATTGGTAGTATGTATAGATGGAGATGGATATTAGGAGCAAAACCAACAAATATTTCTTGAAAACGAACAAGAATTGTGGAAGATATGGGGAAAATAGTAGTGCTGGTGTCGCACGAGAGAGAGAAGAAACCAGAAGGGGGCTGTAATCGATTAAGAGCAGAAGAACCCAAAAATATTTATACTATCGGGCATGTAATCGATTACTACCTTTTATGTAATCGATTACATACTGCAAAATTTGAATAATGATTCAAATTCGAGGAGGTAATCGATTACACTGCATGGGTAATCGATTACCCTCCTTTCTGGAAAAGAAACAGGGCCAGAATAATCCCTGTAATCGATTACTGATCCTATCGGGCATGTAATCGATTACTACCTTTTATGTAATCGATTACATACTGCAAAATTTGAATAATGATTCAAATTCGAGGAGGTAATCGATTACACTGCATGGGTAATCGATTACCCTCCTTTCTGGAAAAGAAACAGGGCCAGAATAATCCCTGTAATCGATTACTGATCCTATGTAATCGATTAATATGACTAAAAACTTGAAAATTCATACATAATAGGCACAACATGAAGAATATCTCTAACAGAGATCTATAATGTAAATACAAATGCCTAAGAATGCATTACTATTCAATTTAATACCCTTTTTGATGGATATAAGGTTGTTTTTAGAACTTTATTACTAATACCATATTCTAATATTGTGACTTTGAAGACCATCCTTTGTATATGACAATCTTAAACACAAGGTCTTCATGCACATTTGCTCAAATAGACTTAATGGTATTTTTCTAGATACCCAATATCCTTTAGGTCCTTTTGGGTTAGTATCCCATATGATTCTTTTATTGGGGATTCCCTGGTTTCTGTAATGACTTTGTTTTACCACTTGGGTTAATTCATCAATTCTTGATTTAAGGCTTATGCATGGACCTAAGTATGTTAAAGCACTTTGAACATCTTATTCTAGATCTATCTTTTTTTAGTTTTATTTTGTAAAGATGAGATGATCCTACTTTTATGTGCATAAACTTCATATATGTTCAAGAAACTATCATGCAATCAAACAAAGATACTTTATAATTTTAACATATGAAATTGCATTACTAACCTCATTATCAGAATGATGTGTTGCCATTAAAGCGTGACATGCTTCCTTATTTTTGAGTTGAGTGATGAACTTGCTCCATTGTCATCCAAGTTTGTCTTCTTTGTTTTGGAACTCTTTTTCTTCTTTCAAGCTTATAACCTTATGCTACTAATCTAGCCTAATTTTCTAACTATGATTTCTTGTTCTTCTAATTTGTTCCTAAACATCTATTTGGCTTCAATGATATACTTATCTTTTAGGGAACCGATATAAATACTGGGTTTTTCTCAAACTAGTTCAACTCTTGTGACTTGAATCCAGTACTTATCTTCTAAAGGATTATGTACTTTAGATGGCTCTATCTTAGTATGGTTTGAGAAGGCGTACCTATTTTTCTTATGCTAAGAAATTACCCCTTTTTCATTATTCTCATATAAGATATAAAGATTTTGTTTTGTCTCCAATCATGTGTGATATGCAGCCATTTTCAAGATATCATAAATCCGTTACTGTTTTTCATACACACTTACAAAACAAAATCTTATGAAGGAATGTTAAAAACCTAAATTGCTTTGGGTTCTAGGTTATTGTTTGTCTTAACCACCCACATACATTGCCCACTTGATATTCCTATAATAACTTCTACTAGAAGAATGTCCTATTCTATTGCAATAACTATAAGCATATAGTCTATAACCTTCATATTATATCTAAGCATATCATAATGTCTCCTAGGTTGTCTTGGAACAATTTGAGAATAATTCCTATTGAAACTTTTATGCTTTGATTATATAGCATGAGTATGTAATCGATTACAGCAGTTATGGTAATCGATTACTTAGACGATTTTAATAGGCACGAGGACTGAGAACAAGGTTAATCGATTACAGGTCTATGGTAATCGATTACAAGGACATTTTTATAGGTTCTAAAACTATCAAGTCCTAAGTAGCACATTTCTAGATGAACATATAAGCACATAATCAATTTAAATACATGCAATCAAATAGGTTCACACAAAGATCATGCAATGTAATTAAAACATATAAACACATACTTAGATAAATATCTAATTAAATATCATGTTCATCTAAAATACCTAATTTTCTTCTAATCTTAAAGAATGAATTTTTAGGATTGTTTTGGGACATTTTGTGGGTAGTTCCTATAGTTCGTATTTCTAGAAGAACTAGCATGCATGTGTTTACTTTCAAGAGATTTAACTTCATCTAATTCCTTTTGAAGCATTTGACATTTTTCTTCTAAAGATGAAATAATAGCATTTTAACACTAACTTTAGGAGCATTACGACACATCTTAAAAAGACTTTCAATGGCATATTCTAAATCATTAGAAGAAGAAGTCCTGGTACTAACCTGGATATTTTCCTTGTCAGAATTCTGAAATGCCATTAATGCAAGGTGTGCTTTTTTCCTTCTCTGATTCTGAGTCTGAGCCTACGTCATTGTTATCGCAAGAGATGTATGCTCTTCTGGAGTATGAATCCTTCTTTTCAAACTTTTCCTTTAGTCCATGCTTCTTCTTTTGAATGTTTGGACAATCATATTTGATGTGACCAGATTTATCATACTCATAGCATGTGATCTTTGGAGACGAGGAGGAGGGTTCATTTCCCATTTAAGAACTTCTAGATTTCATACCTTTTCCTTGAAAGAATCTTCGAAAGTTCTTGACTATTAAGACCATGTTCTTATCATCTTCTGACTCTGCATCATATTCATCATTGATGCTTTCTTTGGCTTTTAGAGCAATAGACCGGTGTCTCTTTTCATTGTTCTCATATTGCTTGAGTTTTTTTTTTTTTATCTTCAAAACATGTTCTTGAAGTTTTCCAAAGAGGGTAGCCAGAGTCATGTTGGAGAGACTTTTCTTTTCTGAGATAGCGGTGTCCTTTGGTTGCCATGCTCTTGTAAGGGATTTTAACACTTTCGTGTTTAAGACATTATTGGAGAATTCCTTACCAAGAACAATCAAGTGATTCAATATATGTGTGAACCGCTTTTGCATATTAAGTATGCTTTCTCCAGGAAATATTCTGAACATCTCATATTCTTGTGATAGAATATTGATCTTGAATCTTTTGACTTCTGATGAGTGGATTTTATATGATGTTTTTAGGTAGTTTTTAGTCTTTTTATTTTAATATTTTTGAGTCACATATAGGTTTTTTATTCTTTTTATATAGATTTTCTATTTATTTTGCATTTTGCATGTAGATTAGATTTTCTAGCTTTATTTTATATTTTTAGAAATTTTTCTAGTTATTTTGTATTTTTAGAAAAAGCTGGTTTAGTTATCATTTTTGTCCAGGGACCAATGTGTAAATTTTCAGGAAGTCAGGGACCAAATTGTAAAAGTTCAAGAGTGGAGGACTTATAGTGAAGATTGAGAGAAGTCAAGGGCTTGAATTGAAGTGCTAACCAAGAGAGGACCAAAGTGAAAAAGAAGAATATGAAGAATCACTCTCTAATTTAGCACATGGAAAATGGTGTTTAAAGGATTGATGATAGTGGAGGAGAGGTTTCAGAATTGATTAAAGGGCTGATAAGTGGGTTTTTATGGCATTCAAAACCCACTACCATGAAGAAGGAAGGAAAAGCTTGAAGTTGAAGAATCAGTGGCCAGCGCTGCAGCGCTAGAACCCAGCGCTCAAGCGCTGGGCCTCGGTCTGGAAGTGGGATTTTAATGCTTTCTAGCGCCCAAGCGTTGGGAAAGCCAGCGCCGAAGCGCTGGAGGCTGGATTTTTACTATAAATAGGACCCTCCTCTTCACTTGTAAGACACACCTTCTTAGAATACAACAAGTATTCTCTCTTTCTTCCTCTTGAGCATTGTTCCTAGGACTTGTGGGAAGCCATATTTGAGCTCCTATCCAGGGTAATTCAATGACTCCTTTAGCCATGCTTGGCTAACTTCTTTCTTAAGTATCTTGGGTTGTTTTAGTTTATAATCTATGTTTTAGTTTTCTTCTACTCTTCTGAATTTTATTGCTTTAGTTCATGTTTTATTTTCCTTGTTCTTAATATTTATCTTGATGATCACAAGTGTTTTTACTTATTACTTATAACAATGGAAATTGGTAAGTAGTAAGGGACCTAGGATTTAAAAGAAGCTATATGACATATCACTAAGGTATTAGGATAGACTTAGCTTTATGTTGGCCTGAAAATTCTTTCTTCATCTTCTTCTTGGTTTTTTATAGATTACAAGGTATTGAATTTAGTAATTGAGAAGAAAGTTCTACAATGCTTAAGGTATTAACTTGTAGAAACATTAGGCTATAGCATCATGACTTGGTACTAAAATTCAGAAATAAAGTAGTAGTTGCTAGCATATTTTATAAATTATATAAATCAACCCAAGTGCTTAAGATTCATCATCATCTCTTTCTATCATCATTTTATTTTGTTTATTTCTTGTTCTAAAAACAACAACAATTTTTCATCTTTAAATTTCTGCACAAGTACTAAAACCTATATTAATAAGAACACCTTTCCCTTGGGTTCGATCTTTTTACTACGCGATAGTAAATCGTACACTTGCGATTTTCCGCTATCAAGTTTTTGGCGCCGTTGCCGGGGAAAGGTTCTTTTCAAGTTCTTATTTTTATTTTGTTGAGTACTTCTTGTATATATAAAAAAAAAAAAATATTTCCGCCTAACCATTTGCTGCCATGTTGAAAGAAGATCCTTTAGAGACTTTAATCTCTCAGGGATTGGAATTCGAAGATATTGAAAGTGATGACGAACAGGTCATTGAGATGGCAAGGTTTCTTGAAGCTGCTCATGTTTTCCCTTCAAGGAAAAACTGGGTAGAGGAACTGAGAAGGGAAGAAGAAGTTCAAGAGGAAAAGAGGGAACTGAAGCCCCTACCTTCTACCCTTAAGTATGTTTTTCTTGAAGAAGGTAAAAATAAACCAGTCATTGTGAGTAGTTCCCTCTCTCCTCTTGAAGAAGAAAAGCTTGTAAGAATTCTTAGAGCTCATAAATCTGCTTTGGGTTGGACTATTGAGGACATTAAGGGCATAAGCCCCACTGTTTGTATGCATAAAATTTGTTTAGAAGAACAAGTTAAACCTGTAGTCCAACCCCAAAGAAGACTTAATCCTACCATGAAAGAGGTGGTAAGGAAAGAAGTGATTAAGTTGCTTGATGCAGGGATCATCTATCCCATTTCTGATAGTGAATGGGTTAGTCCCGTTCAGGTAGTTCCCAAGAAAGGGGGAATTACAGTGGTTCCTAATGAAAATAATGAATTGATCCCCACCAGGAAGGTAACTGGATGGAGGGTTTGTATAGATTACCGGAGGCTAAATTCTGCCACCCGGAAAGATCATTTCCCCCTTCCCTTTATTGATCAAATGCTTGACAGGTTGGCTGGCCATGAGTATTATTGTTTCTTGGATGGGTATTCAGGATACAATCAAATTGTTGTTGATCCTAAGGATCAAGAAAAAACTGCTTTTACTTGCCCCTTCGGGGTGTTTGCTTATAAAAGAATGCCTTTTGGCTTGTGTAATGCTCCAGGAACCTTCCAAAGATGTATGTTTGCTATTTTTTATGATTTAATTGGTGAATGTATGGAAGTGTTCATGGATGATTTTTCTGTGTATGGCCCCAGCTTTGACAAGTGTTTGGACAATTTGGAAAGGATTCTAGTTAGGTGCCAAGAAAAGAATTTGGTACTTAATTGGGAAAAATGTCATTTTATGGTAAAAGATGGCATTGTGCTTGGGCACAAGATTTCTGAAAAAGGGATTGAGGTAGATAAAGCTAAAATAGAGATTATTGAAAATCTACCTCCTCCCACTAATATTAAAGGTATAAGAAGCTTTCTTGGTCATGCAGGTTTTTATAGGCGATTTATAAAAGATTTTTCTAAAATTGCTAAACCTATGACAAACCTCCTTGAAAAAGAGGCTCCTTTTATCTTTAATGATGAGTGTTTGGCTGCTTTTAAATTGTTAAAGGAAAAACTTGTTTCAGCCCCTATCATTGTTGCTCCCCAATGGGATTTGCCTTTTGAAGTTATGTGTGATGCTAGTGATAATGCAATAGGGGCTGTTCTTTGTCAAAAAAATGGAAAAGTTTTGCATGTGATTTACTATGCTAGTAAGGTTCTGAATGAAGCTCAAAAAATTTATGCTACAACTGAAAAGGAGTTGTTGAGTGTAGTTTATGCTTTAGATAAATTCAGACCTTACGTTTTGGGTACCAAAGTTATTGTGCATACTGACCATTCTGCATTGAAGTATTTGTTTGCCAAGCAGGAAGCTAAACCCAGGCTGATCAGGTGGGTCTTACTCTTGCAAGAGTTTGATCTTGAAATAGTGGACAGGAAAGGAAAAGACAATGGTGTAGCAGACCATTTGTCAAGACTTGAAGAGGGGAACTCCAATCCAATTCCTATTCAAGAGGAGTTCCCAGATGAGAGGCTTTTAGCTATCCTAGAAATAGCTCCATGGTATGTACATTTAGCCAATTTTAAAGCTGCTGGTGTGTTGCCTCCTGATTTAACTTGGCAACAAAAGAAAAGATTTCTGTATGATGCCAAATTCTTTTTCTAGGATGAACCTTATTTGTTTAGAGAATGTTCTGATGGGATCATTAGAAGGTGTATTCCAGAAAAAGAGTTTGAGGCTATTTTATGGCATTGCCATGGCTTCGAATATGGAGGCCATTTTTCAGGTGAGAGGACTGCGGCTAAAGTCCTCCAAAGTGGTTTTTATTGGCCTACTATCTTCAAAGATAGTAGAGCATTTGTGGTAAGGTGTGATCGCTGTCAACGAACTGGTAATATCTCAAGAAGGAATGAGATGCCCCAAAAAATGATTTTGGAAGTTGAGCTTTTTGATGTTTGGGGCATTGATTTCATGGGACCTTTTCCACCTTCTTTTGGTTGCCAGTATATTTTGGTTGCTGTTGACTATGTTTCTAAGTGGGTTGAAGCATCAGCCCTTCCCACAAATGATGGCAAAGTGGTTCTTAATTTTCTGAAGAAAAAGATCTTTACTAGATTTGGGGTGCCAAGAGCAATTATCAGTGATGGAGGTAAGCACTTTTGTAATAAAGCTTTTGAAACTCTTTTGAAAAAATATGGTGTTCATCATAAAGTTGCTACCCCCTATCACCCCCAAACTAGTGGACAAGTAGAGGTTTCTAATAGGGAGTTAAAAAGGATTTTGGAAAAAGTAGTTGGTGCCTCAAGGAAGGATTGGTCAAAAAAATTAGATGACACCTTGTGGGCTTACCGAACTGCGTTTAAAACTCCTATTGGAACCTCTCCTTACCAGTTGGTTTATGGTAAGGCTTGTCATTTACCTGTGGAACTTGAGCATAAAGCCTTTTAGGCTTTGAAACAATTGAATATGGATCCCAAAGAAGCTGGGGATAAAAGACAGGTACAGGTACATGAGCTGGATGAATTCAGACTCCAAGCATATAACAATGCTAGGATCTACAAGGAGAAGACCAAGAAATGGCATGATCAGAAAATTGTGCTAAAAGAGTTTAGCCCAGGACAGCTTGTGTTATTATATAACTCAAGACTGAGATTGTTTCCTGGAAAGTTGAAGTCAAAGTGGTCAGGACCATTTAGGATCACCAAAGTCTTCCCCCATGGTGCAGTTGAGTTGGAAAATGATGTTACAAAGAATTTATTCACTGTCAATGGACAAAGATTGAAACCATACTTGGGGGGAGATGTTGAAAGACATGATGTTTTTGCTGTATTTGATACCCCTAATTGATTAAAGGGAAGGGTCTATCTCGGACCTTAACATTGAGCTGGTTGGGAGACAACCCAACTTAGGATAGTTTAAATTTTTGTCATTTAAATTTCTGCACAACTCTTGTAAATAAATAAAAGAAAAGAAATTTTATCTTGTTGCTGCAGGAGGGGCCAGCGCTCAGGCGCTGGAGGCCAACACTTAAGCATTAGGCCCCTGTTTAAAGTCCCCTGGTTCCAGCGTTGTCCAGCGCTTCAGCGTTGGGGGGCCAGCGCTCATGCGCTAGGCCCCTGGAATCCACCCAGTTATTTTTCTAATTTCCAGCGCCACAGCGTTGGAAACCCAGCGCTCCAGCGCTGGGACCTCTGATGCCCAGTTTTTGTTTTAATTCCAGCGCCCAAGCGTTGGAATCCCCAACGCTCAAGCGCTGGGGCTCGGGCAGTTTGCTGTTTTACTTTTGTTTGCTGTTTTTAGTTTTTAATAAATTTTGTGTTCACCATTTTCTGGAAGTTTTAAGGTTCTATGAGTTTTCCCTTGGTTCTAAACTGTTTTTAATTTTTTGGGAACTCAAGAATTCTTGTTTTTAAGGTGGACACAAATTTTTCAACCCATCTTTTGTGCTGATTTTGGAACTAACAAGTCAAGCAAGCTTCTGCTTGTGAGACCTTTGTTTGTTCAATGTTACACGATAGGTACCAAAAGGAGAGAGAGCCCTCTTGAACTTAAGTGTTCAAATTGATTTTTACATTGAGGTTCCCTTGGACCTTTGTGGAAAATTTGTTACTATACCAGCTTCTTAGTTTTTGTTTTTTCTTTTTATAGTTTTTAGTTTTATTTTTAGTTTAGTTTTTCTGTTCTATTTTTGCATGAGTCTTGAGTATATTATCCATTCTGAATGTTGCTATAGCTTTGTGAAATGCTTTATCTGATTGAACTGCTTTGTGAAAAGTTCTATGTTTTGAAGCGGTTAGGATTGCATGCTGTAGAAAGGATTTTGATATCTTGATTGATGGGTTGTTGGCAAAAGTCTTTTTCTGAGTTCTAAAAAGGGTACCACTTACCCTATCTTTTTCTGAGAGCTGAGGTCTCTGAATGCATGATTGTGAAATTTTTCTGCCTTGTGTTGCATGTTGGTTGGAGTTTTGTACACTTTGTGAGTTGAGAAGAGATTATAGGCATTTTTGAAAACTCAGATTTTTGCTTGAAATGTTATATCCACTAGTAGCCCCTTTTGAGCCTTAAAAGAGTCATTCTTTGGAGCCTACTTTGTGTGATAATTCTTATAGTTGTTATTGTGATTCATGTGCTGAATTTGTTAGAGCTATGTTTGTGGGTTTCTCTCTAAAAAAAAAATTAAGGAAAAAAGTTGAAAAAATAAGGTATGTGCCTTAGGAAAAAAATATTGAAGTAGTGGGGTGAGAAAGAGTATGAGGGGAGTAAAATTCAAGTCATTCATCCCATACATTCCACTACTTTGTTCAAAAAAAAGAGAAAAAGAAAAGGAAAAAAATTGAGAGAACCCTTGTGTTGAATTGTTGAGCTCTTAGTCAAGGAAGAATCACTTAACAACAATTTCTGAGTCAGCCACTAGAGTTGCCAATTTCTTGAAATCCATACCTTAAATTGATCAACCCTTTTGGCCAAGTTACAACCTTTAAAATCTCTTCAACATCACTTGGTTGCTTTACTTCAGTTTTGATTTGAATGATAGGCAGGATTATTGAGCTTTCTTGTTTTCATGGAGAATATCATTTTTGGTGAGCTTAATTGATGAACTCAAACTTGTTAAAAAGCCAAAGCCTAACTTTCTTGATTCGTTGTCTATAAAACATGCATGTCTTCCTTTTCTGCTAAGCTTTCTGAAAGGTTTTTGTGCTTCAAGTTTTAATCAGATAAACTTTCTCAAAACTCAGGGACGAGTTTTTCTTTAAGTTTTGTCGCTTGAGGACAAGCTGTCGTTGGGTATAGTGGTGTGATGAGTGGATTTTATATGATGTTTTTAGGTAGTTTTTAGTCTTTTTATTTTAATATTTTTGAGTCACATATAGGTTTTTTATTCTTTTTATATAGATTTTCTATTTATTTTTCATTTTGCATGTAGATTAGATTTTCTAGCTTTATTTTATATTTTTAGAAATTTTTCTAGTTATTTTGTATTTTTAGAAAAAGCTGGTTTAGTTATCATTTTTGTCCAGGGACCAATGTGTAAAGTTTCAGGAAGTCAGGGACCAAATTGTAAAAGTTCAAGAGTGGAGGACTTATAGTGAAGATTGAGAGAAGTCAAGGGCTTGAATTGAAGTGCTAACCAAGAGAGGACCAAAGTGAAAAAGAAGAATATGAAGAATCACTCTCTAATTTAGCACATGGAAAATGATGTTTAAAGGATTGATGTTAGTGGAGGAGAGGTTTCAGAATTGATTAAAGGGCTGATAAGTGGGTTTTTATGGCATTCAAAACCCACTACCATGAAGAAGGAAGGAAAAGCTTGAAGTTGAAGAATCAGTGGCCAGCGCTGCAGCGCTAGAACCCAGCGCTCAAGCGCTGGGCCTCGGTCTGGAAGTGGGATTTTAATGCTTTCTAGCGCCCAAGCGTTGGGAAAGCCAGCGCCGAAGCGCTGGAGGCTGGATTTTTACTATAAATAGGACCCTCCTCTTCATTTGTAAGACACACCTTCTTAGAATACAACAAGTGTTCTCTCTTTCTTCCTCTTGAGCATTGTTCCTAGGACTTGTGGGAAGCCATATTTGAGCTCCTATCCAGGGTAATTCAATGACTCCTTTAGCCATGCTTGGCTAACTTCTTTCTTAAGTATCTTGGGTTGTTTTAGTTTATAATCTATGTTTTAGTTTTCTTCTACTCTTCTGAATTTTATTGCTTTAGTTCATGTTTTATTTTCCTTGTTCTTAATATTTATCTTGATGATCACAAGTGTTTTTACTTATTACTTATAACAATGGAAATTGGTAAGTAGTAAGGGACCTAGGATTTAAAAGAAGCTATATGACATATCACTAAGGTATTAGGATAGACTTAGCTTTATGTTGGCCTGAAAATTCTTTCTTCATCTTCTTCTTGGTTTTTTATAGATTACAAGGTATTGAATTTAGTAATTGAGAAGAAAGTTCTACAATGCTTAAGGTATTAACTTGTAGAAACATTAGGCTATAGCATCATGACTTGGTACTAAAATTCAGAAATAAAGTAGTAGTTGCTAGCATATTTTATAAATTATATAAATCAACCCAAGTGCTTAAGATTCATCATCATCTCTTTCTATCATCATTTTATTTTGTTTATTTCTTGTTCTAAAAACAACAACAATTTTTCATCTTTAAATTTCTGCACAAGTACTAAAACCTATATTAATAAGAACACCTTTCCCTTGGGTTCGATCTTTTTACTACGCGATAGTAAATCGTACACTTGCGATTTTCCGCTATCAACTTCATCATTCCCTTCGTGTGTAACCATTAAAGTATCCCATATTCCTTTTGAAGATTTGCAAGTAGATACTCTAAGGAATTTCTTCATACCAAGGACTGAAGTCTAGATGTTCATACCTTTTTAAGTCATGATGAACTTTTCTTCTTTTCTTTGTCACTTCATGTATTTTCTGGTTCTGATTGTGAACTTCCTTCAACTTCTACTACAGGCCCAAGGAGATCTTCTTCAATGACTTTGCAGATTCCCACGTCTAATGGCTTTATGAAGATCATCATCTTGATATTCCAGAAATCGTTATGTTCTCCATTGAAGAATGGTGGCCTGTTTATGTTGAATCCTTCATTGGTACTTGTTGTAGATGAGGATGCTATCTTTTCCCGGATCTTAGGAATAACTTACCTAAACTTCCGCTCTGATACCAATTATTAGTACAGATAGCAACCTGAGAGGGGGGGGGGTGAATCAGAGTTGCCCCGATTTTCGCGTAGTAGTACCAAACGACTTTCAGCACAATTAGAGTTGTAACGTAAGAACGTTGTTGCAGCGGAATATTGTAATTGCTTGAAAGTAAAAGATGAAGGATGAAGGAAATGACACAGAGAGTTTTATCCTGGTTCACCTTCAATCCACCGAAGGCTACGTCCAGTCCCTCAAAGAAACCCCTTGAGGATTTTCCACTATTGATAAAAATTACTTACAAGTTCCTAACCCAAGGACCCCAAGAATTCCTACCAATATCCTGTGAAAGTAAACCACTTTCAACAGCCCCTGAAAGCAAACCGCTTTCAGTTCCTGAAGGCAAACCACCCTCAGACCTTGAAGACTAACCCGCCTTCAATCGAACAACCCTTCACCGAATACCACGGTGAAGTCAGAATCCCTCAGAAAGATTACCACTTTCTGAAGAACCACTCCACTGAATTCCACAGTGAAGATTTCCCATGATCGAGTACTCTTAACGAATGCTTGCACCAAGGACCCTAAGATATCTTATCAATCTTCCTGAAGCAACCCACTTCTGATTGATCAAGTCTTCTTAGCAATACTTGTGCCAAGGACCCTAAGAGAACCCATCACGCCTCAGAAAGCAAACCACTTTCTGATGACACCGCATTACCACGGTGGACTTTGAATCAAACTTGATTCAAAGGGCCTTTTTACAACCACCGAAAACTACGGTGAAAGAATCAACATGATTCAAATAGAAGAAGAAGAAGAAGATGCCTTTTCTATGCATGATTCAATCCTTTTGACATGAAGGATTGATCTTAGTTTGTATGCTCCAGGCAATTACAATGAAGGCTCTTCCATTCTGAGTTTCTCAAATGTTGAACATCATGAGTGTTATTATGAAAATAAGAGAACCGAAACTCAGAATGATGACTTTAATGAATATGAAAGTTATGGACCAAGTCATTGATGTTTCTGAGTGTCTAAGGACTTTATATAGGCACTAGAGGTCGTCCATGAACCAACACAACCTTTCCCAACCGGTTTGAGACGCAATGGTTCATGAAATAACACATCTGTCGACCTGGTAATCGATTACCACAGTTAGTGTAATCGATTACACCATGCCGTTAAAGTTTGAATTTGAATTTCAAACTTGGTAATCGATTACACACTTGTGGTAATCGATTACACACTTCCTGTAATCGATTACCCACATCTGTAATCGATTACAGACAGTCCAGAACTTAGTTATAACCATCTTAAACCCTAATTGAGTGTTCCTACCAAGTTTAACTTGTGAGAACATATTGTACTCAATTAGTTGATCTTTCATGAGCCTTCTAATGCAATTAAACCTTAATAAAGCATAGCACACTAAGTTTACAAGACTTACTTAACACTAGAACCTTCATGTTTTGATCTTGACGTTTTGAGCCTGGTTCTTGAAGTCTTTCTTCTCTTAAGCCTTCTTGAAGTCTTCTTGAAGTCTTTCTTCTTTTTGTTCCTTTCTTTCTTAAAGTCTTCTTGAAGTCTTTCTTTTCTCTTCTGAAGTCTTTCTTCTTTTTGTGATGTGTTTGTCTTCATCAAAACCTCAGTCGAGTCCAAGGACAAGACTTGATTTACACACCCTGGATCTGCTGAAAAGTAACACGGATAGTCTAAGCGCCACCGTGGATCTGCTGAAAAGGTAACAAGGATCGTCTAAGCGCCACCTTGGATCTGCTGAAAGGTAACAGGGATCGTCTAAGCGCCACCCTGGATCTGCTGGAAAGTAACACGGATTGTCTAAGCGGCACCGTGGATCTGCTGAAAAGTAACAAGGATCGTCTAAGCGCCACCTTGGATCTGCTGAAAGGTAATAGGGATCGTCTAAGTGTGAAGAAGGTCTTGCTCCTGACCCTGGCTGAGGTTTTGATGACGACAAACTCATCGGCAAAAATAAGAAAAGAAGACTTAGAGGAAACAACGCTATAAAGTTCATCATTTACCTAGAAGTCTTAGTTTAGGTGAGTTATACTTCTAAAGGCTTCTCAAAGCATAAAGGCTCTTTAAAACATCTAAACTAATCAAGCTTAGTGTTTTCATAACTTAAAAGAAGTAGAAAAACTTAAGCCGATCTTAAAAGATCAAGTTTCTGGAAGTTGGACTTTAGTGTAATCGATTTCAATCTTCTGGTAATCGATTACACCTAGGCAAGTAATCGATTACTTCTTGCTTGTAATCGATTACATGTTTGAATTTGAAATTCAAACTGTAACGGCTCTTAGTGTAATCGATTACCTAAGTGATGTAATCGATTACACACACGAAAAGTTGCATCTTTTCATGAACCATTGTGTCTCAAACCTTTTGGGAAAGGTTGCATTGGTTCAAGGACGTTTCCCTTGCCTATATAAAGTCCATTTGAGTCCAGAACATAAAAACACATGAGAATACAACATTAGGCCAAAGCTTTGCCAAAATAGTTCATTCATTAAGTCTTTTAGAACTTAAACTTTCAAAGAGCCTAAATTCTGAGTTCATGATCTTCATGTTTATAAGAACACTCTAGTTGTTCATATCTTGAGGAACTCAGAATCTTGTTATGCTTAAAAGCCTTAAAGCATAAATTCTCATGATCAATCCACTTGTATGTTAAAGGATTGATACAGCCAATTGTAAACTCTTCTTCATCTCTTTCTGATAGATTGAGTATTCACCGTGGATCTCGATGAAGGGTTGTTGGTACTGAAAGTGGTGTACTTTCAGGGTGTTGATTGAAGGTGGTTTAGCCTTCAAGGTCTGAAGGTGGTTTGCCTTCAGGAACTGAAAGTGGTATACTTTCAGGGGCTGTTGAAAGTGGTATACTTTCACAGGAAATTGATAGAAATTCTTAGGGTCCTTGGTGTAAGAACTTGTAAGAGATTTTTATCAATAGTGGAAAAATCCTCAAGGGATTTTCTTGAGGGACTGGACGTAGCCTTCGGTGGATAGAAGGTGAACCAGGATAAAATTCTGTGTGTGTGAATTCTTCTATCCTTCATCTTTACTTTCAAGCAACGCTTCATTCCGCTGCAATCGTATGCATTTACATTTATCTTGAAAGTAAGAAGTTATTAAGGCGAAAATCGGGTAAACTTGATTCACGCCCCCCTCTCAGGTTGCTATATATACTTACACTAAGCGCCACCCTGGATCTGCTGGAAAGGTAACAGGTATCGTCTAAGCGCCACCCTGGATCTGCTGGAAGGTAACACGGATCGTCTAAGCGCCACCGCGGATCTGCTGGAAAGTAACAAGGTTCGTCTAAGCGCCCCCTTGGATCTGCTGAAAGGTAACAGGGATCGTCTAAGCGCCACCCTGGATCTGCTGGAAGGTAACACGGATCGTCTAAGCGCCACCGTGGATCTGCTGAAAAGTAACAAGGTTCGTCTAAGCGCCCCCTTGGATCTGCTGAAAGGTAACAGGGATCGTCTAAGCGCCACCATGGATCTGCTGAAAAGTAACAAGGTTCGTCTAAGCGCCCCCTTGGATCTGCTGAAAGGTAACAGGGATCGTCTAAGCGCCACCCTGGATCTACTGGAAGGTAACACGGATCATTTAAGCGCCACCGTGGATCTGCTGGAAAGTAACAAGGTTCGTCTAAGCGCCCCCTTGGATCTGCTGAAAGGTAACAGGGATCGTCTAAGCGCCACCCTGGATCTCTGGAAGGTAACACGGATCGTCTAAGCGCCACCGTGGATCTGCTGGAAAGTAACAAGGTTCGTCTAAGCGCCCCCTTGGATCTGCTGAAAGGTAACAGGGATCGTCTAAGCGCCACCCTGGATCTGCTGGAAGGTAACACAGATCGTCTAAGCGCCACTGTGGATCTGCTGAAAAGTAACAAGGACCGTCTAAGCGCCACCTTGGATCTGCTGAAAAGTAACAGGGATCGTCTAAGCACCACCCTAGATCTGCTGGAAAGTGATAAGGATCGGTCTAAGCGCCACCTCGGACTCGCCAACTGCAACTTTCAATATGTGACAAAGGTATGCATGATATGAAATTTAATGCATGCTATGAAATGTAATGCATGATATGTACCATATGTGACGGGGTTATGCATGTGATGTTGATGCTTTTGATGCAATGATGCAAATGATTCACAACTTATTAATTTGTAACTCAAACTTGAATTATGCTGTGTTAGAAAAGACTTTTGTTAGCTTCCTTGGAAAAATTTAGCTCAATAAGCACATGCGTGCTCGGAAACTCAGACAGACTCAAGCTTGTTTCACCTGGACAGCTCGCGTGAATGGATGTGAAGCTTGCCTCTTTTGCAAGATCTTCCTCTAAAACCTGACTGAGAAGGGTGGGCCACCTACTTATTGAAAGTTTATCTGAATCATCTGATGCTGACTTTGACTTTTTCTGACTGATGGAGATCTTTTAGGCGCTCTCTCTTTTCTGTTAGTTTGGAGTGGACCGAGAGCCTTTTGGTCTAACATGTTAAATGAGATGTTGAAATGTTAAGTCATGTTATTGAACCTGTGATCTCTCGCTTTGAAGCGCTACCTAATTAATATGCATGGCATGAGATGACACATGATGGAGTCAAATGACAGATGATCGCCCCAGTTTTGTTTGGGGCGGATGAAGAGAACGAGTGATGGACATCAGGCTGCCCCAGCTTGGGTATAATTATAAGACATAGACTGAAAAATTGCCCCAGTTTATACTTTGAAGAATGAGCATCAGAAGACAATTGATTGCTTCCATTTGGAAGAAGTTGATGGAAAAACAAATGAACGCTCCAATCTAGACATTGAAAAGAATACATGACAAAATTGGGTGATTTCCTCGGTTTAGTCTTGGACGATGAGCATGAGGTAGCATATGATTGCCCCAATTTGGGAATATTGACAAAGCCTGGACTGGAAAATTACCTCATCTTGGATGAGCATCAGAAAATAAGTGATTGCTCCAGTTTGAAAGGAAGTGCACTAGAATGATGAATAGTGAAAGCTAGACGATCTCTCGGGTAACAAGGATGACAAGGAGTGGAATGATCAATTGCCCCAGTGATGTCCCAATAGGTTGGAAGAATTTGTGAGAACGACCAAGGTAATACTTCAGCCTGAGAGTGGAAGAACAAGTAGTCTGCCCCACTTTGAGAAAATTTATGGGGAATTTAGATGAGCACATTCCCCAGATCAGAGTACACGAGAAAACTACTAAGAATAGGTAATTATCCCAGCCGAAGAATGACCAGGTACACAAAAGATATGAAGTGAAGCTTAGACTGTTTCCCTAGTCTGATTCGGGTGAAGAAAAAAAATGGCTTGAGTAATTGCCTCAGTTGTGACACAGAGAGATCGGGGAGAAACCAGAAAATGGGCCCAACTTCAGGGAAAGGGACAAGCAATGAGCTGAAAAGTTGCCCCAATTGAGACAACGAGTGGTAGTCCAACAATTGTTCTATTGATCTTGGCTCCCATTTGAGGTCTTGATGGGCATGGAAGAGATATTTTCTTGATTTTCTTCTGACTGATTGGGCTTTACCGAAGTGTCCATCCTTGAAAGAACTTTGTGGAGGCAACTATTCAGCGAGCATCCCTCATTTTTTCTCTTTTTTTTTATGAGCAAATGAATCAGGTTATTGTGTCTCTAAATTAAGTTCAAGAAAAAGTGGACAATCAGTCCTTGATCGGAATGGACTTTGTCAAGGTTGTAATGTGGCTAAGGGCTAGTGGGTCATGGAAGAAAGGATATCAAAGGCCCAAACAAGTGTTTATGGGTTGATGGAGACGAAGGATCTTTGATAATGCTTTTCTTATGGTTGGCCAAGACTTGCTCAAAAAAAATTTCCCTTCTTTTTTTTTGCTTTTTCTCTTTTCTTTTTCTTGAAATGGAAATCTTAAGCAAGCTTGGCACTGACATTGTGCTATCTCTAATGTAGAGTGATCATTGTCTAGGGTTATGGGGAAGGATTTTTCGGCTCAAAGGGGGTATCAAGGGATAATGTTATGGGGTAAGGATAGAGAAAGAATGCCAAACTTCATCCCAAGGCATGACTGATCACTTTCGGGAACCTGTTCGAGACAAAGCTGTGGTAAACTTGATTCACTTGCTCTTTTTTTTACTTTGCATGCCCTAACTTTTGCTTAGGTCGCCCTTGCGGGTTTTCAACCTAACGGGCTTTTTTTTCATTTTTTTTCTTTTTCTCTTTTTTTTTGTTGAGGGATGGCTCTTGCGCTTTTCTGCATAAATGAACATCTGTTAAAGCTTTCCTATGAAATCGATCAACCTCTCACAAATAAGTGCTTGCCATTGCGACAAGAGTTTCCCCCCAGTGCTCCTAGTCTTCTTCCATGCCAGCCCATGTCCATAGAAATCAAGCAAACAAGTTCTCCCGCTCTTGAGACATTAGCAATTATGAGACACTAGGAATGATTTGTGTGAGATGGAAATGGAAAATTGGAGAATGAGATTGAGATTGACAAAGGAAAAGACAATGAATGAAGCAAAAAAACCAAAGAAAAAGAAAATGCCATGCATGATTCTTAAATAATGCTTCAAAGAAAGTTAGCAAAGGTTCAACATTAACATGACAAAACGAAAAGCTTATATTAACCACATCAATTAATAATGCTAGACCATTAAACTCAGGCGCCTTGATTGCTGAAAGATTGACAGATGTCGCCTCCTCCTTCTTGAATGGGTTGCCAACAAGAGCAAACCGACGAATGGTCGAAAGCCTTTGCGACCTTTGTTGCACTAAGGTGTGCTTCAGACGACTTCAGAAATATCCTTGAGGCCCACTGAGAGTATGATGCTAAAGGTCATCCTTGGAACTTGCCAAACTGGGGGATAATGGGCGCTTCAACTTTGAGCCAAAACCAACTTCATCCTTTAAGGGAAGAGATTATGCAAGTGCAGGTCATCATGGTCAAGTGGCATCAGAGAGGGTGACTTGATAAAATGAACAGGCATTTTGGAAAAAAGGTTGGATTATAGGGATGGTGATTGGGTTGATATGTGATCATGGGATGGTTAAGGGAAATGTGATCGGACAAATAGTCTTGAGGTGAGATGTATGGATAAAGTAGGTAAGGATCAACACAATACGAATGAAATAGCCATATGGTGAAGAGGATGGCGATTAGGTTGAGATGAGATGATGGGATTAGTGCTAGAAAGAAAGTGAGGTAACGAATGGATGGAGGGTCTAGAGATGAAAATGAAGTGGTAAGCTGTATGGTGAGTAGCATCGGGACAAAATGAGGTGGGTAGGTAGGGCCTCCACAGATTATATTGAAGTTAATTGCTTGTGTTAGCCATATTGTGAAAAATGGTGAAGGTTATTATAGCTGGTAGAATGGGTAAATATGGGTGATGATCCTTACTGTTGCAAGGGATGAGGAAGTGGGATAGTAAGTGGAGTGAAAATGAGCGGCTGACTATATGAGGATGCTGCCATTGCACAAATTCTGTTTCTTGACTCAATCATGATCGGTGTTGACCTACTCTTTTACACTTATTTCCCCAATTTTTGCACGATAGCATCATACTCAACCTTCTTCAAGTGTGGTCTCTTTGCAGGTTCAGATTCTGGTATCAACTGCTTCTGTAGATTCTAGGGTTTCAACTTGAGCTTGTCACTGCCTTTTCTTGTTTTTTCAAACTTATTGAGACTTAAGTTCTCCAAGGAAATGCAAACAAATTGTAAACGGGTCCAGTAGATGGTGGTTCCCCATGTCCTAACGCCAGAGAAAGACCCCTTGGGTTAAAGCATAGTTGACACTCATTCATGTGGGAAATACCCCTACCGAATTTATGTCTAAGCAGCAACACGCAACAATCCCCCGTTCTAACGCCAGAGAAAGACCCCTTGGGTTAAAACATGGTTGACAGTCATTCATGTGAGAAATACCCCTACAGAATTTATGTCGAAACACCAAGGTTTTTGAACAAAACATCTTATTTATTTCATGCCAAACTTGTAGCACAATTTTATTACAGAGCTTGCAATTTCCCAATTCTGGATACATCAATGAAAAGCAGAATCATTTAGTTCTCTTCTTCTCATTCCTCTGATGGTGCTGGCAAGATCTCGGGAAAACCTCAAGAAACTCTTCAACTTCGGTGGAACGCCCAGGCGGGTAGCTCGGACTTCAGCTGCCGCTTCATCAAACAATCTTGTCCACTGTCTGGAGTAGCATTGGACACTCTGGGATAGTCTATGGTATTTGTTCATGTAGAGCTCCCTGTCAAAGTTCAGTATCCTGTACATTTTCCTCCACCCTCTTAGCAAACCCATGTTTTCTACTTGGAAGTGGTGGGCTTCTTTCTTCCAGAAATCTCTTTCCAGTGTCAAACCTTTCACCTGTTCTAGTAACTAAGTCTCTCTTTGCTGCGCTTTCAACAATGAATCATGATACTCCCTGCTCAAATCCCAACCCTGATTTGCATGCCTATGGGCCTCAGACAAATCCTTCTGGTGATTCACCCAGAGTTCCTTCTGAACTCGAATCTCAGTCGCGAGCTCTCCGCACCTCGCTTCCTTCATATGAATGAGAAGTTTCAGCCTTTCCACTTGGTCATTTAATTCTTCCTTTGCATCATTCGCTTCAACTTTAATTCTCCTAATCTTAGCTCGCTGTGCCTCAACCTCGATTTTCAGTCCTTCTTTCTCAACTGTAGCCTCTTTAACCAGGTTCTCCAACCCTGCGACTTGGTGTTTTAATGACTTTACTTGTGATGCATCAGACGACACTCTGACCCTCTTTAGGCTTGCATTAACCCACTGATAATCATCTTTGAGTTGCTTCATCTCCTCTTCTTGATCTCTTAGGGCTTTATTCTTCTTCTCGAGTTCATGCTTCATACGCATCATGCCCACCATTCTTTCTTCATTTAGTGCGCCTAACTGATCTATTTTTGCTTTGAGTGCCTCTGCCCGGAGACTCATATCCCTCAAATCTTGTTCCTTCTTTTGACATGCTTCTTCGGTGTGTGAGAACTCCTTAGGTGCGTAATCCTGAACACCTCTGGTCGCTCTCCATTTATCATACTCTTCCGAAGTTGTAGGGCGAGATATACCTTGAATGTGAAGCTCCATTTTATGAACGTGATTCCAAGCACTTCCTACTTGACTTATCTGGAGTTCAACATTCTTATCAGTGTATTGGAAGTTTAAACCTCCCAGTTGCTCTTTTGACGGCATGATCTGAACCCGCTTGAGCTGCCGGAGAACCATGTCAGGAGTGTAAGATATGCATCCTCTTATTCCCATCAAGGGTACATTAGAGAAAGGCCCACAGCTGAGGATCACGTCCCCGGGTATGAACCAAGGACAGGCCCAAATGAATGCTTTTGACTCCATTCTAGCAAACTCGTTTTTCCATTCCTGAGCCTCCATGAATCTTCTTGGAATTTTATGGAAATCTTTTAGTGCCTTTGGATTGTGGCCCATGTGGCGCCGAGCATAACAATGAGTTATAAACCAGGCGTACAACAATTGGTAGCAGCATCGGAGTTTTAACTTTTTACTTTTGCGGCAGATATATGCGGAAATTAGGGTTTCTGCAAGAATTGCCGGAACTGGGCACCTCCTGTTTTCTACAAACTGATAATATGCGTCAATGGCTTCCTGTTCTATCACATCCTTCAGATATGGGAATAAGACCACCCCAAATATGATGAGCAGCAATGTCTTCAGGAAACACCCCCACTTCTCGTTTTGAGCCAGGTGTTCTAAGTATTTTTCCAATCTTACCCTTTTCAATCCATTGACGAGACCACTGGAGTTTGTGGCAAAACAATGATCGGGTATGCCGAGGGAAGTTGCTACTTTTTGCACTTCTATGTAGCACCCTCTGTATTGATAAACACCGGCCCCATCTCTGATAGGGCAATCCAACATCTGGGTGTACTCCTCTATAGTTGGTACAGTATCGAACTGGGGCAACTCGAAGCAACAGAAGTTAAAGTTCCAATACTGGACTAGAGCACTCAAGACCTCCTCTTCTACTTTGATGTCGAGTAGGCCCAACAAATTCCCGTATTTCTTTGAAAACTCAGCAAGCACTTCTCGTGGCACTTTTCTACATATTTCTTTGAGGTTCCCGAAATCATCTATTGAGGCTGAAACCTTGGTGTTTTTCTTCAGGACAGGCGCTGCTTGGTCTTGAACCCCCTCCATTCGGACCGTTAACAAATTTGATTTCTACTTAGAAGGAAACTATAGAAATTGGTTAATTACAGAGTATGTATAATGTCATGAAATGCATGAGCATGTAATGATGAAATGATGCATGGAAAATGAAACATTTTTTTTATTTTTTATTTTTATTTATTCATGAAATGAATGATGCATGGAAGGTAAAATTTTTTATGTTTTCTTTTACATAAGATGAATGATGCATGAAATTTTTTATGTTTTTTTTATGAATGATGCATGGCATATTGAGATGATGATGATATGACAATAAATAAAATAAAAAAGAAGGAGATGCTCCCATTTGTCCTACAAGGGTAAAGACTTAAAGGGTGAGATATGCTACGTTGGCCAAAACCCTAATTGGATGGGGACTATGGTCAAATTAAGTGCTCTCTTTATGGTAAGTTCTAGACTCCTAAAAGGTCCCCGGATTACCCCCATCACGAAGACAGGGTCCCGATGATCAAACTATTTGACGCGTAGACACTAGGCCTCTCACGACAAATAACTTAATGACCGGTAATAATCCGAGTGGTGGCTCGATAGTTGACGCGTAGACACTAGGCCTCTCACGACAAGTACCAAGGCACCGCTACTCCTGGGCTCGCACGGGCTCGGGTATAGAGCCCAAAAAGTGTGTCTCACAAAGTGGAAGTGAAGTGAGTGCATTGGGAGAATACAAACCTGTTTTCAAGAAAACCTAAAAAAAAAACTACCCCACCTGCAACATAGCCAGAAAACCAGATATAGCAGTTTAAATTGGTCATCTACCCTAATACCGCATGCTGAAAACAAATTATATACAAGGTAGGGAAAATATGTACAAGGGAATTAAACAATAAAAAAAGGCAAAATAATGAAAGGTAAAATAAAAATAAAGACGAATCAAAGATAAATTTTAGACAAATTATATACAAAGTAGAAAAAATATGTACAAGACAATTAAACAATAAAAAATAATGAAGGGTAAAATAAAATAAAAGAAAGCTAAAAAAAACACAAACAATCAAGAAAGGCCTGACTCTCAAAGTGTCCCCAGCAGAGTCGCCATCTGTCACAACCGGGGTCGCGGCGGAACGACGCAAAAAGAGTAAGTCAAACAGACAGAGTCGCCACTAATGTTTATTTCAGGGAAACACTAGAAAAACCTAAAATGGATAAATAGCCTACAAAACCTAAAATTTAGGTTCGGGAGTCTATTACGCGTGGGGAAGGTGTTAGCACCCCACAGCGCCCGTCTAAACGGTACCTAAAATTGTTTATGCAATTTCCTTAACTCTCTACATTATTAATTTTACCCTTATTTATTTTTATTATTTAATTCCTAATTACTCCTAAAAAGAGAAAAAGAAAATGAAATATCTTCTATAATTTATTACTTAATTCCTAATTACTCCTAAAAAGTGAAAAAGAAAACAAAATATTTTTTATGATTTTTTGAATGTTATTTATTCACTAATTATTTCTAAAAAAAGAAAGACAAAAAAGGAACAAAATATTTTTTTATTTTTTATATGTTATTCAATAACTAATTATTTCTGAAAAAAGAAGCACAAAATATTTTTTTTTTATATAGCCTGATAGGTGTGAACCCAGTCCTACGTACTTCCTTAAAATGGAAGATCAAGGATTACACAGTTCTTGTTTTTTAATCTAATTAAGTTATTTTTTTTCTTCTTTTTTTGATGAAAAAAATTAAAATGTCCTTATATCATGGACTTACAAGCAATGTCTCAAACAATAAAAGAAAAACAATATATCAGAGGAAAAAAGAAAAGAAAATACAATAAGAAATAAGAAACCAAAACAGGAAAAAAAGAACCAACCAAAAAAAAAATAAAGGATGTAGCAATGATGATGACTGATTGAGGATGACGGCAGCACAAGGAGGAGCAAAACGTGTTGCAGCGGCGGCGCAGGAGGGGGCTGGAACGTGGTGGCTTGGCCGCGGCAGCCAAGGAGGAGAGGAACTAGGGTAGGCGGCGGCTTGTGGTGATGGAGGACGGCGGCACGAGGAGGCAGGGAAGGAGCAGCGGCGGCCTGGAGGAGATGGAGAGGAAAGGAGCGGCAGCGGCTTAGGGGAAACAAGGACGATGACGGCGGCCAGGGAAAGGATGGGGAAAGGGAAGTGTGTGGCGGCTAGGGTTAGCATGGGAGAGTGAGGGGGAAGATATTTTAGGGTTTTTTCTTTGAGGTGAATGTGGGGCTGCTGTAAAAAAAATTCTGTGTGTGTGTTGTGAAGAAGGTCTTGCTCCTGACCCTGGCTGAGGTTTTGATGACCACAAACTCATCGACAAAAAGAAGAAAAGAAGACATAGAGGAAATAGCGCAACAAAGTTTATCAAATACCTAGAAGTCCTAGTTTAGGTGAGTTATGCTTCTAAAGGTCTATTAAAGCATAAAGGCTCTTTAAAACACCTAAACTAAACAAGCTTAATGTTTTCATAACTTAAAAGAAGTAGAAAACCTTAAGCCGATCTTAAAAGATCAAGTTTCAGGGTGTTGATTGAAGGTGGTTTAGCCTTCAAGGTCTGAGGGTGGTTTGCCTTCAGGAACTGAAAGTGGTTTGCTTTCAGGGGCTGTGGAAAGTGGTATACTTTCACAGGAAATTGATAGAAATTCTTAGGGTCCTTGGTGTAAGAACTTGTAAGAGATTTTTATCAATAGTGGAAAAATCCTCAAGGGATTTTCTTGAGGGACTGGACGTAGCCTTCGGTGGGTAGAAGGTGAACCGGGATAAAATTCTGTGTGTGTGAATTCTTCTATCCTTCATCTTTACTTTCAAGCAACGCTTAATTCCGCTGCAATCGTTTTCTTTTACATTTAACTTGAAAGTAAGAAATTATCAAGGCGAAAATCGGGTAAACCTGATTCACCCCCCTCTCAGGTTGCTATCTGTACTAACAATTGGTATCAGAGCGGAAGTTTAGGTAAGTTATTCCTAAGATCCGGGAAAAGATGGCATCCTCTTCCAATCATGGAACCAGTGAAGGATTCAACATAAACAGGCCACCATTCTTCAATGGAGAACACTATGACTTCTGGAAAATCAAGATGAAAATATTCATAAAGTCATTAGACGCAAGAATTTGGAAAGCCATTGAAGAAGGTCCCTTTATGCCTGTATCAGAAGTAGAAGGCGTTCACGACCAAAACCAGAAAGTACTTGGAGTGAAGAAGAAAAGAAGAAGGTTCAATATGATCTCAAAGAAATGAACATTCTTACATCTGCTCTTGGCATGGATGAGTTTTTCAGAGTATCAACGTGCACTTCATCGAAAGAAATATGGGATACGTTGATGGTGACTCACAAAGGAACAGATGAAGTCAAGAGATCAAAGATCAATACCCTATCTCAAGAATATGAAATGTTCAGAATGCTTCCAGGAGAGAAGGTATTAGATATGCAAAAACGATTCACTCATTTGATTAACCATTTGATTTCTCTTGGCAAACAATTTTCAAACAGTGACTAGAACATGAAAGTTCTAAGATCACTTACAAGAGTATGGCAACCAAAAGTTACAGCCATCTCAGAGAAGAAGAGTTTATCAAATATGACTCTTGCAACTCTCTTTGGAAAACTCCAAGAACACGAGTTGGAATTGAATCGTTTAGAAGAGCATGAACAACTTGAGAAGAAGTATCGATCCATTTCCCTAAAGGAAAAAGAAAGCATCAAAGAATATTATGATGCAGATTCTGAAGAAGAAGACAATGGGAACTTGAATCTTCTAGTAAAGAACTTTAGAAAGTTTCTTAAAAGAAAAGGTGTGTAATTTAACAACAACAGATCTTTCCAAAGGAACAATGAGTCTTCTTCCTCTCAAAAGATCACATGCTTCGAATGTGGAAAGCCTGGACACATCAAGTTAGAATGTCCAAATCTTCAAAAGAAGAAACATGGTCTAAAAGACAAATTCGAAAAGAAGGACTAATCCACAGGAAGAGCATACTTGGCTTGGGATGATAATGAAGTAAGTTCATCTTCAGATTCTGACAAAGAAGAAGCACAAGTCGCATTGATGGCCTCACATGATTCAGATGTTGAAGATTCCCAGGTTAGTGACAATTCTATGTCTTTTCATGATTTAAAGTTTACTATGGAAAATATGTTTAAATTGTGTCAAGAATTTTCTAAGGTTAGCACTAGGAAAAATAATTTAATTTCATCCTTAGAAAGTAAGTGTACAATTTTACAAGAAGAACTAGACGTAGTAAAATCTAAGTTAGATATTACACATAAATACACTAAGTGTAGTTCTTTAGAAGAAAAGATAGATAATCTTCAACAAAGAGTTCATAACTTCAACACAGGAAAACAGAAGTTAGATGATATTCTAAGTGTGCAAAGGCATTCAAACAATAAGTCAGGTCTAGGATATACTTCTCACCCAAAGACAAAAGATGTCAAGAAAACTGTGTTTGTAAAACCAAACAAAGTGGAAGGATCTTCTCAAAACACTAAGACTAACTCATTTAGGAGTATGAACAATAGGAAGAGTAATCCTCAAAGACCTCCTAAGAAGATTCATCCCTCTCCTAGGCAAACATCTAGTTACAATCATTATTCTTGTACTTATTGTAACAAAATAGGACATACCCCTAGTAGATGTTACTACAAAAATGTTGGAGTACCAAATAGGGAATACATATGGGTTAGAGAGGATGTTAACTTAGAAGGACCCAAAACTTGTTGGGTTCCTAATACGCATGTCTGAACTTTGTCATGTAGGTGTGTATGAAAGCAGCAAGGGATTTATGGTATCTTGATAGTGGCTGCTCATCACACATGACAGGAGACAAAACAAAGTTTTCTTTTCTTATACCTAGGGAAAAAGGTTTTGTCACATATGGAAACAATCAAAAGGGAAAGATACTCGGTATTGGAAGAACAGGCACACCCCCTCAAACAGTCATCGATAAAGCTCTTTACGTTGATGGTTTGATGCATAATCTTCTGAGTATCAGTCAACTATGTGACAAAGGTTTGAAAGTTGGATTCATTAATGATATATGTGTAGTAAAAGATGTGAAAACTAAAAAAATTAAGTTTTCTGGTTATAAAGTCAATAAAGTCTTCATGATCTCCTTGGAAGAAATTCCACAAAATGTAAGATGTCTTTTGGCCAAGAACAATAGTGATTCATGGCTATGGCATAGAAAACTTGCTCATATACACATAGATCATTTAAACAAACTAGTCAAGCATGATCTAGTTGTTGGGCTTCCAAAGATAAGATTCGAGAAAGACAAGCTTTGTGATGCATATCAAAAAGGGAAGCAAACCATAACGTCTTTCAAACCAAAGAACATAGTTTCGACTTCAAGACCCCTTCAATTGCTACATATGGATTTGTTCGGACCTTCAAGAACAAAAAGCCTCGGAGGTAATTTCTATGCACTTGTTATTGTTGATGATTTCTCTAGATTTACATGGACATTATTCCTGCCTTATAAGAATGAAGCCTTCAACGCATTTAAGAGATATGCAAGGCCAGTTCAAAATGAGAAGGCTTTAAAGATCTCTTCTATTAGAAGTGATCACGGTGGAGAATTTCAGAATCATCAATTTCAAGAACTATGTGATGAAAATGGAATATCACATAATTTCTCTACTCCGAGAACACCACAACAAAATGGTGTTGTAGAAAGGAAGAACAGACTACTTGAAGAATTAGCAAGAACCATGCTAAGTGAATCAAGTCTTCCTAAATATTTCGGGGCTGATACTGTAAGTACTGCTTGCTATGTTTCCAATAGAGTTCTTATTAGACCGATTCTGAAGAAAACCCCCTATGAACTCTACAAAGGAAGGAAACCAAATATCCCTCATCTACATGCTTTTGGATCCAAATGCTTTGTCTTGAATAATGGAAAGGAAAACCTTGGTAAGTTTGATGAAAAATCTGATGAAGGTATATTCCTTGGTTATTCTCTAACAAGCAAAGCATATAGAGTCTTTAACAAGAAAACTCTATCAGTGGAAGAATCCATACATGTTTCCTTTCATAAGTCTAAATCTTCAATAGAAGATGTAGTCAATCTTCCAGATAATGAAGAAGAAGATATCATTATCAATGAAGACTCTCAAAAGGTAAGAGATCAAAATCCAATACAAGAAGAGCACATTGAAGATAACACTTATCAACTTCCAAAGGAATGGAGAACCCATAGGGATCTTCCAGATGATAATATCATTGGTGATATTTCTAGAGGCGTTTCTACAAGGCTACGCTTAAATGATTCTGTTTTGAATATGACCTTCGTCTCTCAAATAGAACCTTCAAAAGTGAATGATGCTCTGGAGGATGAGTATTGGATTGTGGCAATGCAAGAAGAATTAAACCAATTTGAAAGGAATCAAGTTTGGGAACTTGTTCCTAAGCCTAGTGATAAGCATGTTATTGGAACAATGTGGGTATTCAGAAACAAGTTAGATGAAAATGGAATCATAGTTAGGAACAAAGCAAGGTTATTTGCACAAGGTTATAATCAAGAAGAAGGCATAGATTTTGATGAAACCTATGCACCAGTAGCAAGGTTGGAAGCCATAAGACTTCTGTTGGCTTATGCTTGCTCTCTAAATTTCCCATTATATCAAATGGATGTCAAAAGTGCTTTCCTGAATGGATACATTCAAGAAGAAGTCTATGTGAAGCAACCTCCAGGATTTGAAGATCCCAAGTTTCCTTCACATGTCTTCAGATTAAAGAAGGCACTTTATGGTTTTAAGCAAGCCCCTCGTGCATGGTATGATAGATTAAGCACATTCCTTTGTGAGAAAGGATTCCAAAAGGGTAAGGGTGACACAACCTTGTTTATCAAGAAAACCAAAGGTAATACTTTATTAGTTCAAATATATGTAGATGATATTATTTTTGGTGCAACTAATGAATCTCTATGTAAGGATTTCTCTAACATGATGCAAGAAGAATTTGAGATGTCCATGATGGGACAATTAAATTTCTTTCTAGGATTGCAAATTAAGCAATCACATGATGGAATATTCATCAATCAATCAAAGTTTTGCAAGGAACTATTAAAGAAATATGATTTGGATGATTGCAAAGCCATAGCCACACCAATGGGGTCTAACACATATCTAGATCAAGATGAATCCGGTGTTCAAGTGGACATTACCAAATACAGAGGTATGATCGGATCTCTTCTATACTTAACTGCAAGTAGACCTGATATTATGTTTAGTGTGTGTTTATGTGCTAGATATCAAGCATCTCCTAGGGAACCACATTTGAGTTCAGTCAAACGAATTTTCAAATATCTGAAAGGAACTACAAATGTTGGTCTGTGGTATCCCAAAGGGAGTGTTTGTGATTTGATTGGATATTCCGATTCTGATTATGATGGGTGCAAAACTGAAAGAAAAAGTACAAGTGGTACTTGTCACTTGTTAGGAAATGCCCTTGTTTCTTGGTCTTGCAAGAAACAAGCATGTGTTGCTCTCAGTACTGCTGAAGCAGAATACATTGCTGCAGGAAGTTGTTGTGCACAAACTCTATGGCTCAAACAACAACTCAAAGATTATGGCTTAGAGCTGGGCTGCATTCCAATCAAATGTGACAACACAAGTGCCATTAATCTCACTAAAAACCCCATCATGCACTCTCGAACTAAGCATATTGATATAAGACATCATTTTCTTCGAGATCATGTCATGAGAAAGGATATTGAGTTTTCATTTATAGATACACATAACCAATTAGCTGATATTTTTACTAAACCTCTTCCTAAAGATTCATTCTTTAAGATTAGAAGAGAATTAGGCATATTAGATGAGCATGACATTTAAAGTAACATGATATTTGCATAATCTTTGTAAACTTATATGATTGTATGTATTTAAATTGATTATGTGCTTAAATGTTCATTTGGGAATGTGTTACATAGGATTTTATAGGTTAGAACTGATAAAAATGTCCTAGTAATCGATTACCATAGGTCCTGTAATCGATTATCCCTGTTCTCAGTCCTTGTGCCTGTTAGAAACTTCTAAGTAATCGATTACCACAACTGCTGTAATCGATTACCTATTCAAAATTTGAAATCTTTCAAATTTAAACTATCAGTAATCGATTACCCTAACTGCTGTAATCGATTACCTGCTCGAAAAACTACCAGAATTTCAAATTTCCCTCCATTTGTTTTAAAATTCAAATTCAGGAAAACTGCTCTATAATCGATTACCTAACTGCTGTAATCGATTACATGGACAAGCTATATAATCAAAGCATTACATATCATTCGAAATTGTCTTCCAAGTCAAATTTCCATCATCCTAACCTTTGATTACTACCATCCTGAAACCTTTTTCCTCTCCCTAAGAACTATCTAACCATGGGGTCTCTTCCTCGTCCTTCAAATGTCTCATCTCCTGTCAATTCTCCTAGAAGGGATACTCTTCATGATCCTCAAGTGCATCATAGGTATCGCATAGACATCCAAACCAATGCTGCATCTGCCGGATTGTCTCCTTTCTACAGCATTCCTTCGAATTTCTCCCAGGAAACTAAGGTCATCCTTGAACGAATGGACATCTTGTCACTTCGTCTTTCTCAAAGATTGGGTCAACTGGAAGATACCATTCGATCTCGATTCCTGCTTGTGGAAAATCGTATAGAGTTAGTGCACTCCTTTATGCGTAAGGAAATTGAGAGTCTCAAGGATCTTGACCCCTCTGAGAATTCTGAGGATTCCAGTCAAGCATAAATCCTGATTAACATTGTCTCAGTATAATACTATATCTACTAATAGGATTTCTCCATGTCTACTAATAGATGCTCTCCTTGATTGTAATATAAACTCTACTACTTATGTTTGTAATGCATTTACCATATGTAACTTCTGCATTTGCTTCCATATATATAATATAAGTATTGGTTATGGTTTGTCACTATTTTTCCATCTTGACCCACGTTCCCTTGCTTTATTTCGAAATATATACTTGTATGGATATTTTCCTGTTTTTGGTCTTTTCTTCTTTTTGATGAAGTCAAAAGGGGGAGAAAGGTTCTGTGGTTCTTAAAGATAATATGCAGGAATTCAACAAGTGAATTAGAAAGGGGGAGAAATACTGGATTACATTAAACAGGGGGAGTTTTTCAACAGAGACGCATATATGATCTTCAAGTATTAAGAATGTGTTTGCCATCATCAAAAAGGGGGAGATTGTGAAGAAGGTCTTGCTCCTGACCCTGGCTGAGGTTTTGATGACGACAAACTCATCGACAAAAAGAAGAAAAGAAGACTTAGAGGAAATAGCGCTACAAAGTTTATCAAATACCTAGAAGTCCTAGTTTAGGTGAGTTATGCTTCTAAAGGTCTATTAAAGCATAAAGGCTCTTTAAAACACCTAAACTAAACAAGCTTAATGTTTTCATAACTTAAAAGAAGTAGAAAACCTTAAGCCGATCTTAAAAGATCAAGTTTCTGGAAGATGGACTTCAGTGTAATCGATTGCAGCTTTCAGGTAATCGATTACACATAGGCAAGTAATTGATTACCACTTGCTTGTAATCGATTATATGTTTGAATTTGAAATTCAAACTGAAACGGCTATTAGTGTAATCGATTACACTAAGTGATGTAATCGATTACCAACACGAAAAGTTGCATCTTTTCATGAACCATTGTGTCTCAAACCTTTTGGGAAAGGTTGCTTTGGTTCAAGGACGTTTCCCTTGCCTATATAAAGTCCATTTGAGTCCAGAACACAACAACACATGAGAATACAACATTAGGCCAAAGCTTTGTCAAAATTAGTTCATTAAATCTTTTAGAACTTAAACTTTCAAGAGCCTAAATTCTGAGTTCATGATCTTCATGTTTATAAGAACACTCTAGTTGTTCATATCTTGAGGAACTCATAATCTTGTTATGCTTAAAAGCCTTAAAGCATAAATTCTCATGATCAATCCACTTGTATGTTAAAGGATTGATTCAGCCAATTGTAAACTCTTCTTCATCTCTTTCTGTAAGATTGAGTATTCACCGTGGATCTCGGTGAAGGGTTGTTGGTACTGAAAGTGGTATACTTTCAGGGTGTTGATTGAAGGTGGTTTAGCCTTCAAGGTCTGAGGGTGGTTTGCCTTCAGGAACTGAAAGTGGTTTGCTTTTAGGGGCTGTGGAAAGTGGTATACTTTCACTGGAAATTGATAGAAATTCTTAGGGTCCTTGGTGTAAGAACTTGTAAGAGATTTTTATCAATAGTGGAAAACTCCTCAACGGATTTTCTTGAGGGACCGGACGTAGCCTTCGGTGGATAGAAGGTGAACCAGGATAAAATTCTGTGTGCGTGAATTCTTCTATCCTTCATCTTTACTTTCAAGCAACGCTTAATTCCGCTGCAATCGTTTGCTTTTACATTTATCTTGAAAGTAAGAAATTATCAAGGCGAAAATCGGGTAAACCTGATTCACCCCCCCCTCTCAGGTTGCTATCTGTACTAACATGTGTGATTCCCGAGGTAGGGGGTTTAAATAGGGTAAAAATTAGGGTTAGGTTCCCCCCCCCCTTTCTTTTTCAGCTGCTGCCTTCTCCTTCTTCCTTTTTTTTTCTTTCCTTTTTCCTCCTTCTTTCTTGCACGGGCCACTTGGCCCGTTTTTCTCCTTCTTTTTTCTTTTTTTTTTTGCAGCAGCTTTCTTCTTCTCTCCTTTTTAATTTCCACCTCTTCCTTTTTTGGGCTCCTTCCTTCTTCTTTTTCTGTTCTTCTTCATTCCTCTCTTTTTTCCTTTTCTTTTTTTCTTTTCATTTCTCTTTTTTTTTCTTTCTTTTCTTCTTTCTCTTTTTCTTTTCTTTCCCTTTTTTATTTATCCAAAATTCGGCCTGGACAAAAATAGGTGTCAACATTTATCATTTGCGATCCAATCTCTCTAAGCCAAACACTCAGTAGTCTCAACTTATTTATGTGAAGAAGGTCTTGCTCCTGACCCTGGCGGAGGTTTTGATGACGACAAACTCATCGACAAAAAGAAGAAAAGAAGACTTAGAGGAAACAGCGCTACAAAGTCTATCAAATACCTAGAAGTCCTAGTTTAGGTGAGTTATGCTTCTAAAGCTCTATTAAAGCATAAAGGTGTTAGTGCAGATAGCAACCTGAGAGGGGGGGGGTGAATCAGAGTTGCCCCAATTTTCGCCTTATTGAAAATGTTACTTTCAAGATAATGATGATCACGACACGATAGTTGTTATTGCAGCGGAATTAAGTGTTGCTTGAAAGTAAAGATGAAGGATCGAAGAATTCACACACAGAGTTTTATCCTGGTTCACCTTCTATCCACCGAAGGCTACGTCCAGTCCATCAAGAAAACCCCTTGAGGATTTTTCCACTATTGATAAAAATCTCTTACAAGTTCTTAACCCAAGGACCCTAAGAATTTCTACCAATTTCCTGTGAAAGCAAACCACTTTCCACAGCCGCTGAAAGCAAACCACTTTTAGTTCCTGAAGGCAAACCACCCTCAGACCTTGAAGGCTAAACCACCTTCAATCAACACCCCGAATGTATACCACTTTCAGTACCAACAACCCTTCACCGAATACCACGGTGAATACTCAATCTTACAGAAAGAGATGAAGAAGAGTTTACAATTGGCTGTATCAATCCTTTAACATATAAGTGGATTGATCATGAGAATTTATGCTTTAAGGCTTTTAAGCATAATATGATTCTGAGTTCCTCAAGATACGAACAACAAAAGTGTTCTTATAAACATGAAGATCATGAACTCAGAATTTAGGGTCTTGAAGGTTTAAGTTCTAAAAGATGAACTAATTTTGACAAAGCTATGGCCTAATGTTGTATTCTCATGTGTTGCTGTGTTCTGGACTCAAATGGACTTTATATAGGCAGGGGAACATCCTTGAACCATCACAACCCTTTTCAAAAGGTTTCAGACACAATGGTTCATGAAAAGATGCAACTATTCGTGCTGGTAATCGATTACATCACTTAGTGTAATCGATTACACTAATAGCTGTTTCAGTTTGAATTTCAAATTCAAACATGTAATCGATTACAAGCAATGTGTAATCGATTACTTGCCTAGGTGTAATCGATTACCAGAAGGCTGAAATTGATTACACTGAAGTCCAACTTCTAGAAACTTGATCCTTTGAGATCGGCTTAAGGTATTCTACTTCTTTTAAGTTATGAAAACACTTAGCTTGATTAGTTTAGGTGTTTTATGTTGATATAGATAGCAACCTGACGGGGGGGGTGAATCAGAGTTGCCCCGATTTTCGCGTAATAGTACCAACTTTCATCGCAATTAGAGTTGTAACGTAAGAACGTTGTTGCAGCGGAATATTGTAATTGCTTGAAAGTAAAAGATGAAGGATAAGAAGAACACACAGGGATTTTATCCTGGTTCACCTTCAAACCCAGAAGGCTACGTCCAGTCCTCTGATCACACAGAGATTTTCCACTATACCAGAAAGAAAACCACTTTTTGAAGAACACCGCTCACTGAAACACTCAGTGAACTGATTATAACCCTCAGAACAGATTACACTGTCTGAGTCAAACCCTTTACTGAATACCACAGTAAAGTTAGAACCCCTCAGAAAGATTACCACTTTCTGAAGAATCACTCCACTGAATTCCACAGTGAAGATTTCCCATGATCAAGTACTCTTACGGATACTTGCACCAAGGACCCTAAGATATCTTATCAATCTTCCTGAAGCAACCCACTTCTGATTGATCAAGTCTTCTTAGCAATACTTGTGCCAAGGACCCTAAGAGGACCTATCAAGCCTCAGAAAGCAAATCACTTTCTGATGACACCGTATTACCACGGTGGACTTTGAATCAAACCTGATTCAAAGGGCCTTTTTTACAACCACCGAAAACCACGGTGAATGAATCAACATGATTCAAGAGATGAAGAAGAAGATGCATTTACAATGGCTGATTCAATCCTTTAGACATGATGGATTGTTCTTAGTTTGTATGCTCCAGGAAATTACAATGAAGGCTCTTCCATTCTGAGTTTCTCAAATGTTGAACATCATGAGTGTTCTTATGAAAATGAGAGAACCGAAACTCAGAATGATGACTTTAATGAATATGAAAGTTATGGAGCAAGTCATTTTTGTTTCTGAGTGTCTAAGGACTTTATATAGGCACTAGAGGTCGTCCATGAACCAACACAACCTTTCCCAAACGGTTTGAGACACAATGGTTCATGAAAAGACATACTTATCGACCTGGTAATCGATTACCACAGTTAGTGTAATCGATTACACCATGCCGTTGAAGTTTGAATTTTAATTTCAAAATTGGTAATCGATTACACACATCCTGTAATCGATTACACACATCTGTAATCGATTACTGACAGTCCAAAACTCAGTTTTATCCATTTTAAACCCTAATTGAGTGTTCCTACCAAGTTTAACTTGTGAGAACATATTGTACTCAATTAGTTGATCTTTCATGAGCCTTCTAATGCAATTAAACCTTAATAAAGCATAGCACACTAAGTTGACAAGACTTACTTAAAACTAGAACCTTCATGTTTTGATCTTGACGTTCTGAGCCTGGTTTTTGAAGTCTTTCTTCTCTTAAGTCTTCTTGAAGTCTTCTTGAAGTCTTTCTTCTTTTTGTTCCTTTCTTTCTTGAAGTCTTCTTGAAGTCTTCCTTTTCTCTTCTGAAGTCTTTCTTCTTTTTGTGATGTGTTTGTCTTCATCAAAACCTCAGTCGAGTCCAAGGACGAGACTTGATTTACAATCTCCCCCTTTTTGATGATGACAAACATCATGCTTGAACATTGATGGATCATTAGACTTTCTTTCTTGTCTTGTATCTCCCCCTTGGTTTTGCAATTATATCTCGCCCTTTGTTTTGCAAATGAAGCACAGTATCCTGAAAATGATCAAGCATACACAAGACTTTTCTCCCCCTCTTGACATCATCAAAAAGAAGATAAAGCCATACAAAATATTCCAGGATAATAGAAATAAAGAGAGGCATGCATAATATACATCAGAACTTTTACTTTTCTCCCCCTTTTTGTTTCACTTGTAGCCTTTCTTGTAAACAATCTTTACAAAGCACAGGACCCTTTGATCAAAAGGAAGATGAGTCCAAGCATAATCCACACATGCTAACAAGTAGTATAGATATTTAAGACGTGGGGAGTGGGGTAAGCAAGACAGTATATAGAAACTTATGCATCACACGTAATTTAAAGCATAACTAGTTAAGTTCAGAATACATAATTAATCGTGCAAGCAAGAACCAAAAACATCCAGAAGATAAGACTAAACTATTACAATCCCAAAATAAATAGTCTGAATAAAAATAGAGATTGTCTAAATGAAAATAGAAATAGTCTAGAAATCTTCAGAATCATCAGAGGAATGAAGAGGAGAACGAGTCATCTGATCGACACGAAGGCTTAGATTGTCCATATCTGCACGCAAAGTAGTGTACATGGACTCTACCCGGCCTTCTATGCGATCAAAGCGCTGGTTGATGAGATGCTTCATGCTATCAAGATGAGAAAGAATAAGTTGTGTAGAAGCATCAGTACCAGCAGATGATGAAGTAACACTCTCAGAAGGAGGAAAGAATGCTGCAGGAGTAGGAGCAGGAGGATCCTCAGATGTCAGGTCAGATTTGTTCCTGAAGAACCCATCATCATCCTGAATGAATCCCATCTTGTTCAGAATGTTCAGATCAATGCGCTGAGCCTTACCATCCATTTTAACAGAATACTCACCCTGAGTAGGAACACCCTTCTTCTTCAGAATGATAGAAATTGCAGAAGCAAATGGAAGAGGGCTAGTTCTTTCCTTATGCAGCATCATGTGTATCATTACCAAATAAGCCCAATTAATAGACTTTTGATTAACCATGCCATATAGAATTTGTAACTCTAGATCGCTTATCTGAGCATGATTCGAACTTTGAGGTAAGATCACATAACTGAGCAAGTAGTGAAGCAGTCTGTCTTCAACAGTGAGAAACCCAACAGCAAGGGTGTCTCTAGAACAATTTGCATCAACTCTCTGCTTTTTAGACTGAATTTGCTCTTCAGTGAAGCGACATAGAGATAAATAAAATGATCACTTATCATAATCTTCCCATGGGCAAGGCAATTCAGAACCTAATTTTGCTCCGGTGCTAGGAATAGAAAGACATTCTCCCAACTCATCAAGGGTCAGAGATATGTCAATACCCTTGACAGATGTGCATATTTTTCCACCACACTTAATCAGATTACAGTAAAAGACTCTGACAAGTTTGGGATAGAACTTACCTTTAATTTCAATGAACGAGTCAAGTCCCTGATGATTAAGCAGAGTTGGAAATGTCATCCCTGCTGTCAAGAAGGAATCCAGAGCACCATACTTTGGTGTAAGAACTGGTCGATCAAGAAAATGAGCGACAAAACGTTGCTTCTGTT
This sequence comes from Acmispon strigosus, assembly GCA_030819835.1. Classification (NCBI taxonomy): domain Eukaryota; kingdom Viridiplantae; phylum Streptophyta; class Magnoliopsida; order Fabales; family Fabaceae; genus Acmispon; species Acmispon strigosus. Next base: position 31,396,966 of record JAUAMA010000003.1, on the reverse strand, counting down.
CTTCGGTTGCCAACAGCCTTGAGAGGTCCAAAGCATCCATGGATGGGTTCTTAGAACGAAGAGGTTTACGTGAGGAAGAGGCCATGGAAGCTGAATTTGAGGATTTTCGAGTTCTAGGGTTTAGCAGGACCGATTTGGGGCTTTTTAATCCAGACCAATCCAACAAAAATTGGTAGTATGAATAGATGGAGATGGATATTAGGAGCAAAACCCACAAAGAATTCTTGAAAACGAACAAGAATTGTGGAAGATATGGGGAAAATGGAAGTGCTGGTGTCGCACGAGAGAGAAAAGGAAACAGAGGTGGTTGTAATCGATTATGAGCAGAATAACCCAGAAAGATATATATTATCGGGCATGTAATCGATTACTTCCGTTTATGTAATCGATTACATGTGAGAAAATTTGAATAATGATTCAAATTCGAGGAGGTAATCGATTACACTACATGGGTAATCGATTACCCTCCTTTCTGGAAAAGAAACAGGGCCAAAATAATCCCTGTAATCGATTGCTAAGCCTATGTAATCGATTAATATGACTAAAAACTTGAAATTTCAGACATGATAAGCATTGTATGAAGAATATCTCTAACAGAGAACTATAATGTAAATACAGATGCCTAAGAATGCATTTCTATTCAACTTAATGCCTTGTGAAGTTTTTAGAATCTTTAATACCATATTCCAATATAGTGTCTTTGAAAGACTTTCCTTTGTATACTACTTGTATTAATTTATCAACCCTTGACTCAAGGATTATGCATGGGTCTAACGATGTAAAAACACTTTGAACATCTTATTCTAGATCTAACTTATCTTGCATGCTTTTAGTTTTATTTTGTAAAGATGAGATGATCCGACTTTAATATGCATAAACTTCATATATGTTCAAGAAATTATCATGCAATCTAACAAAGATAATTTATAATTTAACATATGAAATTGCATTACTAACCTCTTTATCAGAATGACGTGTTGCCATTAAAGCGAGACATGCTTCCTCATTTTTGAGTTGAATGATGAACTTGCTCCATTGTCATCCGAGTTTGTCTACTTTTTTTTGGAACCCTTTTTCTCATATTCCTTCTTCAAGCTTATAACCTTGTGCTACTAATCTAGCCTAATTTTCTATCTATGATTTTATGTTCTTCTAATTTGTTCCTAAACATCTATTTGGCTTCAATGATATACTTATCATTTAGTGAACCGATATGCATACTTGGTTTTTCTTAAACTAGTTCAACTCTTGTGGCTTGAATCCAGTACTTATTTCCTAAAGCATTATGTACTTTAGATGATTTTATTTAATATGGTTTGAGGAGGTGTACCTATTTTTCCTATGCCAAGTATTTTCCCTTTTTCATTATTCCCATATGTTACATATCCCTTTTCTCAAGGTATGAGATGAAAATTTTGTTTTGTCTCCAAACATGTGTGATGAGCAGCCATTATCAAGATACCATAAATCCTTTGCTGCTTTCATACACAAAAACTAATTTTCAGAAGGGAATGTTAGGTACTCAATTTGCTTTGGGTCCTATGTTATTTGTTGTCTTCTCAACCCACATATATTGCCCACTTGATAATCCTATATTCTTATAATAACATCTACTAGAGGTATGTCCTTATTCTATTGCAATAACTACAAGCATATAGTCTATAACCTTCATTATATATTATATCTAAGCATATCATAATGTCTCCTAGGTTGTCTTGGAGCATTTTGAGAATAATTCCTATTGAAATTTCGTGCTTTGATTATATAGCATGAGTATGTAATCGATTACAGAGGTTGGGTAATAGATTACTGGCAGTTTTAAATTTTCAAATTTTCAAATTTTGAATATGTAATTGATTACAGCAGTTATGGTAATCGATTACTTAGGAGATTCTAACAGGCACGAGGACTGAGAACAGGGGTAATCGATTACGGGACCTATGGTAATCGATTACAAGGACATTTTTATAGGATCTAAACTATCAAGTCCTATGTAACAAATTTCTAGATGAACATTTAAGCACAAAATCAATTTAAATGCAATCATGTAAGTTCACACAAAGATCATGCAATTATCACATTATTTTAAATATCATGTTTATCTAATGCCTAATTTTCTTCTAATCTTAAAGAATGAATCTTTAGGATTGTTTTGGGATATTTTGTGGGTAGTTCCAATAGTTTATATTTCTAGAAGAACTAGCATGCATGTATTTACTTCCAAGAGATTTAACTTCATTTGTTGTAGATTTTCTACTTTAACTTCTAAAGAACTACATTTAGTACATGCATGTGTAACATCTAATTTAGATTTAACATCATCTAATTCCTTTTGAAGCATTTGACATTTTTCTTCAAAAGATGAAATAATAGCATTTCGTTTAACACTAACTTTAGAAGTACTATGACACATCTTAAAGAAGACTTTCTATAACATATTCTAAATCATTACAAAAGAAGTGTTGGTACTAACCTGGATATTTTCCTTGTCAGAATTCTGAGATGCCATTGATGCAAGGTGTGCTTTTTCCTTCTTTGATTCTGAGTCTGAGCCTACGTCATTGTCATCTCAAGAGATGTATGCTCTTTTGGAGTTTGAATCCTTCTTTTCATACTTCTTCTTTAGTCCATGCTTCTTCTTTTGAATGTTTGGACAATCATATTTGATATGACTAGATTTACCACACTCATAGCATGTGATCTTTGGTGAAGAGGAAGAGGGTTCATTTTCCTTTTGAAAACTTCTAGATTTCATACCTTTTCTTTGTAAGAATCTTCGAAAATTCTTGACTAATAAGGCCATGTTCTCATCATCTTCTGACTCTGCATCATAATTCATCATTGATGCTTTCTTTGGATTTTAGAGCAATAGGCTGATGTCTCCTTTCATTGTTCTCATATTGCTCGAGTCTGTTTAACTCCAATCCTTGTTCTTGAAGTTTTCCAAAAAGAATAGCCAAAGTCATGTTGAAGAGACTTTTCTTTTCTGAGATAGCAGTGTCCTTTGATTGCCATGCTCTTGTAAGGGATCTTAACACTTTCATGTTTATGGCATAATTGGAGAATTCCTTACCAAGAGCAATCAAGTGGTTCGTTATATGTGTGAACCGCTTTTGCATATCAATTATGCTTTCTTCAGGCAATATTTTGAACATCTCATATTCTTGTGATAGAGTATTAATCTTGAATCTTTTGACTTCATCAGTCCCTTCGTGTGTAACCATTAAAGTATCCCATATTTCTTTTGAAGATTTGCAAGTAGATACTCTAAGGAATTCCTTCATACCATGGACTGAAGTCAAGATGTTCATACCTTTTAAGTCATGTTGAACTTTCTTCTTTTCTTTGTCACTCCATGTGTTTTCTAGTTTTGATTGTGAACTTCCTTCAACTTCTACTACAGGCCCAAGGAGATCTTCTTCAATGATTTTCCAAATTCCCGCGTCTAATGGCTTTATGAAGATCATCATCTTGATATTCCAGAAATCGTAGAGTTCTCCATTGTAGAATGATGGCCTGTTTATTGTGAATCCTTCATTGGTACTTGTTGTAGATGAGGATGCTATCTTTTCTCGGATCTTAGGAATAACTTACCTAAACTTCCGCTCTGATACCAATTGTTGATATAGATAACAACCTGAGGGGGGGGGGGTGAATCAGAGTTGCCCCGATTTTCGCGTAATAGTACCAACTTTCATCGCAATTAGAGTTGTAACGTAAGAACGTTGTTGCAGCGGAATATTGTAATTGCTTGAAAGTAAAAGATGAAGGATAAGAAGAACACACAGGGATTTTATCCTGGCTCACCTGCAAACCCAGAAGGCTACGTCCAGTCCTCTGATCACACAGAGATTTTCCACTATACCAGAAAGCAAACCACTTTCTGAAGAACACCGCTCACTGAAACACTCAGTGAACTGATTACAACCCTCAGAACAGATTACACTGTCTGAGTCAAACCCTTTATTGAATACCACAGTAAAGTTAGAACCCCTCAGAAAGATTACCACTTTCTGAAGAGTCACTCCACTGAATTCCACAGTGAAGATTTCCCATGATCAAGTACTCTTACGGATACTTGCACCAAGGACCCTAAGATATCTTATCAATCTTCCTGAAGCAACCCACTTCTGATTGATCAAGTCTTCTTAGCAATACTTGTGCCAAGGACCCTAAGAGGACCTATCAAGCCTCAGAAAGCAAACCACTTTCTGATGACACCGTATTACCACGGTGGACTTTGAATCAAACCTGATTCAAAGGGCCTTTTTTACAACCACCGAAAACCACGGTGAATGAATCAACATGATTCAAGAGATGAAGAAGAAGATGCCTTTACAATGGCTGATTCAATCCTTTAGACATGATGGATTGTTCTTAGTTTGTATGCTCCAGGCAATTACAATGAAGGCTCTTCCATTCTGAGTTTCTCAAATGTTGAACATCATGAGTGTTCTTATGAAAATGAGAGAACCGAAACTCAGAATGATGACTTTAATGAATATGAAAGTTATGGACCAAGTCATTTTTGTTTCTGAGTGTCTAAGGACTTTATATAGGCACTAGAGGTCGTCCATGAACCAACACAACCTTTCCCAAACTGTTTGAGACACAATGGTTCATGAAAAGACATACTTATCGACCTGGTAATCGATTACCACAGTTAGTGTAATCGATTACACCATGCCGTTGATGTTTGAATTTTAATTTCAAACTTGGTAATCGATTACACACTTGTGGTAATCGATTACACACATCCTGTAATCGATTACACACATCCTGTAATCGGTTACACACATCTGTAATCGATTACTGACAGTCCAGAACTCAGTTTTATCCATTTTAAACCCTAATTGAGTGTTCCTACCAAGTTTAACTTGTGAGAACATATTGTACTCAATTAGTTGATCTTTCATGAGCCTTCTAATGCAATTAAACCTTAATAAAGCATAGCACACTAAGTTGACAAGACTTACTTAAAACTAGAACCTTCATGTTTTGATCTTGACGTTCTGAGCCTGGTTTTTGAAGTCTTTCTTCTCTTAAGTCTTCTTGAAGTCTTCTTGAAGTCTTTCTTCTTTTTGTTCCTTTCTTTCTTGAAGTCTTCTTGAAGTCTTCCTTTTCTCTTCTGAAGTCTTTCTTCTTTTTGTGATGTGTTTATCTTCATCAAAACCTCAGTCGAGTCCAAGGACGAGACTTGATTTACATTTTAAAGAGCCTTTATGCTTTAATAGACCTTTAGAAGCATAACTCACCTAAACTAGGACTTCTAGGTATTTGATAGACTTTGTAGCGCTGTTTCCTCTAAGTCTTCTTTTCTTCTTTTTGTCGATGAGTTTGTCGACATCAAAACCTCAGCCAGGGTCAGGAGCAAGACCTTCTTCACAATCTCCCCCTTTTTGATGATGGCAAACACATTCTTGATACTTGAAGATCATATATGCATTTCTGTTGAAGAGCTCCCCCTGTTTGATGTAATCTAGTATTTCTCCCCCTTTGTAATGTACTTGTTTAATTCCTGCATATGATCTTTAAGAGCACAGAACCTTTCTCCCCCTTTTGACTTCACCAAAAAGAAGAAAAGGCCAAAAACAGGCATACATCCATACAAGTATAGAATTCGAAAATAAAGCATAGGGGTATGGGGGTAAAGATGTAAAACAAGGATAAACCAAACATAGCAAATAAACGAAAACATCCAACAGTGCAGTAAAGAGTTTTAGACTAGGCTATTACAAACCAAATAAACCAAGATGTCAAATGTAAGCATAAACAAGTCTAAAGATCAAATTCATTAGAGGACTCAAGAGAGTCATGGGGAGAGGGAGCCATGCGATCGACACGAATACTGAGACGATCCATATCAGCACGGAGAGTGGTGTACATGGACTCGACCCGACCTTCCATGTGATCGAACCTCTGATCAAAATGTGTCCTCATACCAGCCAGATGAGAGAGGATGAGTTGAGTAGAGGCATCAGCATCCGCAGAGGACGAAGGACCTCCCTCAGAGGATGGTGGACAGAAAGCAGCAGGGGCAGGAGCCTGGGTAGTATCAGGACCCAAATCTGATTTGTGCCTAGTGTACCATCAATATCCCTGAAAATCCCCATTTTGTTCAGAATTTCCATATCGATCCTCTGAGCCTTAGCATCCATGACTTGTGCATACTCTCCATGTGTAGAAACTCCAAAGTTCTTCAGAATAAGAGTAATAACAGGAGCATAAGGAAGAGGGCCAGTTCTGTCCTTGTGAAGCAGCATATGTATCATGACCAAGTAAGCCCAATTAATAGATTCATTATGCTTCAGACCATATATGATTTGTAATTCCAAATCACTAATCTGAGCATGGTTAGAGGTTTGAGGGAGAAGAACATAGCTTATCAGATAATGGAGCAAACGATCCTCTACAGTGAGATATCCGACAACAAGGATATCCCTAGAATGGTTGGCCTCCGTTCGTTGCTTCTTCATTTGTATCTCCTCCTCAGAAAATCGACACAAGGATAGATAAAAGGACTTCTTATCATAGTCAGCCCATGGACATGTAATCTCAGGGCTAAGTCGTGCTCCAACATATGGAATCGACAATACAGTGCCCAATTGCTCTTGAGTCAAAGAAATATCAACCCCTTTGACCGATGAGCAGATTTTTCCACCCCTCTTAACCAAATTGCAATAAAATACTTTGACCAATTCAGGATAATACGCACCCGTGAAGCCAACAAACTCATCAAGGCCTTGAAAGTCTAGAAGAGATGGGAAGAGAAGTCCAGCATTGATGAATGAGTTCAAATCACCATACTTGGGAGGAAGAATCGGCCTTTCAAGGTAATAGGCCAAGAATCGTTCCTTTTGTTCCTCCGTGACGAGAATACGTGAAAGGTCAAGAGTATTCATAGATAGATTCTTCGACCGGTTTCTGCGAGAGGAAGAAGAGGCCATTTTCGGATTTGGAAAGGTTAGGTTTTGAGAAAGGGTTTTTGGGTAGAGACCAAATTGGAAAATCCGAATGGGTTGAGAGGCAAGAGAGGGTAAGGACGAGAAAAACCCACCAATTTGTTCTGAAATTGAGCAAGAAACGAAGGAGAATGATGGGAAATATCGGTTCGGCGTCGAGGAGAGGAAAGGGAAGAAGAACACTGTAATCGATTATGAAAACTGACCAGAGATACTTATATTCTCGAATTGGTAATCGATTACAGGTAGTAGTGTAATCGATTACCACAATTTGAATTTAAATAAAATTCAAAATTGCAACTGTAATCGATTACAGCAGTTGATGTAATCGATTACTAGAAGTCCAAAATTTGAAAAATTCAAATTTCGAATATGTAATCGATTATATCAGTTATGGTAATCGATTACTCAGAGAGATCCAATAAGCATGAGGACTAAGATCAGGAGTAATCGATTAATAAACCTATGGTAATCAATTACTAGGTCATGTTTATATGTTCTAATCCTCTAGAATCTTATGTAACACATTTCCAATTGAATACCTAAGCACATAATCAACTAAAAACATGTAATCATGTAAGAAAAGATTATACAAGAATCTAATTGATAAGCAAAAATAAATCTAAGACATGTAATCATTTAAGCACATAGGTATTTTAGATATAAGCAATCATAAATCTAAGACATGAACATGTAGGCATATATATTCACCTGAAAATTTATGCAACCATTTTAATTCATATAAACATAATTCTAGAAAATTATCTTCTTAACGATTATGTTTGTTATTTTCATAATTCCTACTGTGTTCCTATGATTTTGTAGACAGTGGACTTAGGAGCAAGTTCCCAAACTTGATTCTTTTCAAATTGGTTTAATTCTTCCTGCATTGCTACAATCCAATACTCATCCTCTAAAGCATCATTTACTTTTGATGGTTCTATTTGAGAGACAAAGGCCATATTCAAAACTGAATCATTTAAGCGTAGCCTTGTAGAAACGCCTCTAGAAATATCACCAATGATATTATCAACTGGATGATCCCTATGGATTCTCCATTCCTTTGGAAGTTGATAAGTATCATCTTCAATGTGCTCTTCTTGTATTGGATTTTGATCTCCATCCTTTTGAGAGTCTTCAGTGATAATGATATCTTCTTCTTCATTATCTGGAAGATTGACTTTATCTTCTATTGAAGATTTAGACTCGTCAAAGGAAACATGTATGGATTCTTCCACAAATAGAGTTTTCTTGTTAAAGACTCTATATGCTTTGCTTGTTAGAGAATAACCAAGGAATATACCTTCATCAGATTTTTCATCAAACTTACCAACGTTTTCCTTTCCATTATTCAACACAAAGAATTTGGATCCAAAAGCATGTAGATGAGAGATATTTGGTTTCCTTCCTTTGTAGAGTTCATAGGGGGTTTTCTTCAGAATAGGTCTAATAAGAACTCTATTGGAAACATAGCAAGCAGTACTTACAGCATCAGCCCAGAAATATTTAGGAAGGCTTGATTCACTTAGCATGGTTCTTGCTAATTCTTCAAGTAATATGTTCTTCCTTTCTACAACACCATTTTGTTGTGGTGTTCTCGGAGTAGAGAAATTATGTGATATTCCATTTTCATCACTTAGTTCTTGAAATTGTTGATTCTAAAATTCTCCACCATGATCACTTCTAATAGAAGAGATCTTTAAAGACTTCTCATTTTGAACTAGCCTTGCATATCTCTTAAATGCGTTCAAGGCTTCATTCTTATGAGGCAAGAATAAAGTCCATGTAAATCTAGAGAAATCATCAACAATAACAAGTGCATAGAAATTACCTCCGAGGCTTTTTGTTCTTGAAGGTCCGAACAAATCCATATGTAGCAATTGAAGGGGCCTTGAAGTCGAAACAATGTTCTTTGGTTTGAAAGACGTTCTGATTTGCTTCCCTTTTTGACATGCATCACAAAGCTTGTCTTTTTCGAATCTTATCTTTAGAAGCCCAACAACGAGATCATGCTTGACTAGTTTGTTTAAATGATCTATGTGTATATGTGCAAGTCTTCTATGCCATAGCCATGAATCACTATTGTTCTTGGCCAAAAGGCATCTTACATTTTGTGGAATTTCTTCCAAAGAGATCATGAAGACTTTATTGACTTTATAACCAGAAAACTTAACTTCTTTAGTTTTCACATCTTTTACTACACATATATCATCAATGAAACCAACTTTCAAACCTTTGTCACATAGTTGACTGATACTCAGAAGATTATGCATCAAACCATCAACATAAAGAACTTTATCGATGACTATTTGAGGGGGTGTGCCTATTCTTCCAATATCGAGTATCTTTCCCTTTTGATTGTTTCCATATGTGAAAAAACCTTTTTCCCTAGGTATAAGAAAAGAAAACTTGGTTTTGTCTCCTGTCATGTGTGATGAGCAGCCACTATCAAGATACCATAAATCCTTTGCTGCTTTCATACATACCTACATGACAAAGTTCAGACATGGGTATTAGGAACCCAACAAGTTTTGGGTCCTTCTAAGTTAACATCCTTTCTAACCCATATGTATTCCCTATTTGGTACTCCAACATTTTTGTAATAACATCTACTAGGGGTATGTCCTATTTTGTTACAATAAGTGCAAGAATAATGATTGTAACTAGATGTTTGCCTAGGAGTGGGATGAATCTTCTTAGGTGGTCTATGAGGATTACTTTTCCTATTGTTAGTTCTCCTAAAAGACTTGGTCTTAGTGTCTTTAGAAGATCCTTCCATATGGTTTGGTTTTACAAACACGGTTTTCTTGACTTCCTTTGTCTTTCGGTGAGAGGTATATCCTAGACCTGACTTATTGTTTGAATGTCTTTGCACACTTATAATATCATCTAACTTCTGTTTTCCTTTATTGAAGTTATGAACTCTTTGTTGAAGATTATCTATCTTTTCTTCTAAAGAACTACACTTAGTGCATTTATGTGTAATATCTAACTTAGATTTTACTACGTCTAGTTCTTCTTGTAAAGTTCTACACTTACTTTCTAAGGAGGAAATCAAATCATTTTGCCTAGTGCTAACCTTAGAAATTTCTTGGCATAATTTGAACAAATTTTCCATAGTAAACTTTAAATCATGAAAAGACATAGAATTGTCACTAACCTGGGAATCTTCAACATCTGAATTATGTGAGGCCATCAAAGCAACTTGTGCTTCTTCTTTGTCAGAGTATGATGATGAACTTACTTCATTATCATCCCAAGCCAAATATGCTCTTCGTGTGGGTTGATCCTTCTTTTCAAATTTTTCTCTTAGACCATGTTTCTTCTTTTGAAGATTTGGACATTCTGACTTGAAGTGTCCAGGCTTGCCACATTCGAAGCATGTGATCTTTTGAGAGGAAGAAGACTCATTGTTCCTTTGGAAAGATTTGTTGTTGTTGAATTTCAAACCTTTTCTTTTAAGAAACTTTCCAAAGTTCTTTACTAGAAGATTCACATTCCCATTGTCTTCTTCTTCAGAATCTGCATCATAATCTTCTTTGATGCTTTCTTTTGCCTTTAGGGAAATGGATCGATACTTCTTCTCATGTTGTTCATGCACTTCTAAACGATTCAATTCCAACTCATGTTCTTGGAGTTTTCCAAAAAGAGTTGCAAGAGTCATATTTGATAAACTCTTCTTCTCTGAGATGGCTGTAACTTTTGGTTGCCATACTCTTGTAAGTAATCTTAGAACTTTCATGTTCAAGTCACTGTTTGAAAATTGTTTTCCAAGAGCAATCAAATGATTAATCAAATGAGTGAATCGTTTTTGCATATCTAATACCTTCTCTCCTGGAAGCATTTTGAACATTTCACATTCTTGAGATAGAGTATTGATCTTTGATCTCTTGACTTCATCTGTTCCTTCATGAGTCACCATCAACGTATCCCATATATTCTTTCGATGAAGTGCACGTTGAGACTCTGAAGAACTCATCCTTGCCAAGAGCAGATGTAAGAATGTTCATTCCTTTGAGATCATATTGAACCTTCTTCTTTTCTTCTTCACTCCAAGTACTTTCTGGTTTTGGTTGTGAACTTCCTTCTACTTCTGTTTCAGGCACAAAGGGACCTTCTTCAATGGCTTTCCAAATTCCTGCGTCTAATGACTTTATGAATATTTTCATCTTGATATTCCAGAAGTCATAGTGTTCTCCATTGAAGAATGGTGGTCTGTTTATGTTGAATCCTTCACTGGTTCCATGATTGGAAGAGGATGCCATCTTTTCCCGGATCTTAGGAATAACTTACCTAAACTTCCGCTCTGATACCAATTGTTAGTATAGATAGCAACCTGAGAGGGGGGGGTGAATCAGAGTTGCCCCGATTTACGCCTTATTGAAAATGTTACTTTCAAGATAATGATGATCACGACACGATAGTTGTGGTTGCAGCCGAATTAAGTGTTGCTTGAAAGTAAAGATGAAGGATAGAAGAATTCACACACAGAGTTTTATCCTGGTTCACCTTCTATCCACCGAAGGCTACGTCCAGTCCCTCAAGAAAACCCCTTGAGGATTTTTCCACTATGGATAAAAATCTCTTACAACCCTTCACCGAATACCACGGTGAATACTCAATCTTACAGAAAGAGATGAAGAAGAGTTTACAATTGGCTGTATCAATCCTTTAACATACAAGTGGATTGATCATGAGAATTTATGCTTTAAGGATTTTAAGCATAATATGATTCTGAGTTCCTCAAGATATGAACAACAAAAGTGTTCTTATAAACATTAAGATCATGAACTCAGAATTTAGGCTCTTGAAGGTTTAAGTTCTAAAAGATGAACTAATTTGGACAAAGCTTTGGCCTAATGTTGTATTCTCATGTGTTGCTGTGTTCTGGACTCAAATGGAATTTATATAGGCAGGGGAAACGTCCTTGAACCATCACAACTCTTTTCAAAAGGTTTGGGACACAATGGTTCATGAAAAGATGCATCTTTTCGTGCTGGTAATCGATTACATCACTTAGTGTAATTGATTACACTAATAGCCGTTTCAGTTTGAATTTCAAATTCAAACATTTAATCGATTACAAGCAATGGGTAATCGATTACTTGCCTAGGTGTAATCGATTACCAGAAGGCTGAAATCAATTACACTGAAGTCCAACTTCCAGAAACTTGATCCTTTGAGATCCGCTTAAGGTTTTCTACTTCTTTTAAGTTATGAAAACACTTAGCTTGATTAGTTTAGGTGTTTTAAAGAGCCTTTATGCTTTAATACACCTTTAGAAGCATAACTCACCTAAACTAGGACTTCTAGGTATTTGATAGACTTTGTAGCGTTGTTTCCTCTAAGTCTTCTTTTCTTCTTTTTGTCGATGAGTTTGTCGTCATCAAAACCTCAGCCAGGGTCAGGAGCAAGACCTTCTTCACAAAAGGCTCTTTAAAACACCTAAACTAATCAAGCTTAATGTTTTCATAACTTAAAAGAAGTAGAAAACCTTAAGCAGATCTCAAAGGATCAAGTTTCTGGAAGTTGGACTTTAGTGTAATCGATTTCAGCCTTATGGTAATCGATTACACCTAGGCAAGTAATCGATTACCCATTTCTTGTAATCGATTACATGTTTGAATTTGAAATTCAAACTGAAATGGCTATTAGTGTAATCGATTACCCATTGCTTGTAATCGATTACATGTTTGAATTTGAAATTCAAACTGAAACGGCTATTAGTGTAATCGATTACACTACATGATGTAATCCATTACCAGAACGAAAAGTTGCATCTTTTCATGAACCATTGTGTCTCAAACCTTTTGAAAAGGGTTGTGATGGTTCAAGGACGTTTCCTCTGCCTATATAAAGTCCATTTGAGTCCAGAACACAACAACACATGAGAATACAACATTAGGCCAAAGCTTTGTCAAAATTAGTTCATCTTTTAGAATTTATGTTAGTACAGATAGCAACCTGAGAGGGGGGGGGGGTGAATCAGTGTTGCCCCAATTTTTGCCTTATTGAAATTGTTACTTTCAAGTTTATGATGATCACGAAATGATCGTTATAATTGCAGCGGAATTGAGCGATGCTTGAAAGTAAATATGAAGGATAAAGGAAATCACACACAAGAGTTTATCCTGGTTCACCTTCAATCCACCGAAGGCTACGTCCAGTCCCTCAAGAAAACCCCTTGAGGATTTTTCCACTATTGATAAAAATCTCTTACAAGTTCCTAACCCAAGGACCCCAAGAATTTCTACCAATATCCTGTGAAAGCAAACCACTTTCAACAGCCCCTGAAAGCAAACCGCTTTCAGTTCCTGAAGGCAAACCACCCTCAGACCTTGAAGGCTAAACCACCTTCAATTACAACCCTGAAAGTATACCACTTTCAGTGACAATAACCTTTCACCGAATACCACGGTGAAAACTCAATCTTACAGAAAGAGATGAAGAAGATGTTACAATTGGCTGTATCAATCCTTTAACATACAATTGGATTAATCATGAGAAATTATGCTTTAAGGCTTTTAAGCATAATACAATTCTGAGTTCTTCAAGATATGAACAACTAAAGTGTTCTTATAGACATGAAGATCATGAACTCGGAATTTAGGCTCCAAAAGGTTTAAGTTCTAAAAGATGAACTAATTTTGACAAAGTTTTGGCCTAATGTTGTTTTCTCATGTGTAATGTGTTGTCTCTTGTTGTGTCATGAATTATGGACTCAAATGGACTTTATATAGGCAAGAGAAACGTCCTTGAACCATCACAACCCCTTTTAAAAGGTTTGGGACACAATAGTTCATGAAAAGATGCAACTTTTCGTTCTGGTAATCGATTACCACACTTAGTGTAATCGATTACACTAATGACCGTGTCAGTTTGAATTTGAATTTCAAACATGTAATCGATTATAGACAAGTGGTATTCGATTACTTGCCTAGGTGTAATCGATTACCAGAAAGTTGCAATCGATTACATAGAAGCCCATTTTCCAGAAACTTGATTCTTTGAGACTGGCTTAAGGTTTTCTACTTCTTTTAAGTTATGAAAACACTTAGCTTGATTAGATTAGGTTTTTTAAGAGCCTTTATGCTTTAAAAGACCTTTGGAAGCATAACTCACCTAAAACTAAGACTTCTAGACTATTGATGGACTTGTAGCACTTGTTTCTTTGAAGTCTTCTTTTCTTCTTTTTGTTGATAAGTTTGTCGTCATCAAAACCACAGCCAGGGTCAGGAGCAAGACCTTCTTCACAACTTAAACTTTCAAGAGCCTAAATTCTGACTTCATGATCTTCATGTTTATAAGAACACTTCAGTTGTTCATATCTTGAGGAACTCAGAATCCTATTATGCTTAAAAGCCTTAAAGCATAAATTCTCATGATCAATCCACTTGTATGTTAAAGGATTGATACAGCCAATTGTAAACTCTTCTTCATCTCTTTCTGTAAGATTGAGTATTCACCGTGGATTTCGGTGAAGGGTTGTTGGTACTGAAAGTGGTATACTTTCAGGGTGTTGATTGAAGGTGGTTTAGCCTTCAAGGTCTGAGGGTGGTTTCCCTTCAGGAACTGAAAGTGGTTTGCTTTCAGGGGCTGTGGAAAGTGGTATACTTTCACAGGAAATTGATAGGAATTCTTAGGGTCCTTGGTATAAGAACTTGTAAGAGATTTTTATCAATAGTGGAAAAATCCTCAAGGGGTTTTCTTGAGGGACTGGACGTAGCCTTCGGTGGATAGAAGGTGAACCAGGATAAAACTTTGTGTGTGAATTCTTCTATCCTTCATCTTAACTTTCAAGCAACGCTTAATTCTGCTGCAATCACAACTACAGTTTCGTGATCATCATTATCTTGAAAGTAAGAATTTCAATAAGGAGAAAATCGGGGCAACTCTGATTCACCCCCCCCCCCCTCTTAGGTTGCTATCTGCACTAACAATTGGTATCAGAGCGGAAGTTTAGGTAAGTTATTCCTAAGATCCGGGAAAAGATGGCATCCTCTTCCAATCATGGAACCAGTGAAGGATTCAACCTAAACAGGCCACCATTCTTCAATGGAGAACACTATGTCTTCTAGAAGATCAAGATGAAAATATTCATAAAGTCATTAGACGCAGGAATTTGGAAATCCATTGAAGAAGGTCCCTTTGTGCCTGTAGCAGAAGTAGAAGGAAGTTCGCAACCAAAACCAGAAAGTACTTGGAGTGAAGAAGAAAAGAAGAAGGTTCAATATGATCTCAAAAGAATGAACATTCTTACATCTGCTCTTGGCATGGATGAGTTTTTCAGAGTGTCAACATGCACTTCATCGAAAGAAATATGGGATACGTTGATGGTGACTCACGAAGGAACATATGAAGTCAAGAGATCAAAGATCAATACTCTATCTCAAGAATATGAAATGTTCAGAATGCTTCCAGGAGAGAAGGTATTAGATATGCAAAAACGATTCACTCATTTGATTAATCATTTGATTGCTCTTGGCAAACAATTTTCAAACAGTGACTTGAACATGAAAGTTCTAAGATTACTTACAAGAGTATGGCAACCGAAAGTTATAGCCATCTTAGAGAAGAAGAGTTTATCAAATATGACTCTTGCAACTCTTTTTGGAAAACTCCAAGAACATGAGTTGGAATTGAATCGTTTAGAAGTGCATGAACAACATGAGAAGAAGTATCGATCCATTTGCCTAAAGGCAAAAGAAAGCATCAAAGATGATTATGATGCAGATTCTGAAGAAGAAGACAATGGGAACTTGAATCTTCTAGTAAAGAACTTTGGAAAGTTTCTTAGAAGAAAAGATAGATAATCTTCAACAAAGAGTTCATAACTTCAATAAAGGAAAACAGAAGTTATATCATATTCTAAGTGTGCAAAGATATTCAAACAATAAGTCAGGTCTAGGATATACTTCTCACCCAAAGACAAAGGAAATCAAGAAAACTGTGTTTGTAAAACCAAACAAAGTGGAAGGATCTTCTCAAAACACTAAGACTAACTCATTTAGGAGTATGAACAATAGGAAGAGTAATCCTCAAAGACCTCCTAAGAAGATTCATCCCTCTCCTAGGCAAACATCTAGTTACAATCATTATTCTTGTACTTATTGTAACAAAATAGGACATACCCCTAGTAGATGTTATTACAAAAATGTTGGAGTACCAAATAGGGAATACATATGGGTTAGAAAGGATGTTGATGAGTGGATTTTATATGATAATTTTAGGGTCTTTTTAGTCTTTTTATTTTATTATTTTTGAGTCACATATAGGTTTTTTATTGTTTTTATGTAGATTTTATATTTATTTTGCATTTTGCATGTAGATTAGATTTTATTAGATTTTCTAGCTTGATTTTATATTTTTAGGAATTTTTCTAGTTATTTTGTATTTTTAGGAAAAGCTGGTTTAGTTATCATTTTTGTCCAGGGACCACTTTGTAAAGTTTCAGGAAATCAAGGTCCAAAATGTGAAAGTTCAAGAGTGGAGGGCTAAAAGTGAAGATTGAGAGAATTCAAGGGCTTGAATTGGAGTGCTAACCAAGAGAGGACTAAAAGTAAAAAAGAGGAATATGAAGTAACTCTCTAAATTAAGCACATGGAAAAAAAGGATTAAAGGATGAGTGGAGGATTGATGATAGTGGAGGAGAGGTTTCAGAATTGATTAAAGGGCTGATAAGTGGGTTTTTATGGCATTCAAAACCCACTACCATGAAGAAGGAAGGAAAAGCTTGAAGTTGAAGAATCAGTAGCCAGCGCTGCAGCGCTAGAACCCAGCGCTCAAGTGCTGGGCCTCGGTCTGGTAGTGGGAATTAATTGCTGGAGGCCAGATTTTTGCTATAAATAGGGAGGCAATTTGCACTTGTAAAGCACACCTTCATAGAATACAACAAGTATTCTCTCTTTCTCCCTTTTGAGCATTGTTCCTAGGACTTGTGGGAAGCCATATTTGAGCTCCTATCCAGGGTAATTCAATGACTCCTTTAGCCATGGTTGGCTAAATTCTTCTTTAAGTTTCTTGGGTTGTATTAGTTTATAAATTTATGTTTTAGTTTTGTTTCTACCTTTCTAAATTTTATTTCCAGTTCTTGTTTTAATTCCTTATTCTTAATTTCATCTTGATGATCACAAGTGTTCTTGCTTATTACTTATACGAATGAGAATTGGTAAGTAGTAAGGGACCTAGGATTAAAAAAGGCTATAAGTATATTTTGCTAAGAGATTAGGAAAGACGTAGCTTTGTGTTGGCCGGAACTCTATCTTCATCTTCTTCTTTAGTTAACTAGATTGCAAGAAATTGGGTTTAGTAATTAAAAAGAAAGTTCTACAATGTGTAAGAGATTAACTTGTAGATATAATAGGCTATAGCACCTTGAACTTGGATTTATAATTTAGAAATTAAGTAGATACTTGCTAGCATATTTTATATTCTATGTCAATCAACCCAAGGACTTAATTCTCATCTTTATTTCTTTTTATTTTATTGCTATATCTTGTTTCAACCATCAACAATATATCATTTTATTTTTCTGCACAAGTACTAAATATTATATTAATAAGAACACCTATCCCTTGGATTCGATCTTTTTACTACGCGATAGTTAATCGTACACTTGCGATTCCGCTATCAGATGTTAACTTAGAAGGACCCAAAACTTGTTGGGTTCCTAATACCCATGTCTGAACTTTGTCATGTAGGTGTGTATGAAAGCAGCAAAGGATTTATGGTATCTTGATAGTGGCTGCTCATCACACATGACAGGAGACAAAACCAAGTTTTCTGTACTTATACCTAGGGAAAAAGGTTTTGTCACATATGGAAACAATCAAAAGGGAAAGATACTCGGTATTGGAAGAATAGGCACACCCCCTCAAACAGTCATCGATAAAGTTCTTTACGTTGATGGTTTGATGCATAATCTTCTGAGTATCAGTCAACTATGTGACAAAGGTTTGAAAGTTGGTTTCATTGATGATATATGTGTAGTAAAAGATGTGAAAACAAAAGAAGTTAAGTTTTCTGGGTATAAAGTAAATAAAGTCTTCATGATCTCCTTGGAAGAAATTCCACAAAACGTAAGATGTCTTTTGTCCAAGAACAATAGTGATTCATGGCTATGGCATAGAAGACTTTCTCATATACACATAGATCATTTAAACAAACTAGTCAAGTATGATCTAGTTGTTGGGCTTCCAAAGATAAGATTCGAAAAAGACAAGCTTTGTGATGCATGTTAAAAAGGGAAGCAAACCAGAACGTCTTTCAAACCAAAGAACATTGTTTCGACTTCAAGGCCCCTTCAATTGCTACATATGGATTTGTTCGGACCTTCAAGAACAAAAAGCCTCGGAGGTAATTTCTATGCACTTGTTATTGTTGATGATTTCTCTAGATTTACATGGACATTATTCTTGCCTCATAAGAATGAAGCCTTCAACGCATTTAAAAGATATGCAAGGCTAGTTCAAAATGAGAAGTCTTTAAAGATCTATTCTATTAGAAGTGATCATGGTGGAGAATTTCAGAATCAACAATTTCAAGAACTATGTGATGAAAATGGAATATCACATAATTTCTCTACTCCGAGAACACCACAACAAAATGGTGTTGTAGAAAGGAAGAACATATTACTTGAGGAATTAGCAAGAACCATGCTAAGTGAATCAAGCCTTCCTAAATATTTCTGGGCTGATGCTGTAAGTACTGCTTGC
The DNA here is from genome assembly GCA_030819835.1 of Acmispon strigosus. Taxonomy (NCBI): domain Eukaryota; kingdom Viridiplantae; phylum Streptophyta; class Magnoliopsida; order Fabales; family Fabaceae; genus Acmispon; species Acmispon strigosus. Next base: position 31,378,290 of record JAUAMA010000003.1, on the reverse strand, counting down.
TATGTTTCCAATAGAGTTCTTATTAGACCAATTCTGAAGAAAACCCCCTATGAACTCTACAAAGGAAGGAAACCAAATATCTCTCATCTACATGCTTTTGGATCCAAATGCTTTGTCTTGAATAATGGAAAGGAAAACCTTGGTTAATAGCAAAAGCCAAGAGATCAAAACTCTATCTGTGGAAGAATCCATACATGTTTCTTTTGATGAATCTAAATCTTCAATAGAAGATATCGTCAATCTTCCAGATAATGAAGAAGAAGATATCATTATCAATGAAGACTCTCAAAAGGAAAGAGATCAAAATCCAATACAAGGAGAGCACATTGAAGATGTCACTTATCAACTTCCAAAGGAATGGAGAATCCATAGGGATCATCCAGTTGATAATATCATTGGTGATATTTCTAGAGGACTTTCTACAAGGCTACGCTTAAATGATTATGTTTTGAACATGGCCTTTGTCTCTCAAATAGAACCCTCAAAAGTAAATGATGCTCTGGAGGATGAGTATTGGATTATAGCAATACAGGAAGAATTAAACCAATTAAGAAAGGAATCAAGTTTGGGAACTTGTTCCTAAGCCCACTGATTAGAAATTCATAGGAACACAGTAGGTATTTTAAAATAAACAAACATAGTCATTAAGCAGATAATTTACTAAAAATGTGCTTATATGTCTTAAATACTTGCATAATTTTTAGGTGAACATATATGCTTACATGCTTAATTCATGTCTCAAATTTATGATTGCAAATATCCAATTTACCTATGTGCTTAAACAACATGTTCTATGTTAGTTCTTATCATTAGATACTTGTATAATCCTTTCTTACATGATTACATGTCTTAGTTGATTATGTGCTTAAGTATTCATTTGGTTAATCCTTGTAATCGATTACCATAGGCTTATTAATCGGTTACTCCTCTTCTTAGTCCTCATGCTTATTGAATTTCTCTGAGTAATCGATTACCATAACTGGTATAATCGATTACATATTCGAAATTTGAATTTTTTCAAATTTTGGACTACCAGTAATCGATTACATTAACTGCTGTAATCGATTACAGTTGCAATTTTGAATTTTATTTAAAATTCAAATACTGGTAATCGATTACACAACTGTCTGTAATCGATTACCAATTCGATAATATAAGTATCTCTGGTCAGTTTTCATAATCGATTACACTGTTCTTCTTCCCTTTCCTCTCCTCGACGCCGAACTGGTCTTGCCCACTATTCTCCCTCGTTTCTTGCTCAATTTCAGAACCAATTGGTGGGTTTTGCTCGTCCTTACCCTCTCTTGCCTCTCAACCCTTTCGGATTTTCCAATTTTGTCTCTACCCAAAAACCCTTTCTCAAACCCTAGCCTGTCCCAAATCCGAAAATGGCCTCTTCTTCCTCTCGCAGGCACAGGTCGAAGAATCTCTCTATGAATACCCTCGACCTTTCACGTCTTCTTGTCACGGAGGAACAAAAGGAATGATTCTTGGCCTAATTACTTGAAAGGCCGATTCTTCCTCCCAAGTATGGTGAGTTGAACTCCTTCATCAATGCTGGACTTCTCTTCCCATCTCTCCTCGACTTCCAAGGCCTTGATGAATTCGTTGGATTCACGGGTATGTATTATCCTGAACTCGTCAAAGTGTTTTATTGCAATTTGGTCAAGAGGGGTGGCAAAATCTGTTCATCAGTCAAAGGAGTTGATATTTCTTTGACTCAAGAGAAATTAGGGAATTTACTGACAATTCCCTATGTTGGAGCCCGACTAAGCCCTGAGATTACATGTCCATGGGCTGATTATGATAAGAAGTCCTTTTATCTATCTCTGTGTTGATTTTCTGAGGAGGAGATACAGTTAAAGAAGCAACGAACGGAGGCCAACCGTTCTAGAGATATCCTTGTTGTTGGATATCTCACTGTAGAGGATCGTTTACTCCATTATTTGATAAGCTATGTTCTTCTCTCTCAATCCTCTAACCACGCTCAGATTAGTGATTTGGAGTTACAAATTATATATGGTCTGAAGCATAATGAGTCAATTAATTGGGCTTACTTGGTCATGATACACATGCTGCTTCACAAGGACAGAACTGGCCCTCTTCCTTATGCTCCTGTTATTACTCTTATTCTGAAGAACTTTGGGGTTTCTACACATGGAGAGTATGCACAGGTCATGGATGCTAAGGCTCAGAGGATAGACATGGAAATTCTGAACATGATGGGGATTTTCAGGGATATTGATGGTACTTTCAGGCACAAATCAGATTTGGGTCCTGACACTACCCAGGCTCCTGCCCCTGCTGCTTTCTGTCCACCATCCTCTGAGAGTGGTCCTTCGTCCTCTGCGGATGCCGATGCCTCTACTCAACTCATCCTCTCTCATTTGGCTGATATGAGGACACACTTAGCTGATATGGATCGCCTCAGTCTTCGTGTTGATCGCATGGCTCCCTCTACTCATGACTCTCCTGACTCGTCTAAAGATTTTGATGAGTTTTAGTTCTTTTTATGCTTTCATTAGACATACTATTTTATTTGGTTTGTAATAGCATAGACTAAACCTTTTTACTGCACTGTTGGATGTTTTCTTTTATTTTGCTATGTTTGGATGATTGTGGTTTATCATTGTTTCACATCTTTACCCCCTCATACCCTTGCTTTATTTCGAAATATATACTTGTGTGGATGCATGCCTGTTTTTGGCCTTTTTCTTCTTTTTGATGAAGTCAAAAGGGGGAGAAAGGTTCTGTGCTCTTAAAGATAGTATGCAGGAATTCAACAAGTGAATTAGAAAGGGGGAGAAATACTGGATTACATCAAACAGGGGGAGTTCTTCAACAGAAATGCATATATGATCTTCAAGTATCAAGAATGTGTTTGCCATCATCAAAAGGGGGGAGATTATGAAGAAGGTCTTGCTCCTGACCCTGGCTGAGGTTTTGATGACGACAAACTCATCGACAAAAAGAAGAAAAGAAGACTTAGAGGAAACAGCGCTACAAAGTCTATTAAATACCTAGAAGTCCTAGTTTAGGTGAGTTATGCTTCTAAAGGTCTATTAAAGCATAAAGGCTCTTTAAAACACCTAAACTAATCAAGCTTAATGTTTTCATAACTTAAAAGAAGTAGAAAACCTTAAGCCGATCTCAAAGGATCAAGTTTCTGGAAGTTGGACTTTAGTGTAATCGATTTCAGCCTTATGGTAATCGATTACACCTAGGCAAGTAATCGATTACCCATTGCTTGTAATCGATTACATGTTTGAATTTGAAATTCAAACTGAAACGGCTATTAGTGTAATCGATTACACTACATGATGTAATCGATTACCAGAACGAAAAGTTGCATCTTTTCATGAACCATTGTGTCTCAAACATTTTGAAACGGGTTGTGATGGTTCAAGGACGTTTCCCTTGCCTATATAAAGTCCATTTGAGTTCAGAACACAACAGCACATGAGAATACAACATTAGGCCAAAGCTTTGTCAAAATTAGTTCATCTTTTAGAACTTAAACTTTCAAGAGTCTAAATTCTGAGTTCATGATCTTCATGTTTATAAGAACACTTCAGTTGTTCATATCTTGAGGAACTCAGAATCCTATTATTCTTAAAAGCCTTAAAGCATAAATTCTCATGATCAATCCACTTGTATGTTAAAGGATTGTTACAGCCAATTGTAAACTCTTCTTCATCTCTTTCTGTAAGATTGAGTATTCACCGTGGATTTCGGTGAAGGGTTGTTGGTACTGAAAGTGGTATACTTTCAGGGTGTTGATTGAAGGTGGTTTAGCCTTCAAGGTCTGAGGGTGGTTTCCCTTCAGGAACTGAAAGTGGTTTGCTTTCAGGGGCTGTGGAAAGTGGTATACTTTCACAGGAAATTGATAGGAATTCTTAGGGTCCTTGGTATAAGAACTTGTAAGAGATTTTTATCAATAGTGGAAAAATCCTGAAGGGGTGTTCTGGAGGGACTGGACGTAGCCTTCGGTGGATAGAAGGTGAACCAGGATAAAACTTTGTGTGTGAATTCTTCTATCCTTCATCTTTACTTTCAAGCAACGCTTAATTCCGCTGCAATCACAACTACAGTTTTGTGATCATCATTATCTTGAAAGTAAGAATTTCAATAAGGCGAAAATCGGGGCAACTCTGATTCACCCCCCCTCTCAAGTTGCTATCTGCACTAACAATTTATTATCTGAGTTCAGTCGCCAACTAGTGTGAAGATCTTCACAGAGTGCTACTCTTATCCTCTTTCACACAAAGCCCTTCAGAGAATCGACTTTTTTATTCTCTCTGTAATTCGTTCTTCATATTGTCTACCCACTCTTACCGAAGAGATTTTGTAGAAACCAATTCTTCTTGAAAAAGAACTGGGAGGAGTCCTATCCAACACTCAAAAATGAGAAGTCCTGCTAGAATACTTGTAAAGGAGTAGTCCTCAGAATACTGGGAGAAGTCCCTGAGAACACTTGTACTATTTTGATAAAATAGTGAAAATCTTGGTTAAGCCAAGGACTGGACGTAGCCCTGTCGATTAAGGGGGTGAACCAGGATAAATATCTCGTGTGCTTTATTCTTCAGTTTTAGAATAATTTCCGCTGCACTCTTTAACAAACGTTTTCGAGCTTATAACTGTTATTTTTCGAAAAAGAAGTTAAAAATCACAAACACAATTCAAACCCCCCTTTCTTGTGTGGTTTTATTACTATCACTCTTATTAAACCCATAAGGCAAACCACCCACTGATGACACCGAAAACTACGGCAGACTTTGAATCAAACCGATTCAAAGGACCTTTTCCACAACCACCGAACACTACGGTGAATCAAGAATCAAATCGATTCAAGATGAAGAAGAAGCTTTTGCTATGGCTGATGCAATCCTTTTATCTAACTGGATTGGTCTTAGTTTGTATGCTCTAGGAAATTACAATGAAGGCTCAATTATTCTGAGTTTCTTTAATGTTGAACAACATGAGTGTTCATATGAAAATGAAAGAGCAATTACTCCGAATTTTGGCTCTAATGAATATGAAAGTTGTTGATCAAGAGCTTGTTCATTTCTGAGCATCAAAGGACTTTTTATAGGCACTAGAGGTCGTCCATGAACCATCATAAATCTTCCTAGACATTTTGAGACACACTGGTTCATGAAACAACACATCTGTCGACCTGGTAATCGATTATATTATCATGGTAATCGATTACTACATGTCGTTGCAGGTTGAATTCAAGAATTCAAACATGTAATCGATTACATGGATGTGGTAATCGATTACTATCTTCTGGTAATCGATTACTCAACTCCTTTAATCGATTACTTTTAGTCCAGAACTCAGTTTATGAAAGTTTAAACCCTAATTGAGTGTTTCTACTAAGTTTTATTTGAGAGAACATATTGTACTTAATTAGTTGTTTATTTATGAGCCTTCATATGCAATATAACCTTAATAAAGCATATCACACTAAGTTAACAAGACTTACTAATATCTAGAACCTTAATAGTTGATCTTGACATTTTGAGCCGGTTCTTGAAGTCTTCCTTTTTCTTCTTTTTGTAACGTGTGTTGTCATCATGAAAACCTCAGCCAGGGTCAGGGGAAAGACCTTCTTCACAGTCTGGAACTCAAGAAATTCCTAAGTGTCAAAAGCACATAATTTTTATTCAATTTGTCAACTTTCCAATTCTAATTTCCTTAACTTAGCAAATCCCTAATTAAGCTATAAGTTCCAAAATCAAATTTACCCAAGAATTCAATTTTAGTCCTTCTAATCATAAGTTCTCTAAACCATGTAGAAATCAATTTTCCCATGTTTTATACAATCAATTTACTCTCGGCCCTCTCACACTATTTAGGGAAAAAATTCCTTTATAACAAACTTCATATTCAAGCTTTAAACACAATAAAAAGCTAGTTGAAAAATCAATTCTCCCAAGCCCCTAAAACAGTCCTAGATTCGGCCATCCATATTTAATTATCAAGATAAATTTTTCTTTCAAAACTAACTTGTATACATCAAAGACATCAAGAAATCTATGGTGAAAATCAGTTCCAAAGTTTGAAAATCACTTATTTCAAATAATCACTTTTCAAAAACTCAACTTCTTGAAAATATAATTTGAGATTCTGTTAGAGATATGCAGTATCATCTTATACCTATCGTCTGTAAAGGGCAGCATTCTATGCAGTATCGTCTGATACCTATCGTTTGTATAGGACAGCATTCTATTGTTTGTATGGCAACACCGTCTTCCAAGTTGAGTCGAATGCATAATTGTATCGTCTGGCCCGTTAGTCATGCCAGCTATCCTAGTGTGATAGTTGACCCGGATTATCCGAGATCCTGTGTGATGGTGTTGACCCGGAATATCCGGGATCTTGTCTTTTTTCCGTCAGTCTCTCTCTATATATAAACAGAGCTTGTACAGTGAATTAATCAAAATAGAAAGAACATTCAGTATCTTCAATTTCTCATTTTTCTTCTTCAAATAACTCTTGGTTCTTAACATGGTATCAAGAGCTTGACTCGATCAACGATCTTGTTTTTTCTTTTGCTTTCCGCTATGGCAGAAGCTCAGACTTTGTCTCAAGCTTTATCTTCTTCTTTATATGCTTTGCCTTCCTTTTCACATATTGTTTCAATCAAACTTGATGAAACAAATTTTTGTCCCTAGGTACAACACGTTGAAGGTGTTGTTCGACAACATAGTATGGAAATGTTTCTTGTAAATCCAACAATCTCACCTCATTTTTTGTCTGATGCTGATTGTGAAAATTTTGTTGAGAATCCTCTTTACACAACCTGGATCAAACAGGATGCAACACTGTTCACTTGGTTGCTTTCTTCCTTGTCATCAGTTATTTTGCATATTGTTGTTAACTGCAAACAGTCTTGGCAAATTTGGCAAGAAGTTCATGACTTCTTCAGTGTACATTATCTAGCACAATTCACAACTCTTCGCTCAAAGCTTCGCACCATTGTCAAAGAGGAGAAATCTCTCTCCAACTATCTCAAACGCATTAAGACAGCAATCATGAGGTACCATGCTCTGTCTCTCAAGAAAAAGCAATGCTTATTGCTCATTAGGCCTACCTTCTTCGCTCTCGCAAGCGTCAGCTTCATGACAATCCACCGTCTGCTCTGCTCACACACACATCATCACCGTCTCCTACGCAGATGATAGACTCACCAATACTGAACCAGCAGTCTGCTCAAGCCAACTATGCTTCTGGTTCACCTACCCAGAATCGTGCCGTGCACACCACTGATGATCCACCCTTTGTGAATCCGAGTTTCTCCGAGTGGACCCAGAACTATGGCTCGTTTAGTGATTATCGCTGTCGTGGTGGTCGGTCTGGTGGCTATGGTAGCCGTGGGCGTGGACGTGGTGGACGCTCCTCTATTCAGTGTCAAATCTGTTACAAGTGGGGTCATGAAGCCTGAAGGTACAAGAAACACACAAGAAAGGGGGGGTTTGAATTGTGTGACTTATTTTGAAAACTTCATTTAATGATAAATGTTAATTATTGGTTTTTAAAGAGAATTATTCATTATGCACATGTGTATGTATGCAGCGGAAATATAACATAACATGAAAAGTAAAGCACACATAATTTTTATCCTGGTTCACCCTCATAATCAACAGGGCTACGTCCAGTCCTTGGCTTCACCAAGATTTTCCACTATTTCAACAAATAGTACAAGTATTATCAGGGACTTCTCCTAACAAGTATTAGAAGGACTTCTCCTATCAAGTATTATCAGGGCTTCCCCTTACAAGTATTATCAGGACTTCTCCTTACAAGTATTATGCAGGACTTCTCCTGATACCTTCTACAAGGTTTTGCTTTTCTACAATAATTCTCTTCAAATAAGAGTGGGTAGAAACAATGAAGCTCGGTTTATACAGAGGATAGGAATTTGGGTTCTATGTTTTTGAGTTGTGTGAGTTGGTTAAGATGAGAGTAACACTCTATAAATTTCTCACACACGAGCACTTCAACTCATGTAAAGGATGGCTTGAAGCGTTTTGAGTTGGAACCAATGGAGTCTTGGTTCTTTGGACAAACTTAGTTGGGATATGAAAGTTTGAGTCTAAGTTTCCTAAGTTGCTACAAAAGCAGGATTCTCTATATATATCTTCATTTGAAGATCTTCGTTCTTCTTCCGCAGAAGGAGAGAAAACCTGCCCGTTAGTGCTCCTTCCTCCACTGCTGTGAGTAACAACTAGTTCTGCATTTTTCAGCAGGTCTGAGACACAATCTGAGAAGCATTGATTTGCCTAGGTTGACATCGTCTGGCTCCATTTGAGAAAGTATCCTTGAGCTATGTCTTCTGTATTTAATGCTAGGAGTTCCAGCTGTGGTATTTGTTTTGACCATTATACCCCAGTGCGTGCCAGCTAGGGCCCATCAAGTGCTTTGATCAGATATTTGAATTTCGACCATTGAACGTGTACGATGATCAGAGATTCTTGCCGTTGATTCCGCAAAGTCAACTTGATTTGAGGAAAAGTAGAAAAGCAGTGGTACCGAGGAATATTGTATTAATTGTGTCCCTTTCTTCTTTCTGCCATTGCCAGTGCTTTGATTAATACGCAGACGAGGTAGATATCTTTTGATCCAAGAGGAAATTATTCTATATGATGTGAATAATTTTCTTTAATGCTTCTGTTGAGCTAATATCCTCGTAAAGCACATTTCTTGATGTCTGTACCTTTGGTGCATTCTGATGCTTGAGCAGACGGATTCTTCCTTAGGATTTGGCAGACGTAGTCTCCATAATTTATTTATATTTCCGTTATTGAATGGCTTGCATCGGCAGGTGATCTTTCTTTATTAAGTCCTTCTTAAGAATGAGAATCTTCTTGACTTATAGAAGACTGAATCTTTCCTTTTCTTTTGCTTCCACTGAAGTTCTCCATCTGAGAAAGTTGGTCCACAACTTCTTTATATGATGCTAGAGAAGCTTCGAAGCTAGAGGTGTTTCTTCATGAGTTGTCATACTCTTTCAGCTTTAGATGAAAAAGTCTTCCTGTTGATCACTGTTGGTTTAGGCAGCGGACTGTTTTAGCTTCTTGAAGTGGACTTTGACTTGAGGGTGCATAGCTGATAGAGTGTCTTCAAAAAGGATGTTTGCTATTTGAAGTCACTGCTTTATCTTCCGTGAGTCACCAAACTGTCTTTACATGAGTGCTTTCCTTTGTATGTCTTTGACAGAATTTACTTCAGGATGTTTGTAGTGATGACCGGACGGTTTCTCCTGGCTGATTGATTCTCTTGATGATGCTTTGAGATTCATTTAGTGCCTCCAGTAGATAAACATTCCTGGATATGAGAAATTTCACTGTGTTAGGAATTCTATCTCTAATGATATTAAACCTTAAAGAAATTGTTAATTATCAAAACATAATAATTCATGTAATTATTTGAATCTAAAAATCTCCCCCTTTTTGATAATGACAATTTCTTCGGAGAAAAAGGTTTAGTGAGGATATATTTCTTGAAATAAGCACTTTGTCATTTTTCAGATAAAACAAAATGGTTTTTCTGTAGGATATTTTATTATGTAGAAAAACATGATCTTTCTTTAATAGTACGTAGACAAGAGCATTTTTGTTTTTAGGTGGACGGAGACATATATTCCAAGATTTAGCTTAACTCCTTGAGTTTATCTACCTTTGCTCCCCCTAAATTTGATATTCCTTAAATAGTTCAGTTTGACATATGTTTTTCTAATGAGCTCCCCCTGAACTGATACTATAGGACTTATTTTATATTTTATCTATTAAGTTTTAATCTTCTTCTTTAAGGGCTTCTCCCTATATTTGTTCTTTAAGGGATTCTCCCTATATTTGTTTCCTACTTATTGCTATTTCTTTACTTAACTTTGTTGTCTCTACTTTATTCTTTTTCCTTTTTCTCTACCTGATTCTTCTCCCCCTTGGGCATTATCAAAAAGAAACATTCGATAAAGAAAGCAGAAAATAAGAACTTAGTGCTGAATCAGAGAACTATATAAATAACTGCAGATAGTAAGTATGGTAGGATAAAAAAATAAATTTGTTCAAGATAAAGAAATAAGAGTGTAGAAGTTAGTTGTTCTTCTTCTGTTGTTGTTCAAGGCAGCTCCTCATCAGTGCTTCTAGGATTTCAAAGTGTGTGTCCATCTTTTCAGTGAGGGTTTGTGACACAGCGTCGATGCGGTTGAACACTTCTCCACGCAGCTCTTGATTCTTTTTGGTGTTTGTGGAGCAGACTTTCTCAATTTTCTCTGTTAGGTTCATCACGGAAGCTTTGGCATCAAAAGAATCCTCAGCAGACGGATTCGCACTCACGTGCTCTTATTCAGGAATTTCCTCAGCTTGAGAATGATTATTCTTTGGAGGAGCAACTGATATGGGTTGAGTAGTTGTGGTCTCAGTACCCAGGGCATTGTCTGTCGTGGAAGTTGCAGAAGCTTCACTTGGAGAGGATGAAGATGTAGCATTGGGACTTTCCTCAGAGTCCGAAGATGTGATGAACACATCTTTGGATACAGTTATAACTTGAGGCAAGGAGATAACTGGTGCATATGAAGGATGGCTATTGGGAGGTGTAGTAGCAGTTGGCAAAGGATCAGGTTGAGGTCTGGCAGTAAGCAGAATAAGTGACCATGATCCATATTGAAACACAATGCTTTTAACACCATGAATCAGTCCGAATGGAATGGTGCTCATATGAACGTGCTTGAAGACAGACAGTTCCCACTCATGATGAAAAATGTCATACCTTGACCTTTGAGCAAATGTGATTTGTATACCGTCAAGAGCGGGAGGAGACCAGAGTCGAGCCTAAATGCAGAAGTTGAAGCCCAGTGTTTCCATAAGCAGGTTTGGAGCATGTACGGCATTGACCATTGTGAGCATGCTGGGAACATGCATGGAGATTGGCGTAACATTCCGCCGAGATCGTCTTGGGACATGAACAGGGAAGGTTCTTGTCATATGTTCTTCAGGTTGAGAGACTCGGACAACATTCTCCTGTTTACCTTTAGGTGCAGAAGATCCTTCAACAGCCACCTGCTGAGTACTCAGAAGCTCATCCAGAGATATGGCTGGATCAGTGACGTGTTTATCAGCTTCCTTTGGTTCAATCTTCTGTTTCTTCCTTGGGTTGGACACTCAGACTGCACGAGTCTTAACCCTTTTTCTAGCACCTCTTACCTTCTTAGGAGATGCATGTTGTTCGTCAGTTGGATGAGTCAATTCAGGAACTTCTGGATGAGCTGCACCAACATCACTTGAACTAGCAGCAGCTTCTTTCCTTTGATTCATTTTCTCAACATCCAGTGGACGACTTTGATCTTCTGTCCTTGCATCTTTTGGATTTTTAGGTGGTGAAGTTTGTGGTTGATTTGGACTTTGCAGGGGCAGCTTCTTTTGAACTTCAGCATTGGCCTGGATGGACTTAGCATCAGACCGTTTCCTCTTGAGTTTTGAAGGCCGAACATAGTCAGGATTGACAATTTTCCTGTACATCACAATCCTTTGTGTGATGTTTTGACCCCATTGTTTGGCACCTTTCGCACTGTTAGGCCACCATTGTGGTGTGCCAAAAGGAAGAGGAGATTCCTTCTTCAGCATCACTCTTATCCACTGACTGTCATCGACATTGCAGAAAATAACAATGGGTGAAGGAGTTTGTACTGGCCCTGTCAGAGGAAGATACGTACATGATTCCCTAAGGCTTAGGGTGACAAGAATGACTCAGAAAGTGGTTGCAGCAAGTAGTCCCATGTCAGGAACGTTAAACCACTTGGGTGCAAGAGCTAGTTCATTAGGACCAAGAGTTAACGCATTCCGAACGCTTTCAAGGTGACCTTCAGATTCAAACGTTTTTAAGTGTAGAGAACGTCTGAGGTCAAGTTCTTCAATCATTCTTTTTCTTATCTCAAGCCATTCGTTCTCATTCTTCCCCAACCACTGGGCAATGCATCTAAACCCGCAATTGCCGTCATCTTCGACATCAACAATGTTCTCCACAAAATCATGAAATATGGTCGGCACATGTGGAAGATACTTGGTGATAGTAGATGATTGTTGAGCAGTTTCTGAAACAGATTCCAGAGGTACCTTTTTGACATTTTTAACCAATGAGGCTATTGGTATGTCATCTTCATCATCTTCATTGACATGTGGGTTTTGCTGTGGAGTGGTTGCGTCTTCATGCTGCTCTGTAATTCATCTTCGTTTGGGCTCTGGCTCTGACGGAGGCTCTATCTTTGTCATCTGTCCAGAACTGGAGATATGGTGCCCTTTAGAGGGTGGAGGAGAGTTATCACTGATGTCCTCCTCAGTTTCATTATCCTGTTCTGCATCTATACTTTCTTTCTGCTGATTTTTTTCCCTTTCAATCAACAAATCTTTTGGAACACCGGAGATATCAATTTTCAGCTTCATTTTCTTGACATCTCCAAACTTGATGGGAGTAGGATGGATGTATTCATGGACGATAAGCTCACTTTGCTCCTTCATTTCGTCGATGAGCTTTTTCTTTCTCATCATCTTAGAGATGAGACCTCCATAAGGCAGGTTTGACACTGGACTTTCCAGCGTGTTGATGATATGATGGAAGATTAAATAGGAAAGATTTATCTTCTGCTTGTGCACCATTTGGTAAAGGGCCCAGTGGGATAACTTGTTCACTAGGTTGCCGTCTCCTTCCCTTGGAATCACTATTTTGCATAGCACAACATAAGGAAAATTACATTCTTCAATCAGGTTGTTGATATTGGTTCCATGGATTTTCGGATCCTGTTTCCAAATGCAGTTAAGGTTGGGTGCAGATAATTCCCATGTTGTCCTATATTTTACCCCTTCATCTATTTTGACATCTTGGGTCACAGCAATGTCTCCTGGAGACACATTGGTAACAACCCTCATGCATCTAGACTTGATAGTAACTGTTCCCTTCTTGACTGTGCAGTCAAAGAACTCTTTGACTACAGGTTTGATAGTGGGTGATGCAGATACTCTCATGAGGTTGGTCCATTCTTGAAACAGTACGAGGTCTAGTCCTGCAACCTTTGCATGGCTGTTGACGTTGAGATCAAGATATCTTGGGGGCACAAGTTCTTTCTCTCCCAGATTTATCACTTTCAGCTTTCCTATTAGTGATTCTTGTTCTCTTCTATTAGCTGCAATGTTCTTGTTCCTCCTGTTGATTATCTCTTGTTGTTCAGAAGTGGTAGCAATTGGTTCCTTAGACGCCATTGTAGAGTTCTGCAAGAGAAGGTTAGAAAGAGCAAGAGAACAAGTAGAAGATAGCCAAGAGTTCGGGTGCAAGTACGTTAGTTGTAAGTATGGGACTTCTTCTTTCAAGTTCTTTTTGTCAAGTTTAATTAGAATGCAAATGGTTTTCACTTGGTTTAGGTGTTGAAATGATTAGTTCTGCAATGATGTGAGATAATGATCAGCATGCGCATTAAATGTAAATCTTTAAGTGTGCAGTCATGGCAGTTGAAAGATTTAATGCGTGCTGAGAACGTTTTAGCATATGAAACGATACAGCTGTTTACCAATAACCCAGACGTGGGTGTTGTGGATGTCTGATCGTGTCCTTTCAGTTATTCACAGACGTTCTCTTTTGAATGTTGCTTAAATAGTCACCAGACGGTGGCCTATACTTGATTCAATTAGTTATGGCGACAAACTCCATTTGAACCAAACGTTGTCCTCTCTTCGAGTGCTCCCTTGGCTTCACACCTATAATTACTTTTATCTATTCAATGTGTACACCTGTCTTTAATACTGCAAGTATTAACACGTAGTTCTTTTCCATAGAACTTCATCAGTATCATTTAATCATTCTATTGAATACATGCAGTAGGATAAGTATGTTCTTCTTTTGACAAATGAAGGTAGGTTAAGAATACTTCCTTTGAGGAACTTGTCATAAGTTCTGTGCAAGTCATAGTCTTATAATCATCTTCCTTCAGATAAGGGATGTTTTGATTTGTATATTAAATTTTTGAACACAGATGGTTCAACTAACGGATGAGCTTGAATCTAACAATGTTCTTCCAGAGTTAGGAAAATATCAGAGCAAGACTGAAAACGGTGTCCGTCTGACGAATTATCACATAGATATTTATAATTTTTCACCGGACGGAGATGAGATGTGTTCATCTGGCACAACCTCTACTTTTTTCTTTTAAGTCAATGTGATAATCAACGTTGACTTCTCAAAGCGCTTGTAGTTGTATCACCTGCAGTTGCTGTTAATGAGGGCGCAAATATATTCTTTTTAAGTAGGGACGTCCTTCTGGCAGCATTCCATAGGCTGACTTTTGTTTTTCTTGGATTTAATGATTGATCAGCTTCTGTTGATAAATGTTGTAACATATATGTTTCTTGTTATGGAATCATGCAGTAGTAATCATAGTGTATTCTATGGTACCCATATTTCTTTGGGTCTGGAGGATTAGTTTTACATTCATGAGATTGAGAATATCATTATTTGATGGTTATAGACAGAGAAAGATATCTACTAAGCTTCAAGTAAATATACATGAATATGTGTACATGATACTAATTCTTCAGGATAGTACATTTTTATTATGCAAATATGACATAGCAATAAAGTCTTGATTCTTATGTGTTCTGCTTCCCTGAGAGGATACATATGTTTCAATCGATTTTGATCTATCTCAGTAGTATAAATGGTGAATATTTTAGAATATAATCTGTAGTCCTTTCTCTCATACATTTATACACTTAAGCTGTTAATAACACAAGTAATGAGATAGTAGCAAACGATTAATTATAGGTTCAGAGTTACCTCATTTTCTTTTCTTGTCATCTATCTCCAATCTTCAGCAATGGTTGTTTCCATCACGAAGAAGATGAGTTCTTTCTTCTTCTTGAAGGAGAGCTTGATCATTTCACACACCAGCTAGAAGATCCATCATTAATGAGACTATATATGTGAGCAGAGATGGAAAACCACAGTTTTCACTTGCTTCCTCTTTTGGATAGATGTGGGATCTTCTACAATCCTTCAAGTTATCTGTGAATAGCTTCCTTTTGACCTGTTCACTCCTTTCTTGAGCTAGTTTCTTTGAGATGTTCTTCATGCACTGTTGTTTGGATCAAGGTTGCTTTTAATCGAGGAGAACATCTATTACCATAGATCTTTATACTCTGCATCTGTGAAGATGTTAGTTATTTTCAGAGTGGTTAGGCTCTGATACCAATTGAAGGTACAAGAAACACACAAGAAAGGGGGGGTTTGAATTGTGTGACTTATTTTGAAAACTTATTTTAATGATAAATGTTAATTATTGGTTTTTAAAGAGAATTATTCATTATGCACATGTGTATGTATGCAGCGGAATTATAACATAACATGAAACGTAAAGCACACATAATTTTTATCCTGGTTCACCCTCATAATCAACAGGGCTACGTCTAGTCCTTGGCTTCACCAAGATTTTCCACTATTTCAACAAATAGTACAAGTATTATCAGGGACTTCTCCTAACAAGTATTAGAAGGACTTCTCCTATCAAGTATTATCAGGGCTTCCCCTTACAAGTATTATCAGGACTTCTCCTTACAAGTATTATGCAGGACTTCTCCTGATACCTTCTACAAGGTTTTGCTTTTCTACAATAATTCTCTTCAAATAAGAGTGGGTAGAAACAATGAAGCTCGGTTTATACAGAGGATATGAATTTGGGTTCTATGTTTTTGAGTTGTGTGAGTTGGTTAAGATGAGAGTAACACTCTATAAATTTCTCACACACGAGCACTTCAACTCATGTAAAGGATGGCTTGAAGCGTTCTGATTTGGAACCAATGGAGTCTTGGTTCTTTGGACAAACTTAGTTGGGATATGAAAGTTTGAGTCTAAGTTTCCCAAGTTGCTACAAAAGTAGGATTCTCTATATATATCTTCAGTTGAAGATCTTCGTTCTTCTTCCGCAGAAGGAGAGAAAACCTGCCCGTTAGTGCTCCTTCCTCCACTGCTGTGAGTAACGGCTAGTTCTGCATTTTTCAGCAGGTCTGAGACACGATCTGAGAAGCATTGATTTGCCTAGGTTGACATCGTCTGGCTCCATTTGAGAAAGTAGCCTTGAGCTATGTCTTCTGTATTTAATGCTAGGAGTTCCAGCTGTGGTATTTGTTTTGACCATTATACCCCAGTGCGTGCCAGCTAGGGCCCATCAAGTGCTTTGATAAGATATTTGAATTTCGACCGTTGAACGTGTACGATGATCAGAGATTCTTTCCATTGATTCTGCAATGTCAACTTGATTTGAGGAAAAGTAGAAAAGCAGTGGGACCAAGGAATATTGTATTAATTGTGTCCCTTTCTTCTTTCTGCCATTTCCAGTGCTTTGATTAATACGCACACGAGGTAGATGTCTTTTGATCCAAGAGGCAATTATTCTAGATGATGTGAATAATTTTCTTTAATGCTTCTGTTGACCTAATATCCTCGTAAAGCACATTTCTTGATGTCTGTACCTTTGGCGCATTCTGATGCTTGAGCAGACAGATTCTTCCTTAGGATTTGGCAGACGTAGTCTCCATAATTTATTTAGATTTCCGCTTTTGAATGGCTTGCATCGGCAGACGATCTTTCTTTATTCAGTCCTTCTTAAGAATGAGAATCTTCTTGACTTATAGAAGACTGAATCTTTCCTTTTCTTTTGCTTCTGCTGAAGTTCTTCATCCGAGAAAGTTGGTCCACAACTTCTTTATATGATGCTAGAGAAGCTTCGAAGCTAGAGGTGTTTCTTCATGAGTTGTCATACTCTTTCAGCTTTAGATGAAACAGTCTTCCTGTTGATCACTGTTGGTTTAGGCAGCGGACTGTTTCAGCTTCTTGAAGTGGACTTTGACTTGAGAGTGCATAGCTGAGAGTGCATAGCTGACAGCATTTCCTTCAGGATGTATGTAGTGATGACCGGACGGTTTCTCCTGGAAGATTGATTCTCTTGATGATGCTTTGAGATTCATTCAGTGCCTCTAGTAGATAGACATTCCTGGATATGAGAAATTTTATTGTGTTAGGAATTCTATCTCTAATGATATTAAACCTTAAAGAAATTGTTATTTTATCAAAACATAATAATTCATTTAATTATTTGAATCTAACAAAGCCGACACTTGCTATTGCCGCGTATCGTCTGCCAATTTTCCAGGAATGGTTGGCTCATCACCATATGGTGGTCAGTTTAATCAAGTTCCATAGCATGCTAGTACCTTTAGAGGCTTTGCACCACCTCTTTCTAATTTTCAACAAGCAGGACTTGGTCCCTCACCCTTTTATAATCTTCAAATAACTGGGCCCTCCAAATTACCTTTTCTTAATGTTGGATCGAGGACTGATCCACATGGATATCCTTCGGGAATTGCTTATCCTCCGTTTGCTGGATATGTTAATGGTTTTCACCAGCAGACGATGCCTGCACTTGTGTTTCAGTCTCCCTAGCAGACGATTGGCCCTTCTCACTTTGCACAGCGACTAACAAGCCAATTGTTTTCACAGCATACGATGGGACAAGCTCTGCTCGCTGCATCTGCAGGACCAAGTGTAGGGAACTGGTTACCAGTCACTGGTTGTTAAGAACCAAAGTTGGTTCTTGAAGAATTTGAGAAATTGAAGATGCAAAAAGGATGAACTCTATTATTTACTTCATTCTGGAACTTCAATTCCTAATTATTCAAAGTTACAAGCTCTGTATTTATACAGAGAGACCGACGAATATTCCAAGGTCAACAATTACAACTATTACATTGGGTATCATAAACAACAATAAATACAAGATAACATCCCGGGTACAAGATAATATTAACTATCAAGATAATATTAACTATTACTAGTGGTTTACTGATAGCAATTCTGCAAGTGCGCAGATTGTATCGAAGTAGTATAAAAGATTATCGTCTCCACAGGGATTGGTTTGACTTGAAATCGGTTTTCTAGAGTTTGAAAAAGAGAAATTATAATTGATTTGTTTAGTCGAAAGCCTAAGAAATAAAAGACTTGAATTGTAAATTTTGATAAAAACAGCACTTGCTTAATAGCTTCACCTAACCAAATTAAGCTTTTCACAATCAGATGACTATATGAACTTGGAAATCATTTCATGGTGATGTAGCCTAAACCTCTATTTGTTATTACCTTAATCAAATAGAACTTCCAATTCAATTACTAAACCTAATACCTTAGTTCTTAGTTAATCCAATTGAAGCATTAGTGTTCTTAATTCTGGCCAACACAATTGATTCCCACCCTTATACCTAGGTGGTGGATAAACCGATTATTCTATTCTCGTTCCCTTAATTCCTACCAACTAACGTTGTGCAAGTCGACTCAAGCAAAATAAACATGGGAAAAAGATACATGAAACTACAACTTTATTCATATAGAGCAACAAAAATATTAAATCATATCTCATCAAGGATTCACATAGTACCCAAATGCTAAAAAGAAACTAGTCGAGCATGGCTAGATTAAACATAAACAAAATAAAGAAACAAAACCTGGAACAAGGGCTCAAGAGGCCTCTTACAACTCTAGGAACAAATCTTAAAACAAAATACCAGATGTCTAGGTATGTCTTTACAAAGAAAGAAAAGCATCCTATTTATAACTTTTCTTGTCAGCATCCCAACGCATGAGCGTTAGCTTCCAACGCTCAGGCGTTGGAAATTAATTAATTCAGCAAGTTCTGGCAGAGAGCCAACGCATGAGCCTTGGCTCCCCAACGCTCAAACGTTTGGCTCGTCTGTTGCTTCACATTCTTGCTCTCTTCACATCCTTTGATGGCAAGGCTTTCCTCGTTTGTTTTGAAACAGCTGAAGCACTTTATGTCTTTCTTCAATTCTTCATTTCAACATTTTAAACATGTGCTTTGATGCTTCATCTTTGCCTTTAATTCCAAAACCATAATCAGCCTTCATTCTCTTCTTCAATTCTCTCTTTACGCCATCATTTCTTCAATTGACAACCCAATAAAACCAAGAAATCTAACCAGAATAATAAAACTAAAAATAAAACAACTAAAACTTAATAAAAATCCTAAAAAACATAAAATAACTACTAACTTATATGAAAATGCAAAAATAATCAAAAACCTAATAAAATGAATAAAAACTATATGAGACACAAATAAAAATAAAATAAAAACAAAGAAAAAGATGCTAAAAAGATCATACAAATCCAACACATCATTTACAACTGGCACCGTACAGGTCAGACGATACTTTTGGCCAGACGGTCTAGTATGGAAAATAATCCATTGCTTTTTTGTGTAGATGATCATACTTAGATGATAGGATCAAATGATAGAATGTTGTATTAGACGATACTGATAGTTATAAAACCACACAAGAAAGGGGGGGTTTGAATTGTGTGTGTGATTTTTAAACTTTTTTTTGTGAAATAACAGTTATAAGTTCAAAAACGTTTGTTAAAGAAGTGCAGCGGAAATTATTCTACAACTGAACAATAAAGCACACACGAAGTTTATCCTGGTTCACCCCCTTAATCGACAGGGCTACGTCCACTTCGGAGAGTAGTGAACTTCGTCGTCCACATCCACTTCTAATGCTAGAGCAATGTCTTCAGGAGAGATTTCAGTTATCGTCCTCATGCATCTGCTCACGATAGTCCGAGGGTTTTTCTTTACAACACACTGGTAGAACTCCTTTACCAAGGGCTCAAGAACAGGAGTTTCTGACACTTTCATGAGTTGTGCCCAGTCTTGAAATAACACGAAACTTAGTCTGGCAACCTTGGCATACTGGAAGCGATTAAGTTCAAGATACCTCGGTGAAACGAGTTCCCGTTCACCTAGGTCAGAGAATTTCTGAGCCCCAATCTTCATAACTTGTTCACGGCGATTGGCGTCAACATTTTTCTTTCTCAACTCAAGAACAGCTTCTTGTGCTTGAGTAAGTTTGGGTTTGACAGCGATTTGCTTCTTTGGAGCCATTTGATAAATCTGCAGAAAAAGGTTAGAGAATACAAACAGAGAATAGCAAGGGTTCTAAGGTGCAGGAGAGTTGAGATGTGAGTGTGAAGTTTCTACCCTCAAGTTTGTTAAGGTTGATTAGAAGGCAGACAGTCTTACTCATTTAATGGAAAGAAATGATTGCCTTTGCATTTGATGTGAGATAGTAAGTATCGCATGCGCACTAAAAAAATCGATAAATGTGCAGTTATGGTAGTTAAGGATTTAATGCGTGTTGAGAACGCATGAGTACGTGGAACGATACAGCTGTTTACCTGTGACCCAGACGTGGATGTTTTAATGTGTCCTTTCGGTTGAACCCAGACGTTCTCATTTAGATGTCTTTTGATTGATCACCAGACGGTGACTTAGTCTCAGTCCGATAGCTCTTGGTGATGGACTTCATTTGTGCCAGATGTAGTATTTTGAGTGTTCCTTTGAGATGCTCAATATGTGCATTTCTTCACCTGCAAGCATTAACACGAAGTACTTTTTCCCACAGAAATTTATTAGTACTTTCTCATATTTTTAGTTTGTCACATGCAGTGAGACTTATATGCTCTAATTGTTTAACAAATGTACATAAATTTGAGATACTCCCTGTGAGCACGCTTCATTAATTGGTATGTGTATTGTGCTATATATCATGTCTTCATAGTTGTCTCTTATCAGGGGAATGATGCTATCAGATGCATTATCATATATATTATTTATAGGCTTTCACAAAGAAAAGTGGGTGATACTCGTCCAGCATGCTCTTTTACTTTCTTCTCTTGACCTCCATGTTTGGTCAGCTGTTGTTGATCGTCATTATAGTGAGTTTCTTCACTGTGAGTTCCTGCAGCAAAAGTCAATGTGCACTTTTGTGGTACCCGGGTTTTTCTTGGATCCAGAGGGTTAGTCCTTTATTCACACGATAGTAAGCATCAGTAGTTGGGTGTTATGCTCAAGGTGGAATGAATTTTCAAGGGTTTAAGCCGATATACAGATGTTTTATGCGTTTCAAGATATTGACTATTCATGATGGCATTTGAAAATATCATGCAGGTTTTGATGCGGCAACAAAAATTTTGTTCCTTTCATGTGGATGAAAATTTGAAATAATATAGGAGTTAATTTGACTTAGAGTTTATCTTAACCAGAGATTAATTAAAATTACAGGACAGATATTCAGTTTTTCCTTTCTTTAATGTATTACTAGTTTCACTTAAGTTAGAGCAAAAGAGGGAATGGTTACAGCCTGAAAATCATGAATTCATAATTACCTCATTTGTATTTCACATGGTCACATAGTGTATCACAGTTTTCAATGAATTTGCTGGAGGATCCGTCAATGATGGACTGAGCTGGAAGATCAGGATTTCTCATTTAGCTTCCTCTTCTTGGATGAGTATAAATTTCTTTGTGCTTTATCAACTCATCTGTGATAATCCTTCTTTAATCTGGTTTACTTCTTTCTTGAGTTGGTTTCTTTGAGATGTTCTTCCTGCACTATAGTTTGGATCGTGGTTGCTTTTTGTTCGAGGAGAACATCTATTACCATAGATCTTTGTAATCTGCATCTGTGAAGATGTTAGTCTTGTTCAGAGCGGTTAGGCTCTGATACCAATTGAAGGTGCAAGAAACACACAAGAAAGGGGGGGTTTGAATTGTGTAATCATTTTTGAAATTTATTCGATAGACTTTAAAGGTTGATTACTTGTTTTCAAAGTGATTTGTTTGTTATGCAAGCATAAGTGAGTATACAGCGGAAAAGCAATATAACATGAAGAATAAAGCACAAATGATTTTTATCCTGGTTCACCCCCATAATCGACAGGGCTACGTCTAGTCCTTGGCTTCACCAAGATTTTCACTATTTAAACAAATAGTACAAGTATTATCAGGGACTTCTCCCAACAAGTATTCTAAGGACTTCTCCTATCAAGTATTCGAAGGACTTCTCCTAACAAGTATTCGAAGGACTTCTCCTTACAAATATTATACAGGACTTCTCCTGACACCTTTTTCAGGGTTTTTCTTTTCTACAATAATTCTCTTCTGATAAGAGTGGCTAGAAGAAATGAAGCGCAGAAAACAGAGAGATCATAAGCAAGTTGGTCTCTATTTTAAGCTATGTGTGTGGGATAGGATGAGAGTTATACACTATAAATTTACACACACATAAGCAACTCAACTCAGGTTGTGATATGACTTGAAGTTCCCTGAGTTGGAACCTAGAATGTCTTGGTCCTTTGGACGAACTAGGTTGAGATATGTAAAATTGAATTCTAGTCGCCAAGTTACTACGGAAGCAGGATTCTCTATATGTATCTTCAGTTGAAGATCCTTATTCTTTCTCCACAGAAGGAGTGAAAATTTGCCCGTAGTGCTTCTTCCTCTCTGAGCTGCGCATAACGGCTAGTTCTGCATTTTTCAGCAGGTGTAAGACACGATCTGAGAATCATTGATTCGCCTGGGTTGACGTCGTCTGGCTCCATGCTGAGCGAGTAGCTTTGAGCTAGTTCCTCTGTATTTAATGCGTGAAGATCCAGCTGTGGTATTTGTTTTGACCATTATACCCCAGTGCATGCCAGCTAATGCTCATCACGTGCTTTGATCAGATGTTTGAATTTCGACCGTTGAACATGTACGGTGTTTAGAGATTCTTGCCGTTGATTCCGCGATGTCAGCTTGATTTGAGGAAAAGTAGAAAAGCAGTGAGACCAAGGAATATTGTATTAATTGTGTCCCTTCCTACTTTCTGCTATTTGCCAGTACTTTAATAAATATGCAGACGAGGTAGATGACTTTGATCCAAGAAGTAATTATTCAAGATGAGGAGAATAATTTCTTTAATGCTTCTGTTGATCTAACATCCTCGTAGAACACATTTCTTGAGGTTTGTACCTTGGCGCAATCCGATGCTTGAGCGGACGGATTCTTCCTTAGAGTTTGGCAGACGCAGTCTTCATACAATGCTTGAGATTCCGCTGTGAAGTGATTTGCATTGGCAAACAGACTTTCTTCATTCAGTTCCTCTTTTAGGATTAGAGACTCCTTAACTTTTAGAGGACTGAATCTTCTCTTTTCTTTTGCTTCCACGGAAGTTCTCCATCTGAGAAAGTTGATCCACAACTTCTTTGTGTGATGCCAGAGAAGCTTCGAGGCCGAAGGTGTTTCTTCATAGGTTGTCATACTCCTTCAGCTTTAGATGAAGCAGTATTTCTTTTCATCACTGTAGATATGAGTAGCGGACTGTTTCAGCTTCTTGAAGTAGACTTTGACTTGAGCGTGCAGAATTTGATGAAGTGTCCTTGAGAGAGGATGTTGACTGTTTGACGTTATTACTTTAACTTTCTTGAATCACCGGACTGTCTTATACATGAATACCTTACATGAATCACCGGACAGTATTTCCTTCAGAGTGACCGGACGCACTCTTCTGGTGGACTGATTCTCTTGATGATGCTTTGAGATTCATTTAGTCCTTTAGTAGATGATCATTCCTGTACATGAGAGTTTTCACTATGTTAGGAATTTTATCTCTGACAAAATTAAACTTTAAAGAAATTGTTAATTATCAAAACATAATAATTCATTTAATTATTTGACTCTAACAGAGATTGTTGAGTGTTCGGCTTAGAACAGTTTGATTGCAGATGATAAACTTTGAGAGTTTGAATGAATTGATTGTGTAAAAGTCGCCAAGTTGAAGCTGATGATATGTCCACTATTTATATCTTCAGTAGGATGTTTAATGGGAGCTTTGCTGAAGATCTTCAAAATAGTTCCGTTTGAATTTTTGCTCGAATGTGAGTAACGGACACTTCTGCATCTGCCAAACAATTAACGTTTCTTCAATGATAGAGGTTGATATCGTCTGGTAATGCATTTCACCTTGAGCCATAGCTTCTGCAATTAATGCTCATGTATTACAGCTAAGGGAGTCATTAATGTTCTGACCAGAATATTTGAATTTGAACGTTGGGGAGATACGACGATCAGACAGACTCGCCGCTAATTCCGTAAAAGCAGCTTGAATTAAGGAATGTCAGAGGATTTGAATCTTCAGGGAATGAGGCGCTTAATTCTGTCCTTTTCGCCATTAATGCTTTGAGGAGACAAGTGGTGCTTGACAGCTCATCTTGATGTTGAACAAACGATTACATCCTGATATTACTTTTTGGACGAGTCTTCAATTGTTTCTTTAGTCAACCCAGCATTCTTCATATAAATACATCCAGTGACTGATCAACCAGACGTTCATCATAGGCAGACGGACTCTCTAAGGTGGATGTGATCAGCTGGCAGACTGATTCACAAAGGCAGTGGCCGGACGAATTTCTCTACTGTCCTTTACTTGAATATCTACTTTTGATAATGCTTTGTCGAGGTCCACGCAGTGCATCTCCAAGTAAACAAATATTCGTGAGCATGAAAACTATTAAGAAGTTAGAAATACTTAGCGAAATTGTTATTTATCAAAATATAGTAACTCATTAAATTATTTGATTCTGACAATCTCCCGCTTTTTGATAATGACAATTTCCTTAAAAAAAATGAGAGTTTTTGAGAGTAATAGATTTTTAAAACTTCCTCCCCCTTAGTCTAAGATTTCTCTAAGAGATTACTCCCTCTAAATTTATGCTCTTCTTTTTACACTTCTTTTTCATTTTTAGTTGTTCTTCTCCCCCTTTGGCATTATCAAAAACAAAAAAAAACAAAAAAAAAGTGATACAGAGAAGAGAGCAATAAAGAAGATAGCCATTAAGATAATTCTGAAAATAGGACAGAAAGCAATAAAAGTAAGAGTCAGGGCGAGAGAGATGGCTTCAAGTGTTCAAAGAGCAGTGTCATAGTGTCCTGCAATCAGTCAAAGCGAGTGTCCATTATGGTGGTGAGGTTGTACTGCATGGAGTCAAGACGATCATGCACATCATGACGAAGAGCACGCCTCTCTTCAGAGGTGAGAGTATGAACAGCCTGAATACTTTGATCGAGCATTGAGACCAATATACGAATGTCAGATGGCTTAGAGGTGGAGGTATCATGGACCTGCGGTGTGGCAAGGATTGATGGCAAAACTGGAGTGAAAGGTGCCACAGTAGGTATTAGTGGAGATGGAGTTATGCAGGGCCAATCGAAACCATAAGTTTTCAACACTGGGGGCAGCATAGGAAAGAGAACCAATGTCCAGGTCTTGAACTTCAGGACCAAGGGATCGAATTGACAAGCCAAATGAAGAGGTATGGAAGCCACATGAGTAACTCCAGAGACGACCAGCTGCCAATCGAAGTGGAAGAACATGCAGCGTTAAGGCAGGGATGGAACAAGCTGATGGTCATGACATCCAGTGGGGATCCACAGACCTGCAATGAAGCAAAAGGGAAAACCAAGAA
Organism: Acmispon strigosus; assembly: GCA_030819835.1. Classification (NCBI taxonomy): domain Eukaryota; kingdom Viridiplantae; phylum Streptophyta; class Magnoliopsida; order Fabales; family Fabaceae; genus Acmispon; species Acmispon strigosus. The sequence continues at coordinate 31,352,895 of JAUAMA010000003.1, read as the reverse complement.
CCTGTAGGCACACATCTGAAAGCAGGTGTGCATTTTGTGCAGTGGTGGAACGCTTGCGTTTTCCCAAGGCAGATCGAGATCGACGAGGAAAGCAGGGCATGAAGGGGATCCGGTGGTGAGGCATGCAATGAGTGGATGAAAATGGATAAGGAAAGGAGTGAGCCGGAGGTGCGAGCATAAGATCCAGATCCAGATCTTTATTGAAGGGGACAGTTGGTGACAGATGAGATGCATTAATATTTGTATTAATTTGAGCATCTACCCGTCTCGAGAGCTGAGCAAAATGTTGACTTTGACCCATATGCACACGGAGACCAAGGGTTCTGTAGTAGGTAGTGGTGCCTGAGATTCAGTCTGGTGAGGTTTTTCTGAAGTCAACTGAGAATTATGTACCAGACGACGCCGTTTGGAGCAATCACCAGACGGTGTCACTTCAGGAAACTTCCTCTTTTCGTGAAGTTCTCTTAGCTTGTTCTTCTTAGCCCAGTTACTTAAGAGTTCTTCAGGTACAGCAGATATATCAATGCAGAGTTGCATTCGACGGACATCTCCAAACTTGATGGGAGTGGCAGATATAGAGTCACGCAAAATAAACTCCACTGATTCTATTGAGGCAGTGAGCAGCTTCTTATGTCGCATAAGGGCTGTTATGAGTGACCCATAGGGAAGGTTCGTGTTGGATTGTTCCAGGGTATGAATCATATATTGAATGAGAAGATCAGGCAGATTAACCTTTCTGCGACGTTGCATTTGGAGTAAAGTCCATTGAGAGAACTTATTGACCAAGTCTCTTGAACCTTCTTTTGGCAGTACAATCTTGCGAAGAACAGCATGAGGGAAGATACATTCCTCAACAAGATTCTTCACACGGTGAGACGTAGAGCACTTCGGTACTTCCTTCCAGATAGCGAAAGGGTTGCTTTCAGAAGCTTCCCAGGAAGGTGAGTAGCAGACACCCTCGAGAGGAAGGTTTAATAGATCAAACACATCGCGAGACTGAATGTCTATCACTTGCCGTAAGCATCGTGTTCGGATGTGGTTAGGGTTAACCTTGATGGCACAGTCATAGAATTCCTTCACAAGGGGAGAGAGTGCTGGAGTTGCAGAGACATTGAACAAATTTCCCCAATCCTGAGACAATAATAAATCAAGATCGGCAACCTTTGCTGTTAAAGAAAAATATCCAAATGAATTAATCTATTTTGATAAATAACAATTTCGTTAAGAGTCACTAACTCTCCTTGAAGTGTTCTATATTCAGGGACTCTTATGAACGGAAGGCACGATGCAACCATTATCAAAAAGCTAAGGAAAAGTCCGTCCGGCTATGAGAATTGAATCCGCCCTCAGAGTAAAAATCATCCGCCTGAAATGTCTGTCCGGTCCATTTCTCGTCAAACATATAGGTTGACTAAGGAGCAATGAGTGAAGACTGGTAGAAAAAGAATCTGCTTAGAAGAGATCGTTTGTTTGAACCAACAATGAGCTGTCATGCACCTCTTGGTTGATCAGAGAATTAAATGTCGAAAGAGACAGAATTAAGCGCCATCTACCTTGAAAATTCAAATTCTCTGACATTCCTCAATTCAAGTTGCCTTTAATGAATTAACGGTGAAATCCTCTAATCATCGTATCTCCTCAACGGCCGAATCCGAGTCCTCTGGTCAGAAGCATTAATTGCTCTCCTAGCTGTAATACACTTGCATTAATGGCTGCCTCTGAATACCAGAAGATAAAGTATTTCCAGACGATCTCACTCTCTATCAGTTGAAGAAATGTTCTTCACTTTGATAAACCGTATCAAGCAACAAGTTGTAGAAGTATCCGTTACTCACAATCAAGCAAATTTCCAACGGAACTATTTTTGAAGATCTTCATCAGCTCATCCAGTTCTCATCATACTGAAGATATAAATAGTGGCCTCTGCATCATTTTCAACTTGGCGACTTACACAATATCAAAGCATTCAAATCCTTCAAGTCAATTCATAATTTGAACAAGCTTTAGCCAAGAACACTCAGTAACATTAAGATTTTCTACCCTTCTGAGTTTAGTCGCCAACCAGTGTGAAATCTTCATAGAGTAAAAACTCTTATTCTACTCACACTACATCTTCAGAGAACCAAACTTAAAAATCATCTCTGAACCTAGAACCTCATATTTTCTACCCACTCTTTGTGAAGAGATCCTTGTAGAAAACCAACCTTCTTGTAAAAGAATTGGGAGAAGTCCTGTCGAATACTTGAGAGATAAAGGAGAAGTCCTGAGGAAACTTGTAAAGGAGTAGTCCTCAGAATACTGGGAGAAGTCCCTGAGAACACTTGTACTATTCAGTCGAAATAGTGGAAAATCTTGGTATAGCCAAGGACTGGACGTAGCCCTATCAATTTTGGGGGTGAACCAGGATAAATATCTAGTGTGCTTTACTATTTATGCTCTAAGTATATTTCCGATGCACGTTTATTTAAACGTTTTCAAACTTATAAATAGTATTCTGCGAAAAACTTTCAAAAGTCACACACACAATTCAAACCCCCCCTTTCTTGTGTGATTTTATTACTATCAATTGGTATCAGAGCATAACCGCTATGAGAATTACTAACATCTTAACAGGTGTAGAGTGAAAAGATCCATGGACGGAATTTCCTACCCAACCGGAACCGCAACAAACAAGCCACCATTCTTCGATAGCTCAAACTATCCCTACTGGAAGAAGCATATGCAGCTATTCATTGAATCAACTGATTGGAAACTATGGGACGTGATATCTAAGGGAAATTACTTTCCTAAAGATAGTGAAAACAAGGCTATCCCAGCTGACAAGTGGACAGACAAACACAAGACCGAAAACCAGAGGAATGCCAAGGCAAGGCTATTTCTTATATGTGCTCTCAGCAAAAGTGAGTATGACAAAGTTGACAGCCTAAGTACTGCAAAGGAGGTATGGGACACGCTGGCTATTACTCATGAAGGAACAACTGCTGTTCAAACCACCAAGATGAGAATGCTCGCCTCCCAATATGAAAACTTCATGATGGATGATAATGAGTCCATTGATTCCATGTTTTCACGACTTCAGACCATTCACAATGGTATGAGGAATTTGGGCAAAACATTCACCAACAAGGAGCAAGTGGTCAAGATTCTCAGAAGTCTTCCCATCAACTGGAGAAATTTCGTCACCTCCCAAAGATCCGGAAAGGATATGGACACATATCAAGTAGAAGATTTGCTAGGAGAAATGAAGATCCACGAGCAGGATCTTGCAAATGATGCTGCGATCATAAAAAGAAAAGCAGCAGCTGCAAAAGCTGTAGCATTTAAAGCCAACAAATCAAAGGATTTGAAAGCTAATGAATCCTCAGATGAGGAAACTGTTCAATCTGATCGATCTGATGATGAACAAGCTTTGTTCAACAGACGATTTAGAAAAATGGTGGGAAACAGGAAGCAATTCAAAGGAAGACCATCTTCCTCATCAAGAAAAGAAGAAAGAACTCCAAGCAAAGGAGGGATCGTCTGCTATGAATGCAAGAAACCTGGTCATGTCAAAGCAGATTGTCCTCGTCTAGGGAATAAGTCTTCGCAGAAAACTTTGTATAAAAAGAAGGCATTTTCCAGCCAGAACGATGAATCAGAAGATGACTCAGATCAAGAAGAAGAAGCCAAGGGAGCTAATGAAGAAGCTTCATACTGTGCGTTCATGGCATCCATAGACACTTCAGATATTGAAGCCGACAGAGAAGCAGAGGCATTGATGATTTCTGTCGACCAATCCATTGACGAAGAAGATGATCAAGATGAGGTATGTCCTGAAATCTTATCTGATGACTACAATGAACTGCTAGAATATGCTCATGCATTAGCTATTAAGTACAGCTCTCTCAAAAAGAAGCATGATAAAACATTGAAAGAACTGCATGCATCTAAGGAAGTATCCATCATGCTTACCAAGAAAAATCAAGCGCTTTTAGAACAAGACGCAAACAAAGAAATTAGACTTTTAAAGCAAAGAGTCAGTTACTTAATTAAAGACTTATCCATGTTTACTCAAGGCCATGATAATCTAATCAAATTAAGTGGAAATAATAGATTAGCTTATGATCGAAGAGGGTTAGGATATGAAGAAGACGAAGACTGGGATATAGTTGCCATTAAACATAACTTGTCTACTGTTCCATATAGATATCAGCCTGAAAAGAAAAATATTTCATCAGCATCTATCAAAATTCAACCTGATACTAACAAAAAATAGTGCATTGGAGGAAAAGTCCACCCAAGGTGATTACTAACAAAAGAGTACCCAAGAAAGTTTGGGTACCTGAATCAATGATTATTCCTCTTGAAGATGTGCTTAACAGTTCGAAACCAAAGAGAACAATGGTACCTGGACAGTGGATGCTCACGACACATGACTGGAAAAAGGTCTTTATTCCCAAAAATCCATGAGAAGAAGACAGGAGGGACAGTGACCTTTGGAGGTAATCAAAAAGGTTTCATTGTCGGAGAAGGTAATGTTGGTAAGGACCCCCTTCCAGTAATCCGGAAGGTTCTTCTAGTTGAAGGATTGAAACATAACCTACTTAGCATAAGTCAATTGTGTGAAAGTGGGCTCACTGTTTCCTTCACCAAATTGAAGTGTAGTGTCACTAATGAAAATGACAAGATTTTCTTTGAAGCTCAGAGACAAGGAGATCTATATAAGACCTCCCTAGAAAACCTTGCAAGTCAAAAGGTAACATGTCTAGTATCAGCAGAGGATGATAAATGGATCTGGCACAGGAAGCTAGGGCATGCATCCCTAAAGACCATTGTTAAAATAATCAAACATGATTTAGTACGTGGTTTTCCAAATCTATCTTTCAAATCTGATGATACATGCTCAGCATGTCTCCAAGGAAAGCAAGTAAAAAGTTCTTTCCATGCAAAGAACGTTGTTAGTACAAAGAGACCTCTGGAGATGTTGCACATGGACTTGTTTGGACCCACTAGAACGGCTAGTTGTTCTGGAAAAAGATTTTGTCTTGTCATCATCGATGACTACACTAGATTCACATGGGTGCAATTCCTTGGAACAAAAGATGAAGCCTTCAGGTCCTTTCTAATCATTGCAAAAAGAATTCAAAATGAAAAGGGATACTGCATCACCAACATCCGGAGTGACAGAGGAGGAGAATTCATAAATGAAGAATTCAATCATTACTGCGAAGAGAATGGTATATTCCATCAAGTGTCCGCTCCGAGAACCCCTCAGCAAAATGGAGTAACAGAAAGGAAAAACAGGTCACTTCAAGAAATGGCAAGAACTATGCTTAATGAAACCTCTCTGCCCAAGTATTTCTGGGCTGAAGCCATCCATACAGCATGTTATATTCAAAATAGAATATTCATGCGTCCGCTTCTGAAGAAAACTGCTTATGAGCTATGGAAGGGAAGGAAGCCAAGCATCTCATATTTTCATCCATTCGGAAGCTCATGTTTTCTACTCAACACAAAGGATGATCTCGGAAAATTTGATGCAAAATCAGATAAGGGAATATTCTTAGGATATTCACCTAATTCTAAGGCTTTTCGAGTATACAACTCCAGAACCATGGCAGTTGAAGAATCCATCAATGTTAGGTTTGAAGATAAGCACGTGGGTGTAAATTCGATATCTTCAGAAGATGATGATCTGGAAATATATGAAGCTCCTTCATCAAATCCAGCTCAGCCATCATCGTCCAGCAAAGAGTCAGACTCAACTATTCCTTTCTCAACTCAACCAGACGAAGTTGATGAAACTACGTCTGACGATATCTCATCAAGTCAAGTTATGACCTCCAGTGGCATATCACTACCCCGTGACTGGAGATTCAAACCAGATCACCCTCCAACGCAAATCATTGGAGATGTCCACGAAAAGGTAAGAACTCGATCTACTTTTAATGATTATGCTAACTGTGTGTTTCTTTCTGAGATAGAGCCAAAGAACATAGGAGAAGCACTTCAGGATGAAGGATGGATCCTTGCCATGCAAGAAGAACTGAATCAGTTTGAACGAAGTAAAGTCTGGGATCTGGTGCCGAAACCAGAAGACAAATCCATCATAGGTACTCGATGGGTCTTCAGGAATAAGATGGATGAAAATGGAAAGGTCACAAGAAACAAAGCTCGTCTGGTGGCCCAAGGGTATAATCAACAAGAAGGAATTGATTATACAGAGACGTTTGCACCAGTAGCTAGAATTGAAGCCATACGTATTCTTCTAGCATTTGCATGTCAACACTCCATAGAGCTATTTCAAATGGATGTAAAAAGTGCTTTCCTGAATGGATTTATTGAGGAAGAAGTCTACGTAAAGCAACCTCCAGGATTTGAAGATCAGGATCTGCCAAATCATGTCTTCAAGCTGAGAAAAGCTCTATATGGATTAAAGCAAGCACCACGTGCATGGTACGATCGCTTGAGCTCATTTCTAATGAAGAATGGATTTTCTCGAGGAAGCATCGACAATACTCTCTTTAGAAGAAAGAGGTCCAAGGACTTCATTCTAGTACAGCTATATGTCGATGATATAATATTTGGGGCCACAAATGAAGCTCTTTGTCAAGAATTCTCCAAGCTGATGCAAAGTGAGTTTGAGATGAGTATGATGGGAGAATTAAAGTTCTTCCTAGGATTACAAATCAGACAGGAAGGAACTCGAACATACATTCATCAGACCAAATATGTCAATGACCTACTAAAGAAGTACTGCATGGAGAAAGCAAAAGCCATGGGAACTCCAATGCATCCTGGAACTATACTTGATAAAGGTGATAAATCAACTCCTGTTGACTCAACCAAATACAGAGGGATGATAGGATCGCTATTATATCTCACATCAAGCAGACCAGACATCATGTACAGCGTCTGTGTATGTGCAAGATTCCAGGTAAGTCCTCAAGAATCTCATCTTAGTGCCGTAAAACGAATTTTTCGATACCTTATTGGCACAACTAATCTTGGTCTAGTCTATGAGAAAGGTGATGATTTCAGGCTAAGAGGATTCTGTGATGCTGACTATGCCGGAGATAGAATAGAAAGAAAAAGCACAAGTGGAGGATGTCACTTCTTAGGGCATTGTCTAATCTCTTGGGCAAGCAAAAGACAGAGCACAATCTCTCTTTCAACGGCTGAAGCAGAATACGTCGCTGCAGGTTCATGCTGCACCCAACTTCTTTGGGTGCAGCATCAATTAGAAGATTATAATATTTTTGAGCATAACATCCCATTATTATGTGATAACACAAGTGCCATTAATATAACAAAGAACCCTGTGTTGCATTCACGAACCAAACATATTGAAATCAAACATCATTTTATTCGTGATCATGTAGCAAAAGGAAATATTGACATCTCATACATACCATCTGATGATCAACTGGCAGACATTTTCACTAAACCTCTAATTGAAAACAAGTTTGCATGCCTTAAAGAAAGAATAGGAATGTTTCCTGCACTATAAATATCTATTTATCATATTCGTCTGGTTATTTTCATTTAAATTTAATATCCACTACGAAATATGCATTTAATGCTGAAACAGTTGTGTCTTTTCATATGTCTCACTTGCTCTGCACGCACACACGAAGGTTGGCATTTATTATCTCTCTTCATTTAATACGATTTAATGAACTGTATTACTCATCATGGGAATGATAAAATCGAGAAATTACTTACACTATCCAACATAAAAACTGACTGTTCATGAAAATATATCTCTCATAACTGTTTCAATACACTCATTCAACCTACTCCGTGCATTTGTAGTTGTCGTTCTGTCTTCCCCTTCTACAGATCTCATGGCTCCCAACAAACGAAGAAACGGAAAAGCTCAAGGAGCTCTAAGCATGGCAGAAACTCAAATCATCCAGAACCAGATTAATCTTACTACTCACAATCGCAAACTACAAAGTTATGAGATTGGTCCTGTGAAGGTTGAACACCTGGGGGACAGAGAGCTTGTCACCCCTAGATATATTGATCTGAAGCTATTTGAACATGCAAAAGTGGCCGGACTTGATCTCCTGCTTTCACACGGTTGGGGGAACCTGCTCATCATCTCCACAACTTCGGTCATCAAGCCTCTCGTTCAAGAATTCTACGACTGTGCGGTCAAGATGAACCTTAACCACATTCAAACTCAATGTTTGGGTCAAGTGGTTGATATATTCACCAGTGACATATCTCGACTCCTCAACCTTCCTCTCGAAGGAACGTGCTACTCCTCATCTTGGGAAAGCTCTGAGAGCTCTCCTTTCACTATCTGGAAGGAGATTCCCAAAAGTTCCACTTCTAGGCGAGTGAAAAACCTAGTTGAAGAATGCATTCTTCCCCATGCTGTTCTTAGCAAGGTTATTCTGCCAAAAGAAGGTTCTCGGGACTTAGTAAATAAGTTCTCTCAATGGCCTTTATTCCAACTTCAACATCGCAAGAATATCAATTGGCCTAATCTTGTGTTTCAATACATACTCCACACTCTGGAACAACCTAACTCTAACCTTCCCTATGGAGCTCTTATCTCAGCTCTCATGCGTCACAAGCAGCTAATCAATCCTTCTATTGAGTCATTGCACTACATTTCATCTGATTATGTCTTTGCTACTCCGATTAAGTTTAGTGATGTTCGTCGAATGAATCTGTCTGTTGACATATCTGAAGTACCACTGAACTCCTAAGTGAATGGACCAAGAGGATTCAAAAACGAAAGCTCTCTTCATCAACTCCGTCTGCTGCTAGTCTCAAACGACATTGTTTAGACGAACCCTCTCCACAATGTTCCAGTACTCCCACAATCCTACATGCATCAACTTCATCCAAGCCACCCCCGGAGACTGTACACTCCACAGCTGACCTCATCTCAATCTCTCATGCTCACTATTTGAAGTTCCTGCCTCAAATGTTTCACAAATACATATCTGATGTCTTTGATGTTGAGGATGATGGTTCGTTGTCTTGCTCAATGGATGGGTTACTCTCAGAGTTACTGGCCAGAAGTTCGCAGATTGCTCATTCAAGAACTTCTATCTCATCGTGTGCTTCATTCCCAAACGTTTTGCTCTGATAAAGATGTTGATAGACTGTGTGAGGCTCTCACATTCTGTGCAAATGAACCTGCACCAATGTCCAAGTGGTTTACAGTTCCAGACACGGGATTGCTTGCTGCCACTGCTTTTCGCATGGTTCTAGTAACCTTATCTCCTACTCAGTGTTGCACGTATCTACCACTTCTTGGCCCCGTTAATGCTACACCCACTATTGCTGTACTGGGAAACATTGGCAACCAACACTGGGTTCGCGTCAAGCTCTCAGAGAACTCTCCACTGCCAACTGTTTCACCTCAATGGAAGCATCATTGCTCTCCTGATGCCCTAGGATGGGAACTGCCTCTTCAATCCAAGATCCTTCATTTCCAAAATCTTCTACAAATTGAAGCTGAGCAATTTATTGACTCGTTATTTGACTTCCCCAGATTTGATAATCCTATCCAGATCGATGATGAATCTGAACCTGACCCCAACACTGACTTTTCTTGTTTGGCTCTTGATTTCAGCCGTCTCAATCTAACTGATGATGAAGGTGATCTTCGTCTGCCTGCTGGTCAAAGTCAACCGACTCTTTCACTATTACCCAGGGTAGATGTCCACTTTAATACATCTATTAATACCTCCTACCTGTCCCCACCTGCATGTCTCCATAAAAGTATGGATCTGGATCTCAAGCTTGCACCTCCGGGTTTCTTCACTACTGATTCAGGCATGTCTCTCCATCAGATCTACTCCATGCCCAGTAACCCTCCTAGATCTAGTTCTGCTTTGGGCAAGCGCAAGCGTTCGCACGATGCACCCAATGCTCACCTCCTATCAGATCTCTGTCTTCAAGCATTTGGTTTCCCATTTTGCTTTAAGGCTGGATTGTGGCTTCCCCGAGGATGTCCTAATTCTCACTTTACCCAACCCATGCCCTCCGGACACCAATTCTTCCATTCTGACTGGAAACTTCAGGTTCGCAGGGATGTACACATTGCTTCAATCTCTCTTCATCTGGCCGGCTGTGTTGAATCCCTGGTTCTAAAGTTTAGAACATGGACCCTGATTCTCCTCCCTCAGATATCACCCATTTTGAAGGCTCTGCGTCCTACTTGGCTGTATTTGCATCCTACGCCGCTCATCCCAACTGTAGCATACTTTACTCCCATCCTGCCATCTAGCCTCTCATCTACGTCAGTCGCTTACTGCTCACACTCAGACTCTGTTGATGATCGCTCTATGATCCACCTTCTCTCTCAGGAAGTTAAGGCATTCACTGCTCGTTTATCTATGAATGCAAGGCTCTCTGCAAAGATCGATGCTAGCTTCGCTCAACTGCATGCCTCTATGGCCTTACTTTTAGGGCTTTCTAAGCCATCATTTTAATATACATTTCTGCTGTTATATATTATTACTCCTCTCGTTATATCATTCGCTGTGTTCTCTATGTTTTTGATAATGTCAAAGGGGGAGAAATTTATATAACCAATATAACAAATGACTATGTAGCAGAAAAGAACATGTTTAGGGGGAGCTAATAAATGCTAATAAAATAAATGACTAAGATAACTAAGCAGAAGAAAGGCACATACTTAGGGGGAGAATTTTCTCGCATTTGTTCTTAGAAATTGTCATTATCAAAAAGGGGGAGATTGTTAAAGAAAAATATCCAAATGAATTAATCTATTTTAATAAATAACAATTTCGTTAAGAGTCACTAACTCTCCTTGAAGTATTCTATATTCAGGGACTCTTATGAACAGAAGGCACGATGCAACCATTATCAAAAAGCTAAGGAAAAGTCCGTCCGGCTATGAGAATTGAATCCACCCTCAGAGTAAAAATCGTCCGCCTGAAAAGTCTGTTCGGTCCATTTCTCGTCAAACATATAGGTTGACTAAGGAGAAATGAGTGAAGACTGGTACAAAAAGAATCTGCTTAGAAGAGATCGTTTGTTTGAACCAACAATGAGCTGTCATGCACCTCTTGGTTGATCAGAGCATTAAATATCGAAAGAGACAGAATTAAGCGCCATCTACCTTAAAGATTCAAATTCTCTGACATTCCTTAATTCAAGTTGCCTTTACTGAATTAACGGTGAAATCCTCTAATCATCGTATCTCCTCAACGGCCGAATCCGAGTCCTCTGGTCAGAAGCATTAATTGCTCTCCTAGCTGTAATACACTTGCATTAATGGCTGCCTCCGAATACCAGAAGATAAAGTATTTCCAGACGATCTCACTCTCTATCAGTTGAAGAAATGTTCTTCACTTTGATAAACCGTATCAAGCAACAAGTTGCAGAAGTATCCGTTACTCACAATCAAGCAAATTTCCAACGGAACTATTTTTAAAGATCTTCATCAGCTCATCCAGTTCTCATCATACTGAAGATATAAATAGTGGCCTCTGCATCATTTTCAACTTGGCGACTTACACAATATCAAAGCATTCAAATCCTTCAAGTCAATTCATAATTTAAACAAGCTTTAGCCAAGAACACTCAGTAACATTAAGATTTTCTACCCTTCTGAGTTTAGTCGCCAACCAATGTGAAATCTTCATAGAGTAAAAACTCTTATTCTACTCACACTACATCTTCAGAGAATCAAACTTAAAAATCATCTCTGAACCTAGAACCTCATATTTTCTACCCACTCTTTGTGAAGAGATCCTTGTAGAAAACCAACCTTCTTGTAAAAGAATTGGGAGAAGTCTTGTCGAATACTTGAGAGATAAAGGAGAAGTCCTGAGAAAACTTGTAAAGGAGTAGTCCTCAGAATACTAGGAGAAGTCCCTGAGAACACTTGTACTATTCAGTCGAAATAGTGGAAAATCTTGGTATAGCCAAGGACTGGACGTAGCCCTATCGATTTTGGGGGTGAACCAGGATAAATATCTAGTGTGCTTTACTATTTATGCTCTAAGTATATTTCCGCTGCACGTTTATTTAAACGTTTTCAAACTTATAAATAGTATTCTGCGAAAAACTTTCAAAAGTCACACACACAATTCAAACCCCCCTTTCTTGTGTGATTTTATTACTATCATTTGCATGTTGAAATAGCCTTAGATCAAGATATCTAGGAGTGACAAGCTCTCTGTCACCTAGATGTTCAATCCCCATGATACCCAAATTGCAAGTGCACGATTGACTATCGCGTAATATAAAAAGATCGAATCCAAGGGATAGGTGTTCTTATTATTATAATATCTAGTACTTGTGCATAAAAATTAAAAGATGAATATTTGATGTTGGTTTTAGAACTAGCAAGAAACAATAGCATAAAAAGATAAGAAATAGAGATGATGAGAATTAAGCTCTTGGGTTGGTTTACATAGTCTATAAAATATGCTAGTAAGATCCTACTTAATTTCTGAACTTTAAATCCAATTTCATGATGCTATAGCCTAGTGTAACTACAAGTTAATTCCTTAAGCATTGTAGAACTTTCTTTTTAATTACTAAATCCAATTCCTTGGTATCTAGTTAACTAAAGAAGAAGATGAAGAAGATGTTCAGGCCAACATAAAGCTACGTCTATCTTAATTCCTTAGTGATATATACTTATAGCCTTTTTTATTTCCTATTTCCCTTACTACTTACCAAATGGCCTTATGTAATAAGAAATAAGCAAGATATCTTTTGTACACAAGATGAATGAAGAACAAGGAAATAAAACACGAAAGGAAACATTATTCAGAAATGTAGAAAAAAACTAGAACATAAATTATAAACTAAAACAACCCAAAATCTTAAAGAAGAAGTTAGCCAAGCATGGCTAAAAGAGTCATTGAATTACCCTGGATAGGAGCTCAAGTATGGCTTCCCACAATTCCTAGGAACAATGATCTTAAGGAGGAAAGAAGAATACTTGTTGTATCTGAAATGGTGTGTCTTACAAGTGAAGAAAAGGCCCCTATCTATAGTAAAAATTCACCCTCCAGCGCTTGAGCGCTGGCATTCCCAACACTTGGGCGTTGGGATGCATTAAAATTCCACTATCAGACCGAGGCCCAGTGCTTGAGCGCTGGCTTTCCAACGCTTGAGCGCTGGGTGGAAATCTGACTCATCTCCTAGTCAGAGTCCCGCCGCTTGAGCGTAGGGATCCCAACGCCTGAGCGTTGGGATTCCAAAGTAAACAAAATCCCAATCAACATGCAACACAAGGCAGAAAAATTTTACAATCAAGAATTCAGAGTCCTCAGCTCTCAGAAAAGCATAGGGTAAGTGGTACCCTTTTTAGAACTCATAAAAACTTTACCAACAACCAAAACGATCAAGATGTCCAAATCATTTCTACAGCATGCAATCCTAACCGCTTCAAAACATAGAACCTTTTCAAAAGCAGTTCAATCAGATAAAATATTCACAGAGCAATAGTAGCATTCAGACTGGATAATATACTCAAGACTCATGCAAAAATAAAACAGAGAAACTAAACTAAAAATAAAACTAAAAACTATAAAAAGAAAAACTAAAAAGCTAAGAAGCTGGCACAGTTTACAATTTTCCACAAAAGTCCAAGGGAACCTCAATGCAAAAATCAATTTTGAACACTTAAGTTCAAGAGGGTTCTTTCTCCTTCTGGTACCTATCATGTAACATTGAACAAACAAAAGTCTCACAAGCATAAACTTGCTTGACTTGTTAGTTCCAAAAACAGCAAACTTAAGATCATGGGTTGAAAAATTGTGTCCACCTTAAAAACAAGAATTCTTGAGTTCCCAAAAATCAAAACCATTGTAGAAACAAGGGAAAACTCATAGAATCTAAAACTTTCAGAAAATGGTGAACACAAAATTTATTCAAAACCAAAAACAGCAAATAAAAAACAAAACCGCAAGACTGCCCGAGCTCCAGCGCGTGAGCGTTGGGGATGCCAACGCTTGGGCGCTGGATAAAAGCAAACACTGGGCAATCAGAGGTCCCAGTACCTGAGTGCAGGGTTTCCAACGCTTTGGCGCTGGAATTAAGAAAAATAAAAACTGGGATTCCAGGGGCCTAGCGCATGAGCGCTAGCCCTCCAACGCTGGAGCGTTGGGATTAACTGGAATCAGAGGTGATAAGCAGGGGCCTAACGCTTGAGCGTTGGCCTCCAGCGCTTGAGCGTTGGCCTCTCCTGCAGAAAAAACATAGAATTTTTTTCTTTTATTTATTTACAAGAATGGTGCAGAAAATTAAAAAGACAGAAATTTAAACTATCCTAAGTTGGGTTGTCTCCCAACCAGCGCATTGTTAAGGTCCGAGATAGACCCTTCCCTTTAATAAATTAGGGGTAATCTTTCTTTTCTTGATAAATACATCATCTTTGAACTCATCCTCTTCTTCGGACTCATAAAGTTTACAAGTCCGGAATACATAAAACTTGACATTTTCATCCCCTACCTTCAAAGATAGGAGGCCTTCTGCCACATTAATCTTGGCGTTTCCTGCAGCAAGGAATGGCCGCCCAAGAATTAATGGTACCTTAGAGTCTTCTTCCATGTCGAGGATCACAAAATCAACCGGGAAGACAAATTTGTCAACCCTTACCAGCACATCTTCAGCCACCCCATAGGGGTATTTTATTGACCTGTCTGCCAACTGTAAACACATACGAGTAGGAGTGGCCTCTCCCATGTCCAATTTCCTAAACATGAAGAGTGGCATGAGGTTAATACTGGCTCCCAAATCACAGAGAGCTTTTGCATACAACAATCCCTCAATTTCCACGGGTAAAGTAAAGCTCCCCGGATCCTTCAACTTTTGGGGCAGCTTTCTTGATACCATTGCTGAACACTCCTCAGTCAGCATCACAGTTTCATCAATCTCACTCAACTTCCTCCTTCTAGATAAAATTTCCTTCATAAACTTGGCATAAGTAGGCATTTGTTCCAAAGCTTCACAGAAAGGGATAATTATTTGAAGTCTTTTGAAAATCTCAAGAAATCTTGAGAATTGTTTTTCCAAATTCTTTTTTAAAGCTTTAGGTTACCTTGCCAATTTTCTTAGAAGGAGGAATTATATTTTCAACAGTTTTTTCAGCAACATTAGGCACATACCTCTCTTTTTCTTTGTCTTCACATTCACCTCTTGTTCAATTTCCACTACCCTTTCGGGCATAGTTTTACCACTCCTAAGAGTGATGGCAGAAACATTCTCTACATTCTCCTTTGGATTGACAAGAGTATCAGATGGAAAAGTACCTGGAATCCTTTCTGAGGTGGTCTTGGCCAACTGGCCTACCTGAACCTCCAAATTTCTAATAGAGGCTTCATGATTCTTAGCACTTGTCCTTGTGTCGTTCATGAATTGTGCAAATTGTTGGCCTATTTCACCAACAATTTCTTCCAAAATCTTCCTTCCCTGGTTTGGGTTCAAAGGCATTGGTGGCCTCTGATTCTAGAATGGCCTCTGAAACTGTTGCCTAGCTTCTCCTTGACCACCCCCTTGGTCCCTCCAAGAAAAGTTGGGGTGGTTTCTCCAGCTTGGATTATAGGTATTGCCATAGGAATTTTGGAAATTCCCCATAGCTTTTACCTCAGCCTCTAATTATGCCTCCTCCGGGCTCAGTTGAACACCTTCCATTCTTTTGACCATTGCATCAACTTTCCTGGACAAAAGTTTATTTGAAGCAACAATGGCATCAAAATATTCAACCTCATAAATACCTTTCCTTATTGCCCGGTCCTGGTTTGAATGGGCAGCTCTTGCAGCAAGTTTGTTAATTAAATCAAGAGCCCCATGTGGTGGCAAAGCATCAAATGCCCCACTTGCAGCAGTATCCAGCTTGTCCCTGGTATAATCATTCAAAGTTGCATAAAATTTCTCTACCTGATCTGCGATAGAGATGTTGTGACCTGGGCACCTTCTGAGAAGTCCCTTGAACCTCTCCCATGTCTCATACAGGTTTTCAGCATCTTGTTGAATGAAGGAGTTGATTTCCTGCTTCAACTTCCTTATGCGGTTGTAAGGGAAGAATTTAGCCCTGAATTTCTCGGCCAAATCATCCCATGAAGTAATGCTTCTGAGTGGTTGTGAAGATAACCACTCCTCTGCCACATATCTTAAGGAAACTGGAAACAACATAAGTCTTACCGTATCCAAGTGAGCATCATTTCTCCTTAAGGTGGAGCAATGCCTGGTGAATCGCTCCAGATGTGTGTGGCAGTCTTCATTGACACTTCCACCAAATTGGTTCTGACTAACCAAAGAGATGAAGTGTGGAGGAATCTGAAAATTTGGTAGTGCATCCTCCGGAACCACAATACTCCCCTCAAAATTGTAATCTACCTGGGGGGCTGTGATATCACGAAGGGAACGGTTAGCATCCCGCTCTTCCTCCTCTGCTCTCTGCCTTTGAAGTCTAGCTTGGACTTCATCTTCTACCCGTGCATTGTATTCAGCACGGAGGCCCTCCTCCATTTTCGCTTGTGTTTCAAACATGGCCCTTGCTAATCTCCTTTGCTCCGCTAATCTGCGATGCAAAGTTCTTTCAATTTCAGGGTCGAATTCAAAATGTCCTACCATGCAGAAAAGCAAAAGAAGTCAATAGCACCTATTCAATACTATTTTTTTATTTTTTTTTATTTTTTTTATTATATATAAACAAGAAGTACTAAACAAAATAATAACAAGAACTTGAAAAGAACCTATCCCCGGCAACGGAGCCAAAAACTTGATACCCAAATCGCAAGTGCACGATTGACTATCGCGTAATATAAAAAGATTGAACCCAAGGGATATGTGTTCTTATTATTATAATATCTAGTACTTGTGCAGAAAAATTAAAAGATGAATATTTGATGTTGGTTTTAGAACTAGCAAGAAACAATAGCATAAAAAGATAAGAAATAGAGATGATGAGAATTAAGCTCTTGGGTTGGTTTACATAGTCTATAAAATATGCTTGTAAGATCCTACTTAATTTCTGAACTTTAAATCCAATTTCATGATGCTATAGCCTAGTGTAACTACAAGTTAATTCCTTAAGCATTGTAGAACTTTCTTTTTAATTACTAAATCCAATTCCTTGGTATCTAGTTAACTAAAGAAGAAGATGAAGAAGATGTTCAGGCCAACATAAAGCTACGTCTATCCTAATTCCTTAGTGACATATACTTATAGCCTTTTTTATTTCATATTTCCCTTACTACTTACCAAATGGCCTTATGTAATAAGCAATAAGCAAGGTATCTTTTGTACACAAGATGAATGAAGAACAAGGAAATAAAACATGAAAGGAAATATTATTCAGAAATGTAGAAAAAAACTAGAACATAAATTATAAACTAAAACAACCCAAAAACTTAAAGAAGAAGTTAGCCAAGCATGGCTAAAAGAGTCATTGAATTACCCTGGATAGGAGCTCAAGTATGGCTTCCCACAATTCCTAGGAACAATAATCTTAAGGAGGAAAGAAGAATACTTTTTGTATTCTGAAATGGTGTGTCTTACAAATGAAGAAAAGGCCCCTATTTATAGTAAAAATTCACCCTCCAGCGCTTGAGCGCTTGAGCGCTGGCATTCCCAACGCTTGGGCGTTGGGATGCATTAAAATTCCACTATCAGATCGAGGCCCAGCGCTTGAGCGCTGGCTTTCCAACGCTTGAGCGCTGGGTGGAAATCTGACTCATCTCCTAGTCAGAGTCCCAACGCTGGAGCGTTGGGATCCCAACGCCCGAGCGTTGGGTTGCCTGCTGGTTCATCTTCAAGCTTTTCCCTTCTTCATGGTAGTTTTCAATGCCTTCAATGGCCACCACTCAGCCCTTAATCATGTCTCAACAAAAGGAGAGAAAATCTGCCCGCAGTGCTTCTTCCTCTCTAAGCTGCATATAACAGCTAGTTCTGCATCTCTCAGCAGGTGTAAGACATGATCTGAGAATCATCGATTCGTCTGGGTTGATGTCGTCTGGCTCCATGCTGAGCAAGTAGCTTTGACCTAGTTTCTCTGTATTTAATGTGTGAGGATCCAGCGGTGGAGTTTTTTTTGACCATTTTACTCTAGTGCTTGCCAGCTAATACTCATCACGTGCTTTGGTCAGATATGTGAATTTCGACTGTTGAGAGTGTACGATGCTCAGAGATTATTGTCGTTGATTCCGCGATGTCAGCTTGATTTGAGGAAAAGCAGAAAAGCAGTGGGACCAAGAAGTATTGAAATAATTGTGTCCCTTCTTTCTTTCTGTGATTGCCAGTACTTTAATGAAGGTGCAGACGAGGTAGATGTCTTTGATCCAAGAAGCAATTATTCAAAATGATGAGAATAATTTCTTTAATGCTTCTGAAGATCTAATATCCTTGTAGAGCACATTTCTCGATCTTGTACCTTTGACGCAATCTAATACTTGGGCGGACGGATTCTTCCTTATAGATTGGCAGACGCAGTCTCCATGCAATGTTCGAGATTTCGCTGTGAGTGAATTTACATCGGCAGACAGACTTTCTTCATTTGGTTCTTCTTCAAGGATTTAGAATCTTCTTGGCTTAGAAGACTGAATCCTTTCTTTACTTTCTGTTGCTTCTTTGGGAGTTCTCCATCTGAGAGAGTTGATTTTTCACAACTTCTTTGTGTGATGCTAGAGAAGCTTCGATGACGAAGGTTTTTCTTCATAAGTTGTCGTACTCTTTTAGCTTTAGAAGAAGCAGTCTTTCTCTTGATAACTGTAGGTTTGAGAAGCAGACTGTTTTTATCTTCTTGAGATGGACTTTGACTTGAGCGTACAGGCTTTGATGAAGTGTCCTTGAGAGAGGATGTTGAATGTTGTTACTGTTATAGCTTTCTTGAACCACCGGACTCTCTTATACGAGAATGTTTTCCTTCGTATATCTTTGACAGCGTTTCCTTCAAAGTGACCGGACGAACTCTTCTGGTGGACTAGTTCTCTTGATGATGCTTTGATGTCTATGCAGTCCTTTTAGAGATAGTTATTCCTGTGCATGAGAATTTTCACTATGTTAGGAATTTCATCTTTGACAACATTAAATCTTAAAGAAATTGTTAATTATCAAAACATAATAATTCATTTAATTATTTGATTCTAACAATCTCCCCCTTTTTGATAATGACAATTTCTTCGGAAAAGGTTCATTTAGAAATTTGATTAAGCATTTTGTCATTTTTCAGATAATAGTTTTTCTTCAGAGTATTATAGTGTGTAGAAAAACATGATCGTTCTTTGAGTAGTATTTAGACGAGAACATTCTTATTTTTAGGCGGACGAGTTTGACTTTTTGAGTTTGCCTACCTTTGCTCCCCCTAAATCTGATATTCCTAGATAGTGTTTGTCTAACAAATATTTACCTAAGTAAGCTCCCCCTAGACTGATGCTACTTGGTCTTTATTTGTCCTTAATTTCTTAATTCTTCTTTTCCTAATTCTTCTCCCCCTTTGGCATTATCAAAAAAAATTGAACGATAATGTAAATAGCAAGCAAGCATTGATAATTGAATAATGATGATATGGATTGATGAGGCAGTAAGTAGCAAGCAATGATAATATGTAGATAACTTGAAAAACAAATTGTGCAAGGTAAAGGGATAAGGAGTAGAGATTAGTTATGTTGCTGCTGTCGTTGCTCAATGTAGCGCCGCACTAAATCCTCTAGACGTTCAAATCCTGCATCCATTTTGTCAGAAAGCCTTTGGGACACAGTATTAATGTGATTGAATGCATCCGTGCGCAGCTCTTTATTTTCTTTAGAAGCATTTGAGCACCCTGTTTTTATTCTTGTAGACAATTCCATCACAGCAGCTTTGGCATCAAAGGATTTTTCAGCTGATGAGGGCTTGTTTGTGGTTTTGGATTCAGGGATTTTCTCAGCTTGAGAAAGGTTTCCCTTTGGAAGAGCAAAGGATATAGGTTGGGCCGTGGTGACCTCAGCATCTTGTGCAATTGATGATGTTTCATTGGGAGGGCTTTCTCGTGAGGAGGATGGAGATGAGTGGTTTAGATTTTCATCTGAATCGGAGGATGTGGTAAATATATCTTGGGGTATGGTGATAGTTTGAGGCAAGGGAATAATTGGTGTATATGATGGGTGGTTATTGGAAGGTGCATTGGCAGATGGCAGAGGCTCAGGTCTTGGTTTGGCAATAAGTAGGATAAGCAACCATGATCCATGTTGAACTATAATGCTTTCGACATTATGAATTAGTCCAAAAGGAATGGTGCTCAAATGAACCGGTCTGAGAACAGACAGTTCCCACTCATGGTGAAAAATATCATACCTGGACCTTGAAGCAAATGCAATTCGTATGCCATCTAGCGCAGGAGGAGACCAGAGTCGAGCTTGCAGACAAAAGTTATATCCCAGAAGCTTCATCAACAGGTGTGGAGCATATACAGAATTATCCATCTTAAGCATTCAGGGGATCTGCAAATGAGAAGGGATTACCGTCTGACGCGTCCTTCTTGGAACATGAGCAAGAAAGACTCTTGCTATGTTTTGGGAAGACTTCATGGAGGTGGAGATTTTCTCATCATTATCCAGATTGTCCCCATTTGTTGAGGCTTCCTTGGAGACATTTTGCTGAGAGGCCAATATCTCATTTAGAGATATTTCAGGATCATCGACATGATCACTTATGTTTTCAGCTCCACTCTTTTGCTTCTTTCCCTTGGGTTGAGTCTTCTTTGAGGCTCTGGACTTTGTTCGCTTCTTAGTATTCTCTTTCGAGAAACTCTTCTTTGCAACAGTCGGACGAAGTTCCTCCTGAACTACTAACTCTTCTGCTTCTTTATCAACTGAACATGTTGCCGTTTCTTTGTCTTGACTTGGTATTTTATCGTCCAGTGGACGGTTCATGGCTTGAAGTGACTCTGGCTGTTGAACTGGACTTGAAGGAACTGCCGGCAGGGTTTGAGAGGACTGAGCTTGAGCTTGTGGGATCTCATCGCAGTTCAGAGAGGATTCACTGTTGGATTGGCTTTCAACGCGTTGGGTTTGTTGTACATACTCAGGATCAACGATCTCTTTATATTTGAGGATCCTTGAAGAGATATGTTTCCCCCATCTCTTAGAGCTCTCCTCACAATTAGGTCTCCACAGAGGAGTGCAATATGGAAGAGGCGAATCGTTTCTGAGCTTTATCCTTACCCAATGATGATCATTGATATTGCATTGAACAGCAATGATGGGAGGAATAAAGGCTGGACCGGCTAATGGAAGATAGGTGCATGATTCCCTTAGACATAGGGTTACCAGTATGATTTTGAAGGTGCTGGCAGCCAACAAACCCATGTCAGGGATAGTGAACCATTTGGGAAATGTGGCAAGTTCCCCCTCAGGTAAGTTCAGTGCATCCATTATCTGTTCAAGATGTTGCCCAGATTCCATCATTCCGGCATACATAGAATGATGAGTCTTAAGTTCTTCTCTCATCTCAGTCCTGATCGCAGGCCATTCATTTTCGTTGACCCCAAGCCATTGAGCGATGCAGCGAAATCCACAGTTTCCGTCATCTGTCACATCAATCATATCTTCCACATATTCGTGGAGAATTGTAGGAACACATGAGAGATACTTCAAGAAAGGAGTTGAAGAGGGATTAACCTTTGGAGCTACCCTCAGAGGTTCTTTCCTTACTTTCCTAACCAAAGTGACTATTGGTAGGGAGTCTTCATCATCACTTGATGAAGCTGCGATTTGGTTGATGGTGTTAGATGCGGCCTTCACAACACGTCTTCACTTGGTGCTTTGCAACGCCGATGGCAGAACCTTGGTTGCCATATCTGGTTCTGGAGCACCACGCTTTTTAATTGGTGATGGTGCCGTTGAGATAGATTTCTTCTTTGCCTTCGATGCTCTTGTCTTTGGAGAGAGAGGTTGAGTTTCTTTTCCCCGTGCAGTCTCTTCGCTGTCGTCCAGTTGCTTTCTTTCCCATTTGGGGAGCATCTGCCTTGGAACTCTAGAGAAGTCAATCTTCAGATTCATTCTCTTGACATCCCCGAATCTGATGGGTGTTGGATAAACGTAGTCTTGAGCAATGAACTCAATTTGAAGTTTTTCTTCAGTGATCAAACCTTTCAGCCCCATGATCTTGGTAATGAGGGCACCGTATGGAAGGTTTGACACAGGGCTCTCAATGGTTCCCACAATATGGTGAAAGATCAGAGAAGGCAGGTTTATCCTTTGCATACTACTCATCTGGAAAAGTTCCCAGTGAGACATCTTGTTTACAAGGTCTCGTGCTCCTTCTTTAGGAATAACGACTTTGCTAAGAACGGCATGTGGAAATTTGTATTCTTCCACTAGGTTGTTAACTGAGTTTCCATGTATCTTGGAGTCTTCTTTCCAGATACGGTTGCTGTTTATGGCTGATGGTTCCCACTTCGGAGAATAGTGAACTCCATCGTTCACATCCACTTTTAATGCTAAAGCAATGTCTTCAGGAGAGATTTCAGTTATCACCCTCATGCATCTGCTCATGATGGTCCGAGGGTTCTTCTTCACAGCACACTGGTAGAACTCCTTTACCAAGGGCTCTAGGACAGTAGTTTCTGACACTTTCATAAGTTGTGCCCAGTCTTGAAATAGCACAAAATTTAGTCCAGCAACCTTGGCATGTGCGAAGCGATTAAGCTCAAGATACCTTGGTGAAACGAGTTCTCGTTCACCTAGGTCAGGGAATTTTTGAACCCCAATCGTCATATCTTGTTCACGGCGATTGGCGTCAACATTTTTCTTTCTTAGGTCAAGAACAGCCTCTTGTGCTTGATTGATTTTGTGCTTGATAGCGATCTGCTTCTTGGGAGCCATTTGAGAAATCTGCAGAAAAGGGTTAGAGAGCACAAACAAAGAATAGAAAAGGTTCTGAGATGCAAGCAAGTTGAGATGTGAATGTGAGATTTGCACTCTCAAGATATTTTGTTAAGGTTGATTGGAAGACGGACAGTCTTACTCGTTTTGTGCGAAGAAATGATTGCCTGTGCATTTGATGTGAGATAGCAGGTATCGCATGCGCATTAAGTAAAAATCAAAAAATGTGCAGTTATGGCGGTTGAGGATTTAATGCGTGTTGCGGACGCTTTTATCAAGTGGAACGATACAGCTGTTTACCTGTGGCCCCAGACGGACTGTTTGAGTAGTGTCCTTTCGAGTGGGCTCAGACGTTCTCACTTTGGATGTCTTTTGATTAACCACCAGACGGTGATTTGCTCTTACGTCGATGACTCTTGATGATGGACTTCATTTTTGTAATAGTTTTGGGTGCTTCACTAAGATTCACCTTCTTGATCATTTTTCGCCATTTACTCAGTGGGTCCATTTCTTCATCTGCAAACATTAGTGAAGAGTGTACTTTTTCTTTTCACAGAAATTTATTAGTATTTTATCATACTTTTAGTTTGTCATACGCAGTGAGTCCTATGTGCCCAAATTTTCCATCAGATATACATAAATTAGAGATACTTCCTGTGAACACGTTTCACTCTATGATATGTGTTTTGTGTCGTCCAGCATGTTCTTTTATTTTCTTCTCTTGGCCTCCATGTTTGATCAGTTTTTGTTGACTGTCATTGTAGTGAGTTTCTTCACTATGAGTTCCTGCAGCAGAAGTCATTGTGTACTTTTGTGGTACCCGGATTTTAATTAGGTCCAGTGGGTTAGTTCGTTACTTACAAGAGTGTAAGCACCAGTGTTTGAGTGACATACTCACAGTAGGATAGATCTTCAAGGCTTAAATATATATATTAATATGTATGCATTTCAAACTATTAGATATTTCTGATGGTGTTTTAAGAAACACAGCTCATGTAAGTTTGAGTAGCAATAGAAATTTTGTTCCTTTCAAATGGATGAGAATTTGACATAGTATAGAAGTTGCTTGATTTAGGGTTTATCTAAGCCAGAGATTGATTATATTCAGAGAACAGATATTCAATTTGTTTCTCCTTTCTTTAACACATTTAATATATTACTAATTCTAATTAGCTTAGAGCAGAAAAGGAAATGAGTACAGTTTGATACTTATGAGATCAGAGTTAACTCATTTGTATTTCACGTAGTTGCATGATGCATCAACTTTTTGCTATGAATTTGCTAAGTGGTCTTGCTGATGCTTGGTTAAGCCGGAAGATTAGGATTCCTTATTGGATTCTTCTTCTTGAATGAGCATAAATTTCTTTGTGTTTTCTCAATTCATCTGCGACTATCTATCTTTAACTGGTACACTCCTTTCTTGGTTTGGTTTCTTTGAGATGTTCTTCCTGCACTGTGATATGGATTATGGTTGCGTTTGTTCGAGGAGAACATATACTTCCATAGATCTTTGTACTCTGCATCTGTGAAGATGTTAGTGCTTTTTCAAAGTGGTTAGGCTCTGATACCAATTGAGGGTGCAAGAAACACACAAGAAAGGGGGGGTTTGAATTGTGTAATCATTTTTGAAATTTATTCGATAGATTTGGAAGGTTGATTACTTGTTTTCAAGATGATTAATTTGTTGTGCAAGCATAGATGAATATACGGCGGAAAAGCAATATAACATAAAGCATAAAGCACACATGATTTTTATCCTGGTTCACCCCATAATCGACAGGGCTATGTCCAGTCCTTGGCTTCACCAAGATTTTCCACTATTTAAACAAATAGTACAAGTATTATCAGGGACTTCTCCCAACAAGTATTTTAAGGACTTCTCCTATCAAGTATTCGAAGGACTTCTCCTTACAAGTATTATCAGGACTTCTCCTTACAAGTATTGTTAGAATCAAATAATTAAATGAATTATTATATTTTGATAATTAACAATTTCTTTAAGATTTAATGTTGTCAAAGATGAAATTCCTAACACAGTGAAAATTCTCATGCACAGGAATAACTATCTCTAAAAGGACTGAATAGACATCAAAGCATCATCAAGAGAACTAGTCCACCAGAAGAGTTCGTCCGGTCACTTCGAAGGAAACGCTGTCAAAGATATACGAAGGAAAGCATTCTCGTATAAGAGAGTCTGGTGGTTCAAGAAAGCTATAACAGTAACAACATTCAACTATCTCATGAAAAATGGCTTTACAAGAGGGCAAGTGGAAAATACTCTCTTTAGAAAAATATCTAAAAATGACTTTATATTAGTACAATTATATGTTGATGATATTATTTTCGGTGCTAATAATGACAAGTTGTGCAAGGAATTTTCTTCCCTTATGCAAAGTGAATTTGAGATGAGTATGATGGGAGAATTGAAGTTCTTTCTTAGTCTACAAATACGTCGAGAAAAGGGTAGAACTTACATCCACAAAACTAAGTACATCAAAGATCTACTAAAGAAATACAAGATGGATGAGTCGAATGAAATGAGCACACCAATGCATCATGGATCTATAGTGGACAAAAATGATGAAATCTCACCAGTGTATTCTACTAGATATAGAGGCATGATCAAATCTCTACTCTATCTAACGTCTAGTAGACCTGACATATGTTCAATGTTTTCTTATGTCTCAGATTTCAGGTAAACTCACAAGAATCTCATCTCAAAGCTGTAAAAAGAATTTTTAGATATCTTGCTCGTACTACTAATCTTGGTCTTCTGTACAAGAAATGTGAAGATTTCAGGTTAAGAGGATTATGTGATGCAGATTATTCTTGTGATAGGATTGAAAGAAAAAGTACTAGTGGAGGATGTCATTTTCTTGGAAAATGTTTGATTTCTTGGACTAGCAAGAGACAAAGCACTATCTCCATATCCACAGCTGAAGTTGAATATCTTGCAGTTGGATCATGTTGTACTCATCTTTTGTGGATAAAGCATCAATTAGAAGACTATAACATTTTTTAGCACAACATTCCTCTACTATGTGACAATACAAGTGCTATTAATATATCAAAGAATCCTATTCAGCATTCAAGGACAAAACACATTGAAATCATGCATCACTTCGTTAGAGATCATGTGGCTAAAGGAGACATAGACATGTCTTATGTCAAAACTGAAGATCAACTTGATGATATTTTCATAAAGCCTAATTGAAAACAGATATAGTCTGCTGAGAGAAAGTATTGGTATGTTTCCTGCTCCTTAGACTATATTTTTTTTTCCTAACCAAGTGTAAGACCCTCGATTTATTTTAATTGCATTTTAGTCCCTAGAAATCCTTGTATTTGAGAATTGGTCCCTTGAGTTAATTAATTAAATTCTAGCCTTGGGCTATTCAGATAATTGTTTGGGTCATGTTAGTTTCGCCTTGAGGACCTTTAAAATAGTTTCGCTTGAGTTATAACAAGATGAGCTTTGACTTAGTGGTTAAGACTTTTGTATTTCAGTTACATGGTGAGGATTCGAATCTTGGTGAGGTAAGTTTTGTTTTTGGTTCAAATTTTAGTGTGGCTTGAGAGTTTTAAATTTCAAATTCGAAAATTAAATTATTTTGCTTTTATTAGGGTGATGAATTCAGATTTCATGAGGAGTTATGGTGGTTAACGGGGATCAATTCAGATTTCATGAGGAGTTATGGTAGTTAAGGGGGGACAATTATGGGGGTTAATGCTTTGTCCATTGTGTTAATGGGTATTGAAGGAGAATAACTCAGAATAATGGTGGCTTGGGCGCCCCCTCTCTCTTTCTTGCTGCTGAAATTCCAGACTTAAAAGTGGTGCTTTCATCTTGTTTTCTCTTCACACAAATTTTGCTAAAAACCTAAAACTAAAAAGCTGAACTCTTTGAATTCGTGTGCTGTTTGTGTCGCCCTCTTCCTCCTCCATTGGTGTCCAGGCCTTGTAATCCTCTCCAAGTGCACCTTGTGTTGGTCAAACCTTCTAAAATTCTGAATTCTTGGTATTCAACCCTTTTCTCTATTCTAGGGTTCGATTGGTTTCATTTTCAACATTCTCCTTTCATCATACTCGAGGGTTCTCTGGACTTTTTAAGGGCTAGGTTCGTGCTCCAATCCCTCTTGATCAAACAATCAAAATAAGGTTGGTCTTTCCCTTCATCCTTGCTTCGAACTCTTGTATTTTTCCTTGTTTATATGATTTGATGATTTTAGAAACCCTTGGAATTTCAAGTAGAAAATGTTTTTAATCGGTTTTATAATGAGTTTTGGTCTTGGGGAAGTCTTGGTTTCGAAAAGTAGAGTTGAAAATAGATTTTGGGGTGAAAAACGCTATTTCTGGGCTCTCTGCCCAAGAGCAAGCGCACGGGAGCTGGCCTCCAAGCGCTACGGTGCTGGGGTTCTGTCAAATTTCTGATGGCCAAGCAGGGAACCAGCTGTAGGGCGTTGTCATCCCAGTGCCATGGCGTTGGGCCCTTGACAGCACATTTTTCTGTTTTGTTTTAAATGGTTTTAAATCCTTTTGAGGTTGA
This sequence comes from Acmispon strigosus, assembly GCA_030819835.1. Lineage (NCBI taxonomy): Eukaryota > Viridiplantae > Streptophyta > Magnoliopsida > Fabales > Fabaceae > Acmispon > Acmispon strigosus. The sequence goes on along the minus strand of JAUAMA010000003.1, from coordinate 31,325,553 downwards.
TTCCCAACCTTCCAATGGTTATTGATTTCTATGTAAATGTGTTTTATCTTGTTAGGTCGGAGTTCAATTGCATGCTGCCCATTCGAAGGTAAGGGTAACTCGTCGTAGAAATTGCCTTAACGGTTTGTGATTGTATTGTGATTTTGTTTGGAGGAATCCTTGTTGTGCTTTGTCTTGGACCTATTCTGATTATGTTGTTGATGATGGAATACGATTTGTTGATTAATGAATAATTTTGAGGTGTTTTTGGCTATTTTATGTTGATAACGATTATGAGGATTGTTTAAGAACTGTTGGTTCATGATGTTGTTGAATATGTTGTCATAGCATAAGCATGAGTTTGATTTGAGGTTGTTTTCGTACCACGTGTTGGGTTGTTGTTCCCATAGGGTTCTCGAACTCAAAGGGTGGTCTTATGAGTTGTTGTTCCCATGTGATCTTCATGTCCCCGTTTGGGTCGATATATATTTGTGCCCAAAGAAGAGCATGTAGTTGCATCTTGAGGACTCATAAGCATAGTTTTGTGATGTTGATAACGAAGAAATATGAATGTTATTGTGTTGTTGTTGTTGTATTTCGAGCTTATTATTGTTGTTTTGTTTTTATCACAATTGATGCCTTGTATTATTGTTGTATTTCGAGTTAACCCTTTCTGTTTGTTGGTTTGTTGTTTCGGTGCTTAACGTCAGAGACAGACAGGGCGATGATTTACATGAAGGATGAATTGATGCTAGGATGAGTTGGTGTTGAAGGACTGGAAGAGTCAGAGAATGTTGAAATACCCGTTTATTGTATTATTTCCGCTACTTTTGAAACACTTAGCACATGTGGGGCAAAAGTAATTATTTATTTTATTACGCATTGAATTACTATTAAAATGGGATTATTATTATGTTAAATAATTATTGAGCGTTGAAATCCTTTTGAAAATTAAGTTGTTTTTCTAAGAGTTTTTTTTTTAAAATTCCGCAAAATTATTATGGGATAATACTTATTGAATTAAATATTTTTGAGCAACGTTTCTTTTTATAAAATTGAGTGGTCTTTTTGAGAGGCTTACGAAATTATATTTCTGCGTATTTACAATGTGACCCCTGACCAGAAATTGGGGCGTTACATTTGTGGTATCAGAGCTCTGTTGGGTAGAATTGTTTGTTAGGATTTTTGCATTCTTAAAATGATTGATAGGGTATCAATCGAAAGAAGAATAGTGTTTAACTTGTTTGGTTGACTTGTTTGTTTGTTAGAAGGTTGTTCCTTGAGAGGATAACCTGACAAGACATGGTTGGTTAGAGTAGCTATCTAAGATATATATAAATATATATAGATATTTTGAATTTGTTCGACTTTGGCTGTAATCATAAATTTTAATATAAGTTGTATTTATTCTTATCACAAATTAAGAGGATTTGGTTAAAAAAATTAGACGAGCACCTCATCTTTTGTGTGACATACTAATGGTTGTTTTAATTAATTATATTATCACATTTTTTTTTAAAAAATTGTAGATAATATAAGAGATGTATATATACATACAAGAAATGCTTTATATATGTATGCATAGCAGTAAATATGATTAGGTTGTTATTAATATATATATATAATGAATATATTATTAGGACGCAGACGTGTCTGCTATCTATAGATATGTTTTGTAGTGCTTCCTTTCCCGGGTGATTTTTCTGAGTTATATGTCTGTTTATTTTCTATTTTGATGATTTTTCATCTGTTTTGATTTTCTGTTTACTGTTTGAATAATCTGTTTAATTGTTGTTCCGGTTTCCGTACCTATTTTAAAAATAAAAGAAAATGTTTTGAATTTCTGTTTAAATAATCCGTTCTTATTTTTCTAGTTCCAGTGTAATTTTGTTCTATTTGTTTTTGGTTGTCCCCTGTTTTTATTCTGTTTATACATGTTTGGTTTTCTATATCTGCCTTGTTCTCTGTTTTAGGATCTATTCTAAAATTTGTCTTCCTGTTTGTTAGTCTATTTCAAAATCAGTTTAAATTACCCATTTCTATGTCCTATTTTTTTAAAAAAAAGGGGGGGAATTGATTTGGATAGCAGTCCTAGCATGTAATTAGAAGAGTTGTCAAAAAAAAAGTAATAAATGTGTATCAATTTTTGTTTCGAACCTCAATTTTAATCCCCTGTTCAAAAAGAAAAGAAAAAAAAAACCGTTTTGGATAATTGTTGGGTAGTCGGTTTTATTACATGTTTAGTTATTTACTTTAAATAATCGTTTTATTAACTGCTTTGACCTTGATTTAAATTTCTGTTTTTAAATAGGATATTAGTTTTTGTATTTTCCGTTTTGGAAATATGTTAGATTTTTCTGTTTTGATTCTCTGATTTAAATTTGGGGACTTGTTCTGATATCTGTTAGAATTTTATGATTTAGTTATCTGAACTGAATGACTTTGGATACTAGCTTAAGTGTCAGATGTTCTGTTGATTGGTTGTGAGAAGATTCTCCCATGAGTGGATAATCTAATAGAATCTAGCCAGTATGGTAAATAATCAATAAGAGTTGTTGTTACTTGTTCTTGGATTGAATTACTGATTGCTCTTGTAAAAAGGAATAAGAGATTAGTAACCCAAGAATGTGAAATGGCCACCCCTAATAACCACATGGATCTGATGTCTACCACCATCGCTGACTTGGTCAAGTTGGTGGAGGTTTTCACGAATGCTGCTGTGACACGTACGAAAGAGGAGGCGAACCAAAATGCTGCAAATATTGTTACGCTATGGACAACACTACAAGCAATAGGGATCAAACATTACCTGATATGGGAGGAAAAAGCGAAGGATATCGAAACAACCGAAAAGCACGTAGAGGAATTGAGAGGAAGAGGTGGGCCGACTAGGTCGCGTCAAGGGAAGAATAACAAAGGCAAGGAGCCATATCAATGTTCTCAAACCAAGGAGCGCGCCAATGATTCAGACCAGTCTGCTAGAGGTAATGTGGACACTCGGAAAAGGCTAAGGCCACTAAAAGAAGTTACGTGTTTCAAATGCAACAGTAGAGGACACTACGCCCACAGGTGCACAGTGAAGCCTTTCCTCGACTAGCATATGTTGGCATCTATTCCAAAGCCTCAGAAAATGGTATGTTTATCTGAAGTTTCTTGAAAATGTCAAGAAACCTAGAAAACTGCTTTTCTAAATTTTTCTCAATAAAGCTTTAGGATATGGTACCTTGACAACATTTCTAGGAGAAGAAACCTTTTCCTTTTCAGGGTTCACAACATCATTTTTCTCAACAGAAATATCACTCTCCTTATCTTTTTCCTCACCACCCTTTTCATGTTCAATTTCAACTATCCTATCAGGTATGACTCTACCACTCCTAAGAGCAATAGAAGATACATTTTCCACTTCCTCTTTAGGATTTACAAGTGCGTCTGAAGGAAATGTACCTGGGATCCTTTCAACAATGATCTTGGCCAATTGGCTAACCTGAACTTCCAAATTTCTTATGGAAGCTTCATGATTTTTGGCACTTGTTCTTGTTTCATTCATGAACTGAGCAGTTTGTTGGGCCATTTCACCAACAATATCTTCCAGGCTCTTCTTCCCATGCCCTGGATTTTGAGGATTTGGAGGTCTCTGAGCTTGGTAAGGCCTCTGAATTGGTCTCTGAGCACTGGCCTCACCTTGACCGCCTTGGTCCCTCCATGAGAAATTAGGATGATTTCTCCAATTAGGATTGTAAGTGTTTCCATAGGGGTTATTTTGAAAATTCCCCATGGCTTTCACCTCATCCTCTAATCCTGCCTCCTCAGGACTCAGTTGAGCTCCTTCCATCCGCTTAACCATAGCCTCAACCTTCCTGGACAGCAATTTGTTGGAAGCCAAAACAACATCAAATGCTTCTACTTCATACATACCTTTGCATATGGCCCTGTCCTGATTGGAATGTGCAGCCCTTGCAGCAAGTTTATTAATTAAATCAAGGGCTCCCTGAGTTGGTCAGGCATCAAAGGCTCCATTGGCAGCGGTATCAAGCTTGTCCATTGTGTAGTCATTAAGAGCTGCATAATATTTTTCCACTTGATCAGCAATGGAAATGTTGTGACCTGGGCAGCGCCTTAGAAGACCTTTGAATCTCTCCCAAGTCTTATACAAGTTTTCTGAGTCCTGTTGAATAAAGGAGTTGATTTATTGCTTCAACTTCCTTATCCTGTTATAGGGCAAGAATCTGGCTGTAAACTTCTCAGCTAGATCGTCCCAGGAGGTGATGCTCTGGTGAGGTTGTGAGGACAGCCATTCCTCAGCCACATCCTTGAGGGAAAAAGGAAACAACATCAACCTTACCGTATCCAAGTGCACATTATTCCGCCTCAAAGTAGAACAATGCCTAGTGAACCTCTCCCAATGGTGTGACAATCCTCATTTGCACTTCCTCCAAACTGGTTTTGGCTAACCAGTGAAATAAAGTGCGAAGGAATTTGGAAGTCTGGCAATGCATCATCCAGCACCACAATGCTCCCCTCGAAATTGTAGTCCACATGAGAAGCTGTGATATCACGAAGAGAACGGTTAGAATCCCGTTCTTCATTTTCTTGCTGCTATCTAATGATTCTAGCCTCGACCTCAGCATTGAGTCGAGCATCAACCTTAGCAGCAACTCGATCCTCATACTCAGCACGAAGTCCAGCTTCCAACTGAGCTTGAGTCTCTGCCATGGCTCTTGATAGTCTCTGTAGTGCTAGTCTGCGATGAAATGTTCTTTCAATTTCAGGATCAAAATCAAATTTACCTAACATTCCGAACACACAGTTAAAATAACCTATTCACCACGCAACGAATTCTAGTAACAAAAGCTCTAAACAATTATCAAAAAGACCTTAAAAACAGAACCTATCCCTGGCAACAGCGCCAAAAACTTGATAGCCAAATCTGCAAGTGTATGACGGTTACCGAAGTAGTATAAATGATTATCGTCTCTACAAGGATAGGTGTTTTCAATGTCCAAAATTCAATTGTTTAGAATTTAGAGCAGAAAAATAAATTGTTTGATTTTTGGATGTTTGTAAGAAATCGAAACTATGATTTGTAAGAGAAAATGATATAAGAAGCTAAGCACTTGGGTTGAGTTGAATCACTTATAATTCATACTTTAAAATTAATTATATATCTGAAAGTTTAGCAAAAGTTCATGGTTGCTCTAGCCTAGGTTCTTTACAAGTTAATTCCTTAAACAAGTAAAGTTTTCATTTGAACTACCAAAACCAATTCCTTAGTTATTTCGTTAATTAAAATGAAGAATAAGTTCTGAATTCAAGCCAACAATAACAAAGCAATCCTTATACCTAAGTGACATGCATTTGTTCATCCAATTCCTATTTCCCCTATTTCGAAACAATTTCCATTAAATTTCCATTGTTTATGAAATAAGCAAGAACACTTGTGTACAGCAAGATAGATTAAGCACAAAGAATTGGAACCATGAAATCCAATTTATTCAGATATAAAAATAGAAAATAAAAGTTGGTTATAAGTTAAACAAACTACAACCCAAGAACTTAAAGAAATTAGCCAAGCATGGCTAAGAAAGACATAATTAAAAACCTGGATTAGGAGCTCAAGAAAGGCTACCCACAACTCAGGATAGTGCTTTGGAACAAGGAAGAAGAAGTATCTAAGTGTATCAAGGTGTGTTTACAAAATAACCCAAATGTCCTATTTTTTATAGATTTCTAAAACTGCAACCCAACGCTTGAGCGTTGGGCACCCAACGCTTGAGCGCTGGGATTTAAGTGTCAGACCTGGCCAAACAGGGGCTCAAGGCACGAGCGTTGGCCCCTTCAACGCTTGGGCGTTGGCTCAATACAACCACTGGGCTTCAGGCAGAATGCCAACTCATGAGAGTTGGGCTTCCAACGCTCAAGCGTTGGCACGGCTGCTGCTTCAATGCCTTAGCTGTTTTATTTCTTCTTCTTGATGGGACTTCATGGCAATCAATGGTCTTCATGTAGCCACTTTCTTATCCCTTCTTAACTCTGAAACTTCCCTTTATTCATCATTTCTTCATTCATGACTTAATTCCCATGTGTTATGTGAAGAAGGTCTCGTCCTTGGACTCGGCTGAGGTTTTGATGAAGACAAACACATCACAAAAAGAAGAAAGACTTCAGAAAAGAAAAGGAAGACTTCAAGAAGACTTCAAGAAGACTTCAAGAAAGAAAGGAACAAAAAGAAGAAAGACTACAAGAAGACTTCAGAAAAGGAAGGAAGACTTCAAGAAGACTTAAGAGAAGAAAGACTTCAAGAACCAGGCTCAGAACGTCAAGATCAATCATCAAGGTTCTAGTTTTAAGTAAGTCTTGTCAACTTAGTGTGCTATGCTTTATTAAGGTTCATATTGCATTTGAAGGCTCATGAAAGATCAACTAATTGAGTACGATATGTTCTCACAAGTTAAACTTGGTAGGAACACTCAATTAGAGTTTAAAATGGTTAAAACTGAGTTTCAGACTTGCAGTAATAGATTACCTGGCAGTCAGTAATCTATTACCTGTCAGTCAGGCATAGCGTAATCGATTACCAGTTTTCAGTAATCGATTACCAGGCATAGCGTAATCGATTACCAGTTTTCAGTAATCGATTACCTGTTAGGAAATAGCCGTTAGAACATAACGGTTATAGCGTAATCGATTACCAGAATGCTGTAATCGATTACCAGATCGACAGATGTGTTTTTTCATGAACCATTGTGTCTCAAACCGGTTGGGAAAGGTTGTGTTGGTTCATGGACGACCTCTAGTGCCTATATAAAGTCCTTAGACACTCAGAAACATCAATGACTTGGTCCATAACTTTCATATTCATTCAAGTCATCATTCTGAGTTTCGGTTCTCTCATTTTCATAAGAACACTCATGATGTTCAACATTTGAGAAACTCAGAATGGAAGAGCCTTCATTGTAATTGCCTGGAGCATACAAACTAAGATCAATCCATCATGTCTAAAGGATTTAATCAGCCATTGTAAAGGCATCTTCTTCTTCATCTCTTGAATCAAGTTGATTCATTCACCGTGGTTTTCGGTGGTTGTAAAAAGGCCCTTTGAATCGAGTTTGATTCAAAGTCCACCGTGGTGATACGGTGTCATCAGAAAGTGGTTTGCTTTCTGGGGTTTGATAGGTCCTCTTAGGGTCCTTGGCACAAGTATTGCTAAGAAGACTTGATCAATCAGAAGTGGGTTGCTTCGGGAAGATTGATAAGAGATCTTAGGGTCCTTGGTGCAAGTATCCGTAAGAGTACTTGATCATTGTAAATCTTCACTGTGGGATTCAGTGGAGTGGTTCTTCAGAAAGTGGTTTACTTTTTGGTATAGTGGAAAATCTCTGTGTGATCAGAGGACTGGACGTAGCCTTCTAGGTTTGAAGGTGAACCAGGATAAAATCCCTCTGTGTTCTTCTTATCCTTCATCTTTACTTTCAAGCAACGCTTAATTCCGCTGCAATCACAACAATCGATTCGTGATCATCATTATCTTGAAAGTAACATTTTCAATAAGGCGAAAATCGGGGCAACACTGATTCACCCCCCCCTCTCATGTTGCTATCTGTACTAACATGTTAAACAAGAGGAATGCTTCATCTTCTGCCTTCAAATTTAGTCCTCCAACTTCTGATAGTTGCAGTTTGGTCCCCACAGATATGCTTAATTTAACCAGATTCCTAAAAAGACTAAAAACCTAACAAAAACATCTAAAAAAGGACCAAAAATAGCTAAAAACACCAAATCACTACTTTCCTACATGAAAATGCTAAAGTAAAGAAAATCCTAACAAAATAAAGAAAAATCTACATGAGACTCAACAAAAATAAAATAAAATGAAGTAAAAAGACCCTAAAAACATCATATGAAATCCAGTCATCACTTCCCACTCAAGTCAACATCATTAAAACTTTGGGAACCTAACCCCTTTTTCATTTCAAACTCCCGCCGCCTTCTCATATCCCTCACATCACCTTTTCAGTTTCCCTCCTTTTCACCTTTCAATCAAATCATAACCTCTACTCCAAAAAGCTTTTCATTTTCCCAAGCTTCATATCTCTATCTCTCCGAAAATCGTTTCTCACTTTCATCCTCTTCCCAAATACCCTTCGTTACAAAAAACCTTACCATGGCCAGTTCTTCATCAAACATTGGCACCTCACAAAACCCTCTTGAGGGAACAATGGATCATCAGCAAACAAGCTTGGTACTAATCCAAGCCCAATGATGACCAAATCCGCAAGTGTACAGAGGTTATCAAAGTAATATAAAAGATTATCGTTCTCCACAGGGATAGGTGTTTCAAAATCTAATTTTAAATTGTTTAGAACTAGTGCACAAAAAATTAAATTGATTTGTCTGATTTTGGTTTGAGTAAGAACTCAGAAGTACAATTCGCAATTAAAATATAATGATAAAAATTAAGAACTTGGGCTGAGTATATAGCTTATAAATTATGCTCTTAGAATCAATTTTATATCTGAAAATTAAGCATGAAAATCATGATGTTCTAGCCTAGTTTCTTTACAAGTTAATTCCTTAAAAATGCAAAGCTTTCTTCTAAATTACTAAGTCTAATTCCTTAGCTTTGTAGTTAATTTAAGAAGAAGATTAATTCTACACTCAGGCCAACATAAACAAAGCTTTTCCTAATTCCTTCGTGAAATGCAAAATGTTCTTCCAATTCCTATTTCCCTTATTACTTAACAATTACCATTGATGAAGAAATAAGTTAGAACACTTGTGTACAGCAAGATCGATGAAGAACAAGAAAATGGAACATGAAATGCAATTTTATTCAGATATAAAATAGAAACTTAAAACATATCTATAAGCAAAAAACAACCCAAGAACTTAAAAAAGAACTTAGCCAAGCATGGCTAAGAGAGACATTATATTAACCTGGAGTAAGAGCTCAAGAAAGGCTTCCCACAATTCTCAGGAAATAATGCTCTAAGGAAGAAAGAAAGAATACCTTATTGTATTCTGGTGTGTCTTGCAAATGAAAAATGCAGTCCTATTTATAGGATTTTCTGACTGCATCCCAACGCTTGAGCGCTGGAATCCCAACGCGTGAGCGCTGGGTTTATTTATGCCAGACGTAGGCAAGCAGGGGCCCAACGCATGAGCGTTGGCTCTCCAACGCTTGGGCGTTGGAATTATTTACAAGAATGTGATAAGTCAGGGGCCCAACGCATGAGCTTTGGCCCTTCCAACGCTTGGGCGTTGGGTCAAACTGAACACTGGGCTACAAGTCAGAGTGCCAACCCATAAGAGTTGGGCTTCCAACTTCTTGGCTGTTTTGCTCATCAAGGTGGTGGAGTTGGTGGACATTGATGGCCTTCATTAGCCTCATTTTTGTCCCCTCTTAATTCTGAAACCACAATTGCTATTAATCCTCCATTCATTCCTTTTTCCCATGTGCTCAAATGAAATTGGTGCTTCCTCTTCTAGCTTTTCACTTTTGGACCTTTATTTGTTAAGACTTCACTTCCGATCCTTTATTTGCTGAGACTTCACTTTTAGTCCTTCCTCTTCTGAACTTTGCATTTTTTGCCCTTCTTTTCCTGAAGTTTACAATTTGGTCCTTGGACAAAATGACTATTTCTACCAGCTTTTCTAAAAGACTAAAATACTAACAAAAATTCCTAAAATTATAAAAATAAAGTTTAAAAATCAAATAAAAGCTAATCTATATGCCAATGCAAAAATAAATATAAAATCTAAATAAAAAGTATAAAAATCTATATGAGACTCAATAAAATAAAATTAAAAAGACTAAAAAGACCCTAAAATTATCATACAAAATCCAGTTATCACCCAACGCCAAAAACAGATTGATGAAATTGGAACTCCAACATACTAGAATCGAGGAGAAAGGGGTGTTGTCAAACCAAGGTTCATTGATATGGAGTACTTCATCCATCTCATAGTGGATGGAATTGATGATTTTTTCTATCAAGACTGGGAGAAAGTTTATTGGTCTCTAGAAGCTACTTTCCATTGTCCGTACCTCACTTCTAAAAATGAAGAAAGCTCAAATTCCCAAGTCTTCCTCACAGCAGAAATTTCTTAGCAAATTGATTAATCAGATCAAAGTATCAGAATTTAGGTAAGCTATTCTCAAGTGGAGCTCAACTTCTGAGCCATCAGAGTACTATACTCTATTCGCCAGAAAGGATGAAGTTTTCCCAAAGGAAGTACATAAGGTTTATGATCCAAGACTGTGGTCCATGGAAACTGTTCATGCATATGTTGGCTCAGTCCCTTTTTACTGCCATTCTGGACCAGGCCCTCTCATTGTCAATCTTGGATCCTAGATTTTCATCCTTTTATTGAAGATTATGAACTTCCTTTCTTTGTTGCTGAGGCAAAAATGTTCCCTCTTAGACAGCACACTCTGCCCTTCATGGTGTCTTCATCCCTCTTGGTGGTTGCTGAGGACAATGTTATTGCTGAACCAGTGCCAGAAGACCATGCAGAATTGATGAACGAGGCTGATGCTGATACCTCCACAGACCTTGTTCTAGCTGGTGTTGTTGCTGCATAGGAGCCCGCCTTTGAGGAACATCGTGACTATGTGGATCAATGTCTTATTAGAATTGAGCAGATACTCAAAACCATTCTAGACCGCCTTGCTCATTGAACTTTACTCTTTCTAATTTATGCTTATGACTTTTTGTCTGTCTTGAACATTTTCTTTTGTTGATGTCTATTTTAAACTCTATTTTGGACATGTCTATTTCCTGCCTTTATGCTAACACTAGTATCGTCTGCTTATGTGTATGCCTTTTTGTTGTTTTTGCTAATAACAAAGGGGGAGAAGAGGATAGAAGAGAAGAAAAATAAGATATAATCATGTAAGGGGAGAGATCTGAAAAATAGGAAAATGTTAGATGATCATGTGAAGGGGAAATACCTTCTCTAAAATAAAAATTAGCATCGTTTAGGTTTTACTATTTTAGATCTTTTGCTTTGCGATGAATAGGAGATTTCTAATTTTGACGTTTTCTCCTCATAGTTGTCATCATAAAAAAGGGGGAGATTGTTAAGTTCAAACGTATCACATATCGTCTACTCTTTATTTTGAATGACAACAACATCTAAAAAATTCAGTCAAAATTATCTCTAAACTCTAATGGTTTATTCTTTCAGGGAAATATATCGTCTTTATACTCCTATTTTTATTGTCATATGTAACGTCTACATACCTACAACTCAAGGAAATCCATAGTCTACATTTGGGACTAAATCTGAAGATGTTAGTTAGTTCAAGAAGAAAACAGAATCTGAATTACATGTTTCTACAATCACACCTATTCAAAGCTCAACACGTGACTCTCTGAAAATGCAAAAGGAACAAGGAACAAAAAACACCAGAATGTGTCACATAAAGTATCAGCTACCAAATCTTTCTCTACTAGGAAAGTTATCTGCCCAAGACCTCTACATGTCTTATGTATCACCTTTTGGGATCTGCTTCTGACTAAAGGACATCAAACGGGAAAAAGCATTAAATGTCGCATTTATTGCTCAAACAGAGAAAGTCATTTGGTTCAAACATTCAACTAACAGAAAAGTCCAGAATTCTTTAACTTCAACTCAGCCAAGTCAACGATAATATAAAAGGAAGACTCTGAAGATTTGAAGAGATATAGAATACGAATTGCAAAGTGAAAAATTTCTCAAGTATCAAAAGCCTTCAACATCAAAAGTTGGTCTTTCATTTCAAGCTCAGAAAAGTCGGTCTTTCATTTCTTCTGCGCTCCTCATCTTCCGTAAGGGTGAGAAGACTTTCAGTTTTCCCACCAAATTAGCAATAAATCTTCTTAGGAAATTAATCTTCCCTAGAAGGCTCTGAAGTTCCTTCTTGTTGGTTGGGGGTCTGACTTCCAAGACTGCTTTAGCTTTATTTTTATCCACCTATATACCCTGGTTATGTATCAGAAAACCCAAGAAGTTCCCGGCCGACACACCAAAAGTGCATTTAGCGGGATTCATGTTAAGGCCATGTTTCCTCGTTCAGGTGAACTCCTTATGTAAGTCGGTGGCCTGAGCCATGATGTTTGTGTACTTCACCAGCACATCATCTATATACACCTCCATGATCTTGATGATGATCTCATGGAAGATCATGTTCATGGCTGATGAGTGGATATTATATGATGTTTTTAGGTTGTTTTTAGTCTTTTTATTTTATTATTTTTGAGTCACATACAGGTTTTTTATTATTTTTATGTAGATTTTATATTTATTTTGCATTTTTCATGTAGATTAGATTTTATTTATTTTTCTAGCTTTATTTTATATTTTTAGGATTTTTATAGCTATTTTATATTTTTAGGAAAAGCGGGTTTAGTTATCATTTTTGTCCAAGGACCAATTTGTAAAGTTTCAGGAAATCAGGGACCAAAATGTGAAAGTTCAAGAGTAGAGGATTAAAAGTGAAGATTGAGAGAATTAAAGGGCCAGAATTGAAGTGCTAGCAAAGAGAGGACTTAAAGTGGAAATCAAGAATATGTAGCAACACTCTTTGATTTAAGCACATGGAAAATATGGATTAAAGGATAAGTGGAGAATTGATGGTAGTGGGAAGGAGTTTTCAAAATTTAATTGGTGGCCAATGAAGGCCATAATGGCCATCAACTCCTCCACCATTGAAATTTTTGCTATAAATAGGAGTGCTCATCATTTGTAAAAAACACACCTCTTAGAATACAACAAGTATTCTCTCTTTCTCCCTTTTGAGCATTGTTCCTAGGACTTGTGGGAAGCCATATTTGAGCTCCTATCCAGGGTAATTCAATGACTCCTTTAGCCATGCTTGGCTAACTTCTTCTTTAAGTTTTTGGGTTGTTTTAGTTTATAATTCATGTTCTAGTTTTTCCTACATTTCTGAATAATACTTTCAATTCATGTTTTATTTCCTTGTTCTTCATTAATCTTGTGTACAAAAGATTTCATGCTTTCTACTTATGTCATAAGGCCATTTCGTAAGTAGTAAGGGAAATAGGAAATAAAAAAGGTTATAAGTATACATTTCTTAAGGCAATTAGGATGGACGTAACTTTGTGTTGGCCCGAATTCCTTCTTCATCTTCTTTTCTGATTAACTAATAACCAAGGCTATGGAGTTAGTAATTAGGAAAGAAAGTTCTACATTTCTTAAGGCTATTAGGATGTAGAAATTCTAGGCTATAGCACCATGAATTTGGATTTAAAATTCAGAAATTAAGTAGGAGATTTCTAGCATGTTTTATAGACTATGTAAACCAACCCAAGAGCTTAAATTCTTATCATCTTTTTTCTTTTCATTTTATGCTGTTATTTTCATCTTGTTCTAAACCAACATCAAACACATCTTTTAATTTTTCTGCACAAGTACTAAATTTTATATTAATAAGAACACCTATCCCTTGGGTTCGATCTTTTTACTACGCGATAGTCAATCGTACACTTGCGATTTCGCTATCAATGGCTCATTGATAGGTGGTTCCAGAGTTCTTCAATCTGAATGGCATCACAATCTATTCGTAGATCCCAAAGGCCTCTGGGAAGCTAAATTCCGTTTTAGGAACATCTTCTTCGGCTACGAATATTTGCTTATATCCAGAATGCCCATCCATGGAGGAAATGATGTCATTAGTTGTACCAGTATCTACTAACATATCAGCTACTAGCATGGGATATTCCTCCTTCGGTGTTGCCTAGTTAATTTGCGATAGTCGGTGCACACTCTCACTTGTCCATTCTTCTTTGTAACTGTGACTATATTGGACAGCTACTCTGCATACCGAGTAGTTCTGATGAACCTTGCATTAAGTAGTTGTTCCACTTCCTCTTTTACTTTTGGAAGCACTTCCGGATTGAACCTCCATGGAAGTTGCTTATGTGGTTTGAAACTGTCCTTGATAGCCAGTCGATTCTCCACTGACTTCCTGGATAAACCAGGCATCTTGTGCTAACTCCACACAAAGCAGTCTTTGAACTCCTTTATAACCTCCAATATGACTTCTTTATCGTTTGAGGACAAGAGACTACTAATTTTAGTGGACCTAGGCTCCTGCTCAATTCCTAGGCTGACATCCTCCAAGGATCTTGAGCCTCGAAGCTAGGGACAAGAGACTACTTATTTCTCTATCTTTGGACAGTTCATCCGATTCAGAAGGAATATACATCAAATCGATTATCGTGTCCAAGATGTCTTGGAGTACTTTATGTTGTGTCTTCATTAGCACCTTCTAAAGGCCGAAGATCTGCCAATTATTGGTCCTCCAATTCCTCTATTTCCCTCTTTATCTCTGCAGTGGCCATCACTGGCATTATCTTTGGAAAGTACAAGACAACTACGACTATGGTGATATCCGAAGAAAAGGGGTTTTGATCCACTGAGAACACTTCAATTCTGTCGCCCGCCCAGAATATCAATACTTGGTGTAGTGTAGAAGGTACGTACTGGCTTGGGTGGATCCAATCTCTTCCCAATAGAAAATTATTGTAGGCTTCCTTCAACCAAAAAGAAAGAAGATCTACTAGCTTTTGGTCCTACCGTGATATCGGCAACCAGAACCCCAACAGCCTTAGTCAATCATCACGTGAAATCGGACATCTTCATGCTAATCTCAAGCAGGTCCTTTGGGAATTTTCCTAGCTTCCTCAACATTGAAAACGACATGACATTAAGAACATCCTTGTGATCTACAAAGACCCTTGACATAGGTTTTCCATAAATGTAAGTTGTGACAAGCAAAGGTTTGAGATTCTTGGCCAATTCCCTTGTGGTTTCCTCAAATGGAACAATTACCTCTGTGGTAGTCATGAGTGAGGCCCATTCGGCCTTGTCCATGATAACATCCCCTTCTAGGGTTGTAGCTTGTCCCTGGAATAATATTAACTCCCGAGGAATCACCCCAATGGCTGATACATCCAAGAGATTGTCATCCTTAAGTAAGGCCTCAAATTCTTCATCGGCTATCAAGAAATCAAGATCGATTCCTGCTTCTTCCTCTCCCAGGACTAGGAGGTTTGGACCCTTAGACCAGGCTGGTCCATGCCTACTTCTGAAGGTTCAGGCGGCACTCCTTCTGAGCTATAGTGATTTCCCCTGTCATAGCTAGCCGAATACTTCCGGTAAGGAGCACTTCCTTCTTCTCGACTTCCTTTGCCGAGCCAAGCTTCTTTATAGTTTGCTTTATCTTCTGCATATCTCTAGTTTTATGTCTGCATCTCTTCTAATACCGCGACAGTACCTTTGGCTCAGGTGGGCGTCCCTTGGTGTCTTCATTAAGAAGCCACTTTCCTTCCTCGACCATCATCATTTTTCCAGGGACTAGAGTGCCGTTCTCGGTAAGGTAAACCTTTAGAGAGGTTTTTCCCTCAAGAGTATTTATCTCGGGTCCTAGTCTCCTTGACTTTGATCGATTGTTGAATGAACTTCTCCAGTTCAGTAAGATCCGAGGATTTCGGTATCCTGTAAGCTTTGCTCTGTTGACAGAGTTCTCGTGTCATCGGCCTAGCCAATGGCGGCACCTTAACCGTGGGAAATTCTAGTCGGTCAAACAAATTCTTCTTAGAGCTAGGCCCTAGAGATTGAGATCAAACTTCTTCCTTTCTAACCCACTTCATGGTTGTGGAGGTACGTCCTTCAAAGGCTACAATGTTTTAAGTAGTCACTGGAAAGGGCTTAGTATCAATCTTTAAATTTTCTTGTGACTTATCTGTCATCCTCAACCGTCTATCCTTGATAGCCCTTTGAAAAACATTTCTAAAGACTACACAATTGCCGGTTGTGTGGCCATAAGAATTATGCCACTTGCAGTACTTCTTCCCCTTAAGCTCTTCGGCTGAAGGGACCTTATGTCCATTTGCAAACTTGAACCAGTGGTCCTTCAAGATAAAGTCAAAGTTTTGATCTTCTCGAGAGATATCGAAGACATATTCCTCTAGGTTGTCCATACCCTTACCCTTTGACGGTCTTAGAGCATGGCACACATAAGGTTTCCCCTTAGGAGTTCTGCGGCCATGACATTCGCATAGGGATCCTTAGCCGTTTCATCTATGTTCTCTTCATCAATGATTGATATTAAGTGAGGCACTTTTCCTGGCCTATTCAATCGCTTCAATTTTTTCTCCTTGATGAAAGATTCAATGCGTGACACCTTGGGTGCCAATTGGGTCAAGTCATTGCACTACTGAGCAATCAACTTGTCCGTTAGCTGAGGGTGCATATTTTTGGTTGCTCTATGTGCGTACCCAGCCTCTAGGAAATTTCACCTTGAATTGACTCTTAAGCCTCCTAAACCTTTCAAGGTAGTCGCTAACCGATTCGTCAACCTGAGATATCAGGGTATGGCCTATAAAACCTGTCATGGAAACTTCTTTCCATGTCTACCTAGTTTTGCACGGAATTAGGCGGCAAGGAAGAGTACCAGCTAAATGCTGCTCCTGTAAGAGACAGAAGGAACAGCTGCAGCTTGTAAAACTCATTCTCATTAGCCTCCCCACATTAAACTGTGAATTGGCCTATGTGTTCCATGGTAGACTTGTCACCTTCGCCTGAGAAAGTGGTGAAGTTAGGGACTTTCAACCCCCTCAGCAAAGGTAATAACCTATCGACCCATTCAGGGTATGGCTTCTAATAGACTGGCCAATAGATTGGCCATAAATGAATGCTGACATGTCGTGTGATAGCATAGACAATCATATTCAGATCAATGAAGTTTGGTCCCCTAGGGTCCCCAGAATTAAGGGGATTCTCTTGGTGTCAAAACCCTTGGACGTAATGGGGCTAATTTGCCAGATCGACTAGAGGCACCGACCTTGCCTGGGGCGGTGGTGTCTGATACTGAACAGCTAGTGGTGCTTGCTGTTCAGGCATACCTCTAAATCCAGTTTTGTACGCTGGGGTCCATTTTTGGGTGTTATCTCTTCCAACCTATGGAGGAGCGTTGGCCGAAGCAGCCTCAGCTACCACTAGCTACGGCTGGATCAATGAGTTACCCACAGTAAACAAAGTATTTTGCGGGGACATGTTCGACTGTTGCGAACTCCCGGATCTGAGACCCTCGCTTCGCCTTGCGATGGAAACTTGCCCATACTTCGCCTAGAGTTTTGTAAGACAGAGATGATCACACGGTAGGTTCTTTGTGTGGGTGTGAATAGCTCAATAGTGTTTGACTCTTTGCATTTTCTCACACTTAGAAGATTTTCACTATTGAGGTTTTGAAACTTGAGTATTTGAAAATCAGAGCTTGTATTCGTTGTGTTGTATTTTTGTAGTCTCTTGTGTTCTGCTTTTTGAAATCTCCAAGTCCTCATTTTATATCTTCACTTCAAATTAGGACTTCTGAAGATGTAGTAGTGAAGCTATGTGAGACACGCAATTTCTCTTAACCGTTTATCAACGAGTCTCTGCTTTGCATTTAACGCATTTGTCTCTTTGTCTTTGACGTCTTTCCTTAAACCATGAAGTCTTCAAAAGTAGACTTTGTATAGCAGCGAATCTTTTCCATTTGAAGGAAAGAGAAAAAGAAAATCCCTTTTGTATTATTGACAACGTTGTACTATGTCTGGGGATTATGACCGTTGAGACTCTGAAGCTTGTCACGTGATATGTACTATTTTCCTCGGTGAGTGGCCTTGCCAGCTGTAGACCATACTTGAGATATTTTATTGATGTACCATAGTCTTCTGCTTAGCCTTGGACGATACTTCTACTAAACGACACTTCTTCTTTCATCAGATAGTTCTTTCTCTTTTTGTCAGAGTAGACATTGATAGAGTAAATGAATCTCTTCTGGATGTTAGACATTGAGCTTAGACGAGACTTCTCTTATGATCAGACACTGCTGCCGAGTAGACGATAGAGACATTTCATCTTTCTATTTTGTTGAGTAGATGATAGAGATATTAACTGAAATGAATAATACACAAAGTTTAGGAAATTTTTATCTATCATAAATGAACTCTTAAACAAAATTGTTATCACTCAAAATATGATAAACATTATGGGATCATTTGAACTTAACATACTCTTATTTTAGT